>JAOTON010002043.1:735000-977779 GCA_034440635.1 Lepas anatifera
CTAATAAAGCTAGAGCGCTGAATCAAATATCATCGTGTATATCTTGTTACTGGCTTTCATTTGGTATACGGAAAGGTTACCTTCTGACATTTTGTTACTTTAGGTCATATTAGGTCACGAGGTGAGCTCTGGAGGGCAATACGTTCCATATAGCGGGAAAAGGTCTGGCATTTTCCTATCAAATGCACTTCACCAGATCTCAATAGCTCTGAATGGCATAAGAGTTATGCCCAGTATTCTTATGCATTGCATATTTTAGTGAAAATAGTCGATCGTGACCTAACTGGACCTCTGGAGGTCAAACCATTGACCTGAGCGCTTAAACATGTGAAGTAATTTCTTCATGAATTCACGCGAGCTTTCTAATTAACTGCAAATTTGCGCTAACTCCCATATTTTTGGAGTTAGAGGTGGGACCATCGATGGCCCCGGTGGGGCGAATGTGGCGCCGGACCCCCGGTGGGGCGCCGGGTTAACTATGAAGTCATAGCAGAGCATACATCATACTGAGTAATGTCATTTGACCGGAATACTGGGGTCAATGACCTTTACATGTGACCTTTGACCTTGACCATGACCTTCATGTGGGTTGATCTTGACATATGACCTGATTATATGACGTTATGACGTCAACACTTAGTGTTGACGTCTCACTCCATGGGTTGAGCGCGGCGCCTGTGGCGACCCTCGCCGTGGGTAATCCTTGTCCTTCCCCATCAACCATCCTATCCTTATCCTTATCCTACGGTGTGTTTTTGCTTAAGTTGTCATTTATGTCCCTCATCTTCATTACGACCGGCGTCAGAATAGCCACATGAATAGTGGAGATGCCGTGTATGTCAAATAAATAAAAAAGCTCCAGGCAAACTGGTGCGACCGCGCGATTGCAACGGTCTCAAAATGTAGGTCTGACTTTAAAAACTTATAAGTCAAAAAGCTATCCAACATTTTTCAAAATTCCGTCACCAAATCGACACACTCATAAACTCTAAAATGTGGCTAACCATTGTTTTCTGGCGGGAACGGTTTTCTGGCTCTTTTGGAAAAAGTGGGGTAACTTTGGGGCCCCCGCCACTGCGCATGTTAAGCCAGGGTTCAATAACGTCTCCAATGTCAATGATATTGTGCGTACACACTTACAGTGACTGAAAATTAATTAGAACATCTATGTAAGGCCCCCTTATTAAAGGGAGATACGCGAACAAAAGTTTATTGGCTATATCGAAAGGTCACAAAAAATGTTTCAGAAGTCCTATTCTCATTTTTGCGAATTCCACCTGCAAATACCTTAAAATTGCTCTCAAAGTCAACATTTCTAAACCACTTTACCGGTACAACTCTTATCGATGTAAATGACGTACCCCCGGCTAAGGCTATCAAATTCCCTACAAACCGGTCCTATTTTTCCTTAGCAGTGACTTGAAATTTAAAACTATTAAATAAAAGGATATTCTAAAAAATATACAGTCACAAATAAGATTAAAACAAAAATATAGGACTGTTAAGAAATCACAGTTGACCAATCAGAACGTACAGCCACCTCAATACGGGGGTCACGTGACCTTTCTGACGCAAAATGTTTGTCATCCTGCGGCTGAAGCAGAAGACGACTCAAGACCCGAGGTAAAAACGGCTGAAGACTTGAGTAGTTGTGTTTTTTTCGTTTCTAGGGCCAACTAATTCATTTTGTATTTTTAAAGGCTTTGTAAAATTAATTCAAATACAAATACAGGAGAACAAACATTGCTATTTTTACTAGTTTTAGAAAATTAAGTGATGGGTGAAGGTTTCAGCATTTTATCGGAACTGTTAACCTATATCGATAATAAGTGAGTGGCCTCCCAAAATTTTTCCGAAGATACAAAAATAATTGACAGTTTCGTAATCAGGATTTGCAAATAGCAAGAAACCACAATAATAATTTGTTCGCGTATCTCCCTTTAACATATCTAAATATAGTTATTTTTGCTGCCGACCTGGGGTCAAAAACCTGACAGTCATGGCCGCTGTGTTCAGGTCTTGACAATCATATGTTGTCCACATAATTTTTAAGGAAAGAGCAGTCGATTAATACCAAAATTATTCATCTGGGATTCATACTTCTTGAGTTATCGAATTATGTCCCCACTTTCGGCTCCTTTAGATCACTGTGCTCTACCTAGCCGTCTAAAGGTCAAATGCGTCAACGGCCAGATAGTGAAGCTTCCCTGTAGGCTTCTCATCGGTAAGTCAGGCCAGAAGCACATGCAAAGAGGGGAGGAGGGCAGCGGCCTCGAACCCCCTCCCCTCCTTACCCCAAATACCTCGATTTCAAAGTCCCGCCACCCCCCGCCCATGTCGAGCGCCAAAGGCGCCCAATATGGGCTTGGTAATGGTTGACCGACGCATGCGTCCATCAAGGACAGAAATGAGCGTTGAGATGGGTTTTAGTGCCATTTCTACTTTCAGATAGCCGCCCCTGCCCATAGCGTGCCGCCCCTGCTGATTGATTGATTGATTATTGGGGCTTAAGGGTGCACCAACCTTAGTGGTTACATAGCGTGCCGCCCCTGCGTTGAAGAATTCACCCAATATGTAATTCAAGACGTCCCTATTCCGAAACTGCCGCCCCTTCACCAGAGAAAAAAATCCTGCGCGTGGCACGCGCCCCATGCGCTTAAAATTTGTCCTTGCCGAATATAACTATCGGCTCAGTGCTTTGCATGCCGCCCCTCGCCTATAGAAATGGTCACTGTTTTGCGCTATACAAAGCCTGAGTCCCTGTCCCTAATCTCCCTGTCCTCTCAAAATAAATCCTATTTATGGACCACCACCCACGTCCTAAGTAAGTTTGGCCCACCTTCGCTTTTAATACTTTCCCTACAATGACGTGCCGCCCCTGATATAAGACTGGTGGCCCTGCCAATGGCGTGCTGCCCCCTACGTTAATACACACATTGACTGGGATCTGAGCCACCTTCACTTTGACGGGGGGTGGGGGGGGGGCAGGTATCCGCCCTTCTCTAAGATCTCGAAAACCACGCTAGTTAGCGTGGTAGACGGTAAACGGTACACGACCAGGGCCTACACATTCTTGTGGTACACGTGCTGGATAGCCAATCCAAAATCCCACAGAAAATATTTCAATTATTTTGACAGGATACATATAAGGTCACTAGAGGTCAAGGCATGTCACCATAGGGATAGCATGTAAATAAAGGATTTCAGTCATTACATCGGAACTAGTAAAGATAGAACAAAACAATCTAGGCAATTGGAATCCTTGCAGCAATTTAAAGGAAAGGTGGCACCTTCATAACGTGATTTTAACTGAGATAGCCAAGTTGTAAAGCAAGTCGGAAAACCCGGTACTCGATATATCATTTGTCTTGGAACTCGAGATTTCCGTAGAAAAAAGCTAAAACCTACCTGCAAAGTACCCCTCATGTACCCCTAGCAGCAGGCCACAGTTGTCATGGCTGTTGGTGTGACGATATATGCTGACGTCACGATGAGCATCCGCCAATCGAAGCCCTTCAAGCTTTTCGAGTATGGTAGTGGTTGCCAGATCATAACATCATCCACAGGCAGATATTTATTTCTTTTCCTAGAGGAGTATTTTAAAATCAAAATATTGAGCTTATTGTATATTTTTTCAGAGAAATCATGAGTGGTTTCATTATTTTCGGCTAAAAGTACACCTAATTACACTAAATTCCAGGATTCGACCAAGGTGCCACATTCTCTTTAATCATATATAATATGACCATGCTAGGGTAGTGTTTGACCTGACCTGAGGTCAGGTTATGGTCAAACCGGTTCAAAATACATATCATTAGAACTGCAAGGATGTGGCGAACCAAATGCATTAAAATAAAGGTTCAATCTTCTTCCTTTACTAAGTTATTCACTTTAACCCAATTTTACCTAGTATTTCCAATGGAGGGGTCATGGCTAGTACCTGGCATTACTTCATTGATATCAAAAATACCAGAGAGCATTTTTGAAAACTCGATAGGCCCATTGTGTGGTATGAGTTTCAACAGGATATTATTGAGAGTCGGAGAAGCATCGTCTTGGTAGGGTAATAATAAAAAATGTGTCGAAAACGCAAAATATTAAGTCGGAAGAACACTCACCATTGGCTAATTGGGCAAGGATCGAAAGATATAACTGGAAGCTGTCTTCTCTCAGGAAAATTGTTTCAGACTGAGAATCTACCCCAAACACTTCAGTAATGGTATCGTTGGCACACAATGTGATGACTTAATAATAATAATTTTTGGGGGTTTATCGACGCACCAACCAGGGGCCAAAAGAAGTGTTCAGTGTGTCACCATTGTAAATCTCGAATCATAAATGTGTTACCAGCCCAAGCTGCAAAATGTGGCAGCTTTTGCCTTAGTAGGATATCAATGGACACCCCTGGACCATTCTATTGATTCAAAAACATTGCGAGCTCAAATTATAGGTGCTAGTTCCGGCGATTTGTTTGGGTATTTGTCTGGAGGAAATATATCAGATAGTTTTTGTCACCTTGCCCGCCTTGAGTTGTCACCATTTAGATTGCCAAAATGGTAGGATTTTTGACCCCTGGCACCAACTGCCAGGATGATATGGCGTCACCAACTCTTTCCCTGTTGGAAGGGTTCCCCGGGAGCCAGCTAATGTGGGATCGAGCTGCCATTCCTGTCATGCAGAAATGGAAAGCTTAAAACAAGATAGGTAGGCAAGGAATATACGACAGTATTGAAAACAGGAGCCGTAACACGAACGTCTTCAAGAACCCAAGGATGCTGTTCCAGAGTCAGCTGGCCCGGCTATTCGATGTGTCTCTTACTTCCGCTGAGACACAGATACAGAAGGATCGATTTAGGACTGCGGAAGCGAAGAAGGCTGACATAAGCTTTCTGAGAAACATGCGCGGAAAGCGAACAGCAAGATTCGCGTCGGCCCCGGACAAGAACTTCATTAGAGCCAAGAAGATCAAGAGGGATATAATGATGGCCATGGCCACGGACTAGCATAAGGCTGCTTCGGCTGCAACGACTGTGGATTCTAGCACTGACAACCTCAGGGAATGGCTTTGGCAGTGAAGCGGATTCTAAAGATGATGCAAGTGCAGAAGTCAGGACACAGAATTCATTCCACCGGAGTGACAGAAGTCTGCATCAGTTACCTTGCAGTTACCGAATTTATTTTTAAGTTTTGCACAATATCCAGCATGACGGACAGTGAGAGGGGGCGCGGTATTGGAGTGGTCAGCACATCTGGCTTCCACTCAGCCGACCCGTATTCAAGGCCCAGCGGCTTCCCTGAACAAGGAGCAAACTGGCTCCCGAGAAACCCTTCCAACAGGGAAAGAGTTGGCGACGCCATATGACCCTGTCAGTTGGTGCGTCGACAAGCCCTAAAAATTATTAATGACGGACAGGCTGGGGTCGAAAAACCTACCATTCTTATATTCTAAATGGTGGCAGCCCAGGGTGGGAAACGTGGCAAACAATTCTGACATATTTCCTCCAGACAAATGCAGGAACAAATCGCCTAAATTGGCACCTAAAATTTGAGCTAGCGATGGTTTTCAACGACTAAGATGGTCCGGGAGTGTTCATTGGTACCCTACTAACAGACAACGTGCCACCTCTTGCAGCCTGGGCTGGTGACACACTTATGGTTGAACATTTTCAATGGTAACACAATGAAAACTTTTTGGCCCCGGCCGACAGATTGGGGCAGAGCGGCACCTTCAAAGCGAATTTGACATCACAGCCTTTTTGGGGGCAGGTGGAGGAGATCTGAGCGATTTCACAATATCGTGCAGCAGATTCCGTCGAGAGCGAGCTGGCACTCGGGCAGAGGCGACTGTGAAGGTCAAAACGGGCTTTCAAGGGACAACCCCAGCATTTGCCAAGATAAACACCTTTTCAGAAACACATGTGGTACCTCACGGAAGAACCAGTGGTGTTTGTGCTCTTTAGCGCAAAGTCCCAGAAGGCTTTGATGGCCACAAAGCTGATTAAGTTCATTCCACAGGAAGCACCTTCTCTGAGAAAATCTGGGTTCCCGCAGAACATCGATGAAACCACGTAGCTCCAAGATTTGGTGGGGCCTTCCTCCTGGTATCTCTTCAAAGATGCAGCCTTTGGAACAGGGTGGCTTAGCACGCCACCCTAGATGTGGGCCGATCCAGGGTTTAGCAAGACAGCTGAGCTTGTACAGGGCTTGAAGTCCGTGAATGAATGCGGAGAGGGCGGTGAAATTAACACGCGCATTGACGGGGGTCTGAGTCACCTTCGCTTTGACGGGGGTCGGTGGGTACCCGCCCCTCGCCCTAAGATCTCGAGAACCACGCTAGATAAAAAAGCGGTAAAGGGCGTTTGGTAGCCCATCCATTTCTCCATCGAAAATATTTGAACCATTTTTGTCAGTTCACATTTTAGGTCACCAGGGGTCAAGACATGCCGTCATAGGTATAACATGTAAATGAAGGTTTTTGGTAATTAAATATGAACAAGTAAATATAGAGCAAGACAATTTCGATCATTGGTATCCTCCCAGAAAGTCAAATAGAATTATGTATAATATGACCGTACTAGGTCAAATCGGGTCAAATATTCAAAAAAGTCAAACGGTCAAAATTCATATAATTAAAACTGCAAAAACGAGACCAATCCAATGAAGTTAAAGCAAAGGCTCTATCCCCATACATTAGTAAGCTATTCAGTTAAAACTATTTTCTCCATGTATTTCCAATGGCTTTCTTCTTCAATTTTCTCCATGGATCATGGCTCGTACCTGACCTTCAGTCATCGATATAAGAAATACGGGAACACATTTGAGAAAATCGATGGACACATTTTGTGGTAGGAGATTAAATCTGAAAAGTTCCCTCAGTTCTGACTTATGCCATCTTAAACTGCTTTTAAGGTCAGGTCACTTGACCTGTACTGGTGACCTGGCCTGATTTGACTTAACCTTAAAATTTTGAAGAAAAAAAGTAAACATGTTAAGAGAAAAGGTATGCCAAGTATGGCGGCGCTACGTGCCGCCGTTTCTTATGCTATCTCCAAAAACCCGAGGGGGCGGGTATCCCCCGTCAATGTGCGTGTTTATTCAGGACTATTTAAACAAGATTGCATGTGGCAAAACGTGTGCCAACACCTTCTGCAGACTGCAGACAGTCCAGCAGCACCACCAGGCGAACCCTACACTGACAAAGGGTGCACTGAATCAGCTGCCAGCAATTAGCCTTAGTAGTGCGCCTGAGGAGGCAGTCAGTACAGTGCAGTACCTACGTGTGCAGTTCAGAGCAGTGCACGGAAGGACGGAGCCGAAAGTGGGGACATAATTCAATAACTCAAGAAGTATGAATCCCAGATGAATAATTTTGGTATTAATCGACAGCTGTTTTCCCAAAAATTATGTGGCCAACATATAGTTGTGGAGACGTAATCACAGCGGGCATGACGGGAAGGCATTTGACCCTAGGTCAGGAACAAAAATAACTATGTTTAGATATGTTAATAAGGTTTTTTCATCACCTAGGAATAAATTCATCAATCACGCTCATTGCAAGTACCTTTCGTGCGGATACGCTACAACATGGCTGATATGGATGTCAAATGAAAGCTGATCACTTACCTACTACATATTTAATGCCATTATTTGTGCCTTAGATCTCAAACGACCCTTGTAACCTGACTAAATGACCTAGCTTGACCTTATATGTCATTTAAAAGAAAAGTACGCAAATACGTTGCAAATACGTTGGGGTTATCGTTAATATCCGTTCAGGGCCTTAACCCTCGCCCCACGGGGGGCCATCGATGGCCCCCCTAAGGTTTTTCCGGGATAGCAGAAAAACGACGAGGCGCAGCACCGCGGTTGAGGGCTCTACCTCTCACTGCATCATTTTCCCATCATCCCTGACATTTTTTACCCCGGGTCACCCAAGGTCAGGTCACCAGACGAGGTCAACCAAGGTCACCTCACTTCACCTTTAGAGGTCTGTAAGAGCTACATTTCAAAGTCGATCCATTTGAAACTTCCTACACTTCATGACCCCTCCAGGGTCTACAAGGTGTATATCCGGGATTTTTCGATTTCGTGCCCTGAGGTCAGGTCACGAGGCGACCTCTCCCATTGGAAAAGCATGGGGAAAAGCTATTTCATGATATAAAAGCCACAAAAATGATTGCAAATACTCAGACTGCTCAGAACAACGTTTTTGGACACACTTTCACGGATCCCAGGGGTCATATTTGCCCTTTGACTTTTCCAAGGTCATCCAAGGTCACCAGGGGTCAAAAACAGTATTTTGACAATAACTTTTGACCTAATTGAGCTAGAGCGGTGAAACAAACACCATCGTGTTTGTCTTGTCACTGGCTTTCATTTGATATACGGCAAGGTCACTTTTTGACCTTTCGTGACCTCAGGTCATACTAGGTCACGAGGTGACCTCTGGCGGTCAAACCACTGGCGGGAGGTCTTTACGTTCCACATAGCGGAAAAAGTACTGGCAATTTTCTATCAAATGTACTTTACCAGGCCTCAATAGCTCTAATGACATAAGAGTTATGCCCAGTTTGCTTAATCATTGCATATTTGAGTGAAAATAGCCGATCTTGACCTAATTTGACCTCTGGAGGTCAAACCATTGACCTGAGCACTAAAACATGCGAAGTAATTTCTTACTGAATTCACGCGAGCTTTCTATTGCACTTTGCAGATTTGCGCTAACGCCCATATTTTCGGAGTTAGAGGGGGGCCATCGATGGCCCCCGGTGGGGCGAAGGTGGCGCCGGACCCCCGGTGGGGCGCGGGTTAAGCTCCCCTTTTCCGTTCCGCCCACTGTGCACTTGCAACACTTGCACTGCACTTGTAGCTTCCCTGTCATAAAATGTTATCTTGTCTACCTCATTTTCAGTCTTCGTCTGGTCTGATTTCCAAAAACTCCGTAAATCATGACCAGTATTGAACGGAAGCCAAAGTAGAAAAGCGAGGAATGCCCGGTGGTGATTTCAAAATGCAGAACAAGTATTTTTATCCAACAAACGTAGGAGCATAAGGCAAACACGGTCTAACGGAGATCGACGGCAGAGGATGTCTCCTGCCGTCCGTGTCCCACAGAGGCTTCCGCTTTGGAGCATGGAGGCCAATGTCTGGGGGCCCACTGGATATAGGGGACCCTCTGCAAATGAGGTCCACTTTCCATATGGACCCCAGCTCCTGGGGGCCCCGTTTCATTTCAATCGACGAAACTCGACGTCAGAGAAAATGGGTGCGTATTGTACAGGCCTGAACTTGAAGAAGCAGGTCAGTTGGTACACAGTTCCGCCGGTTCTCTGCAGGCCGTCCAGGGGGCCACCCAAAATCCTGCTGGTGCTTAGCACCAGGATAACCAATGGGAGCTACGCCCCCGATTCTGGAGGAGGGAGTTGGGAGGTGACCTATTCTTTATTTACGACCCCTCTCGAAAAAGGATCGGTGAGGTCAAGCCTCAGTTGCCTCAAATGATGAAACCCCACCACAGGCCATTTTTGAATGAAAAGTCAGTGGGGGCATTTCTTGTGTTGGCCATTATAGTGTCTTCAAGGGGTCAAGACCCCATTTTGAGGGGGTTTAATAAAACATAGACGCGTTAGTGTTAAAAATTATTTATAGATTTTTAGTTATTCTAAGTCTAGAGTTTATAGATTCTGTCCAGGCCTGCCAGGTTTTTTCAGCGGAAGAGGTCAAACCGAGTTGGGCCAAAGAGGGCCAAATTTTATTTCCACTAAAATAGCCAAATAAACACCAAAAAAGCCAAATTTGAGGCTGAAACGACCCCTAGCGGCAGTCATAAAATCACAGAAAAAGCGACTTGTATCACAGTTTAAAACTAATACACTACCCATCTAATAGGGAGCCAGGAGTGCCCTTGCAACCCCGCAAGGCCATCGTATGATGTGTGTGACTGTGATTTTATCCACATAACCAGAACATTTTTTGGGATCATCAATCACCCCCTCCCAACTTTTTTAACAACAATTTTCTGATCTCACTCAAAATGGGAGTAAACAGGAAATTTGTATAACCAGCCACTGCGGAAGGCAAGCAGGAGCCCAAATTCGACAAGTTTTTGGTACCAACGTGGAAAGTCTGCTGTCAGCATCAGGTTGAAGTTTGGCTGGCCCCTTCACTTTTTCCGGTGGCGACGCTTATGTATGCCACCACCACAATAATAAATAAAAAGGCTAAGCACTTCATACCGCCACACCAGCAACCAGTCTTACGCGCTTTGACCACACCGTGTTCCGTCTAACCCACGAATGAGTTCTTAGCGTTGACAACTGACTGCATGTGAAGTGAGAGCATCATGCAATATCACGGTACTAGCTGGGATGTGGGCTCCCGGTCAGATAGAACAGGATGGTTGATTGGTTGTAGGCCAGCATTCTTCTCCAGCGTTGTGATTAGACTTGATGCTAAGGCTGCTTTGCCGGGATTTCCCGTAACTTCGCGCTTTGTTTCGTCTTCGCACGATGTAGTAGACAGCCACGGGTGAAAATTTTTTACACAATTTTTGCGGATTGCCAATTTGGGACCAGAGATAGAAGAAAGTTATAATTATCGGGTGGTGTTCTGTCTTATTTTTTCAGACGAGTCTGTATTTGGTCAATTTTAACCCGCGCCCCACCGGGGGTCCGGCGCCACCTTCGCCCCACCGGGGGGCCATCGATGGCCCCCCCTCTAACTCCGAAAATATGGGCGTTAGCGCAAATCTGCAAAGTGCAATAGAAAGCTCGCGTGAATTCAGTAAGAAATTACTTCGCATGTTTTAGTGCTCAGGTCAATGGTTTGACCTCCAGAGGTCAAATTAGGTCAAGATCGGCTATTTTCACTCAAATATGCAATGATTAAGCAAACTGGGCATAACTCTTATGTCATTAGAGCTATTGAGGCCTGGTAAAGTACATTTGATAGAAAATTGCCAGTACTTTTTCCGCTATGTGGAACGTAAAGACCTCCCGCCAGTGGTTTGACCGCCAGAGGTCACCTCGTGACCTAATATGACCTGAGGTCACGAAAGGTCAAAAAGTGACCTTGCCGTATATCAAATGAAAGCCAGTGACAAGACAAACACGATGGTGTTTGTTTCACCGCTCTAGCTCAATTAGGTCAAAAGTTATTGTCCAAATACTGTTTTTGACCTCTGGTGACCTTGGATGACCTTGGAAAAGTCAAAGGGCAAATATGACCCCTGGGATCCGTGAAAGGGTGTCCAAAAACGTTGTTCTGAGCAGTCTGAGTACTTGCAATTATTTTTGTGGCTTTTATATCATGAAATAGCTTTTCCCCATGCTTTGTCAATGGGAGAGGTCGCCTCGTGACCTGACCTCAGGGCACGAAATCGAAAAATCCCGGATATACACCTTGTAGACCCTGGAGGGGTCATAAAGTGTAGGAAGTTTCAAATCGATCGACTTTGAAATGTAGCTCTTACAGAGCTCTAAAGGTGAAGTGAGGTGACCTTGGTTGACCTCGTCTGGTGACCTGACCTTGGGTGACCCGGGGTAAAAAATTTCAGGGATGATGGGAAAATGATGCAGTGAGAGGTAGAGCCCTCAACCGCGGTGCTGCGCCTCGTCGTTTTCCTGCTATCCCGGAAAAACCTTAGGGGGGCCATCGATGGCCCTTCCCGGTGGGGCGAGGGTTAAGTCATCTGTCTATTTCACTGGAGGGGCCAATTTGCGGGTACTGGGGGGGGGCATTTCGATCGACTGGGGGGAAAATTGCCCCAAAAAATGTTAAAAAATGGCCTGCCCCACTGGCTTCCTCCAATCACATTAGATATATTCAGTTGGTAACTTGTTCCAAGATTCCTTTCCTTAACCCGCGCCCCACCGGGGGTCCGGCACCACCTTCACCCACCGGGGGCCATTGATGGCCCCCTCTAACTCCGAAAATATGGGCGTTAGCGCAAATCTGCAAAGTGCAATAGAAAGCTCGCGTGAATTCAGTAAGAAATTACTTCACATGTTTTTGTGCTCAGGTCAAGGGTTTGACCTCCAGAGGTCAAATTAGGTCAAGATCGGCCATTTTCACTCAAATATGCAATGATTAAGCAAACTGGGCATAACTCTTATGTCATTAGAACTATTGAGGCCTGGTAAAGTAAATTTGATAGCAAATTGCCAGTCCTTTTTCCGCTATATGGAACGTAAAGACCTCCCGCCAGTGGTTTGACGTCCAGAGGTCACCTCGTGACCTAATATGACCTGAGGTCACGAAAGGTCAAAAAGTGACCATTCCGTATATCAAATGAAAGCCAGTGACAAGACAAACGCGATGGTGTTTGTTTCAGCGCTCTAGCTTAATTAGGTAAAACGTTATTGTCAAAATACTGTTTTTGACCTCTGGTGACCTTGGATGACCTTGAAAAAGTCAAAGGGCAACTATGACGCCTGGGATCTATGAAAGGGTGTCCAAAAATGCTGTTCTGAGCAGTCTGAGTATTTGCAATCATTTTTGTGGCTTTTATATTATGAAACAGCTTTTCCCCATGCTTTTCCAATGGGAGAGGTCGCCTCGTGACCTGACCTCAGGGCACGAAATCGAAAAATCCCGGATATACACCTTGTAGACCCTGGATGGGGTCATGAAGTGTAGGAAGTTTCAAATCGATCGACGTTGAAATGTAGCTCTTACAGAGCTCTAAAGTTGAAGTGAGGTGACCTTGGTTGACCTCGTCTGGTGACCTGACCTTGGGTGACCCGGGGTAAAAATTTCAGGGATGATGGGAAAATGATGCAGTGAGAGGTAGAGCCCTCAACCGCGGTGCTGCGCCTTGTCGTTTTTCTGCTATCCCGGAAAAACCTTAGGGGGCCATCGATGGCCCCCGGTGGGGTGAGGGTTAAACTTGTTCGGCGACATCGGCTTGCTGAAGCCGCTCTGCAGCCATCCGGTGGACACTCCATTTGAATTTTGATCCCGTGAACCGTAGAGGCCCTCCTTGATATTTGAGTGCAGGCCCTTATTTTTGTTTTCCCTCGCCTCGTGGCGTAGGCCAATAAAATGTTTGGCCCGAAAATTTTCGCTCCATTCACGATCCCTCCACCAAATAGTGAAATTCCTCTGCAGAGGCGAATTATGGAAACATATGGTAGCATATCATGGAATACGATTCTGACGCACAGTTCTCGATTGCCGAGAGAATAACAGACAGAAGTGTGCTGCAATCTGCCGCAATCTGTGGTGGGCGGTCGACGGTGGGGACATTTTTCCTGTTTTTCAGTACCCTTTATTGTGAGGAAAAATTATCTATAGATGAGCTGAAGATAATGTGGAAGATTGTCACGATATAGTTTTTACATCTTCCGGGGATGCATACACTCTAAACAATGCGATTGAAAGGTTTGGAAATTTTGAGAACATCTAGTTTTACGTTTACCCCCACTTAGTGCTGATTTGTAGCAAGAAGTCTGAAGTTACCATTGTCATAGGCTGTATTGGGTATTTGAATGTCAATCACCTTGAATAAAAAATGTATCAAACTACACACTTTTGCATCACATTTAGGAACACAATGGATACCAGCAAAAGCAATTCCGTCTTGTCATAGTCTGCTTGAATGGGCTATGAATGGTTATTGGGTACCTTTTTGTCCACTGTTATGTAATGCACACATGCAGAGGTTAATTCTTGTTGGGTGCTTGGTTGAATTATTGTAAGGTCAATGAGAAACCTTTTTGTAGTGGTATGGGCTTTGAGGTGGTCGGAAACTTGTGGAAGTGTCCATTGCAATTAATTGTATTCATAGAGCAGGCTTTTAAATTTGGGTATTGTTATTATAGATTCATTGTTCCTATTCATTCTTGTGTGAATGACTGGACTCAAGTAAAACTATGATCTCTTAAATTGTGCAGGTCATGTATTGCAAACACTATGGTCTCATTACAAAGACCATGCAAGCTAGTCCTCTTAAAATGTTACTTTAACAGTAACAAAACATATTCATATTCCCAAGAACAGTAACATTATTAAAAATAGAGCAAAAATGTAAAAAATGTCCCATGTCTGGGAATGTTCCTTCAAAACATGAAAATGTATTCAAAAGGAAGTATACACTTGGAGGTAATTCAGTATGGCAATACTGGTTTTATGGCATGCTGAAATCTCTTTTGAATAAACCAGGCAGAAGACCGCCTCTATTTTGACTGGGTATGTATTTGGTTTTCTTATAAATTGTCTCTCAGCACTGCTTTCTTTGGGAATCACATACCCATTTATGGACTTAGAATCCACTAATTTGGGTCATTTCTCCTGTGGTCAAATATGTAACTTTTTTTTGAACACAGAATACTTGCTACAATTTTCCTCACTGATAAGTTGGTTTTTTAATGCTGACACCTTCATATCCAGAGTGTAATTTTTCTCCTTGCAATCTTGAGCTAATGTGAAAGGCATACAACTTAGCCCTGTTTGGGATGCTGTGAAGACATGGCCTGTTTGTTGTCTTTAACATAGAGCTACCTACATGAAAAAGGGACAATTGTTCTTCCATCTTTGGTAATATTTTTGCTTGTCTTTTTTTAGCAAGAACCAGGATCAAGTTAAATCTTCAAGTAGAGATCAAGCTTTTTTCTGAATGAAAGATAACTGAATATTAGCTTCCAAAATTTTAGTTTGGAAAAATAAATTTGTTTCTGTTTGCTCTGATTGCTTGAAAGATTGCTCTGCAAACTGCAAGGCTATGGCATCTCAGGGAAAATACTTGCCTGGATAAGGGACTTCTTGAGAGATAGAGAGCAGCAAGTAGTGGTGGATGGATGCGAAGCAGATTGGGTTCCTGTGGCGAGCGGTGTACCCCAGGGATCAGTGCCAGGCCCCCTACTGTTTGTGGTGTGTGTGAACGATCTGCCAGATGTGTTCCACACGACTCCAAAGGTGTTCACGGATGATACAAAGGTGTACTCTCCACTTAGCTCGATCAGTTCTTCACAGATCCTTCAGGCAGACCTGGATCGTGCTGTTGTATGGTCTGACACCTGGCAGCTGTCTTTTAATAAGGGAAAGTGCACTGTACTCCATCTTGGAACAACCAATGAGCAGCACACATACACAATGAGAGATAGTCTGCTCGCCCATTCTGCCCAGGAAAGAGACCTAGGAGTCATTATCGATGCAGACATGAAGTTTCATGCTCAGGCTGCATCTGCGGTGGCTAAGGGTTCCCAAATCCTGTCTTTGATCCGTAGATCATTTCGTGCAATCAACCGGGTGTCGCTTCCGATCTTGTTCAAAACTCTTGTGAGACCACACCTCGAATATGGGAACTTGCTCTGGGAGCCTTTCAACCGAGAAGACCAGAAAAAGTCGAGAGAGTGCAACGGCGTGCCACCCGAATGATCCCTGAAATAAGGCACAAGTCGTACAGTGAGAGGCTGCAAGATCTTCAACTTCCCTCTCTATACTACAGAAGGCGACGGGGGGACATGATCCGCGTATTCCAGATATTTCATGGCGACATCGGTCTCGATCCTGAACGCTTCTTCCAGCGAGACGCTAACTCGCGGACGAGGGGACACGAATACAAACTGGTTAAACCTCGTGCCGAGTCTCGTATCCATCGCAATGCATTCAGCATCAGAGTCGTTAACGACTGGAATGGTCTCCCCAGTCATGTTGTCACTGCACCCACTGTCAACACATTCAAGGCCAGGCTTGACAAACACTGGGAGGACTCTTGGTATACTATACCAGACACGGATTAAGTAGTGAAACCACACGTACACGAGCGCATTAAGACCGGACGATTACAGGCCTAGAGCCTCATTAAGTCCGTATCCTTTAAGTTCAAGTTCAAGTTCTGTCCACTTCTGACACTGTGCTTAGAGTGGTGAACAGCAAATATGATCAAAATCACAGGGTTTTCTGGTGCTTTTTCATCATGAGGAGCTTCGACTTTAGATTTGAAAGCCTGAGCATATGCAAACAATAAGACTGGTCATCTTAAAGGGAGATACACGAAAACAATATTTTTGTGGTTTCTTGCTATTTGAAAAATCCTGATAACGAAACTGTGAATTATTTTTGTATCTTCGGCAAAACTTTGCGAGGCCACTCACTTATTATCGAAATTGGTTATCAGTTCTGATAATATGCTGAAACCTTCACCCATCACTTACTTTTCGAAAACTATTTAAAGTTGAAAAGTAATGTATTTCTTGTAATAAAAATGTCTGTCCTCCTCTTTTTGTATTTGAATTAATTTTACAAAGCCTTTAATAAATACAAAATAAATTAGTTTGCCCTAGAAACGGAACACAATATAATTACTCAAGTCGTCAGCCGTTTCTTACCTCAGGTCTTGAGTCTTTTCTGCTTCAGCCCCAGAATGACAAAACTCTTGCGTCAGAAGGTCATGTGACCCCCTATGAGTGGCTGTACGTTCTGTTGGTCAATTCTTAAAAGTCATATATTTTTGTTCTAATATTATTTTTGGCTGTAGCTTTTTTAAAATAACTTTATTTAATAGTTTTGAACTTTCAAGTCACTGCTTAGGAAAAATAGGACCGGTTTTTTTAGAGAAATTGATAGCCTCAGTCGGGGTACGTCATTTAAACCAATAAGAGGTGTACCGGCAAAGTTGTCTAGAAATATTGACTTTGAGAGCAATCTTAAGGCATTTGCAGGCCAAATTCGCAAAAATGAGAATATAACTTCTGAAAAACTTTTTGTGACCTTTTGATCTAGCCAATAAAATTTGTTTTGCGTATCTCCCTTTAAGTAGGTAGGGGAGAGTGTTGTGTTCTGATACGAGGGTAGGTTATTACAGTGAGGATAATTAGAACAACAGTGGAGTTAATAAACAGTGACTCTGTCATATGTGTTGCTGATATGAAAACCACATGTTGGATAATTTTGGGCTCTATGGAAAGTGCCGCTGCATAGTTGTAAGCAAAATTCAATTTTTGGCTTAAAAATAAAAGCTGCCTAAGATCTCCATTCAGTACGCTATGTATTTCAAAGAGGACTGCTTTCTTGCCAGGCTATCTGAGAAAATAAGGTCTTTAATGCCCATATGAGGTATTTTGAAGAGGCTTTCTTCTGTATGGCATCCGTAAGAGGCACATTACTTCTTAAGGACTAACATTAATGTTCATGTGACAAATAAATACAGTCATTCCCAACTCGCCATAATATAGTCGATGTCATACTGTAAAATCTTGTCGTTATTAAATAAATAAACCAGAACTGATGGCACCTTCCATTAATGAGGCAGAACGATGCGTTGAGCCAAGGCGTGAACTGCGTCTGTGTCGCACTTGTTAAGGTTTTGTTATAGATATGCACACTGGGGAGGGAGGGGGGCTTGGAGGGCCCACCTATTTTTAGAGGTGGCCGCAGAACCGTTTGCCGCCGAAAAATGTTACTGTACTGCATTTGAGAGAATTCAATGGCGCGTTGATTGATGAAATATTTTGGAAAATCGGTTCACATTTCTTGTACTTTTAAAGTCTTTTAAAGGCTTTTAAAGTCAGACCTATGTTTTGAGATAGCCACAATCGCGCGGTCGCACCAGTTTTCCTGCATTGGAGACCGAATGGTGACACCATAACGCCATTTAAACGAGATGAAGGTCATACTAAAATGTTACTGATTCCAGTGTTTCCGGTCCGGTCATCGGTTCCAGTACGCTAGGCCAAGGGCCAAAGTCAATCCTCATTTCCCGCCCAACGGTTGTTATAGTGCTAGTTATAATGTACATTATACAGAATAGGTATATCACATTGTGACGCTGTGAGTCGACCTTAAATGACGATCAAAATTTCAGGTTATTTAGGACCCCCTATAACCTTTGTCTCTTTTGAGCAAATTCCAGAGTTATTCTCTTATAATCAATGCATTTCCCAATAGGGCCCCAACACTTCCCATATTTAACATTTATGACCTCGTTTGACCTTTAAGTTATTGACATAGGTCAATGAAAATCACCCGTGATGTAGATCACCAGAGTCCCCACACACCCCCAAACGGGCGTTCTTTTCATCTTCTTAGTTTTTCATATATCTGGGAGGCCATACCAGCCTCCCCTCCAATGCGGTTAGCATCCTGAGAAAACATCCAGATAGAGCTTTAAAGGGAATGTGGCACCTTGGTTGAATCCTGGAATTTAGTGTAATTAGGCGTACTTTTAGTCAAAAATAATTAAACCACTCACGACTTCTCTGAAAAATGTACAATAAGCTCAATATTTGGTTTTTAAAAATACTCCTCTAGAAAAAGGAAATATCCGCCTGTGGATGATGTCACGATCTGGCAACCACTACCATACTTGAAACGCTTCAAGGGCTTCGATTGGCTGATGCTCATCGTGACGTCAGCATATGTCGTCACACCAGTAGCTCACAACAATGGCCGCCGGCAACGGGGGCTGAGGGGGCTGGTGTCAGGTAGGTTTTAGCTTTTTTTCTACGGAAATATCGAGTTCCACGACAAATGAAATATGGAGTACCGGCTTTTCCGACCTGCTTTACAACTTGGCTATCTCAGTTAAAATCACGTTGTGAAGGTGCCACATTCTCTTTAACCTTGGCCGGGTGGGTGGTCTTTTAGACCACCCCTGGTTTTTCCGAAGTGACCTAAAAACGGCGGCGCGCAGCGCTGCCAAACTTGGTCTAGCTGTTCCTTCATCATTTTTACATCTTTCCTGAAAATTTTGGCTCAAGGTCATATCAGGTAGGTCACCAGGCCAGGTGAAGTGACCTCACCTCAAAAAATACTTAGGACGGCATAACTAAAAGAAGGGTCAATCGATCAAGTTGAAACTCATACCATATCTTGGGCCCACCAGGAGCTACAACATTTGTTCCGGGATTTTTGATATTGGCAATACATGGGGAAAATCACGAAATGAGCTTTTCTCAGTAAGTATGGATGGAATCAACTTTAAAAATCGGTTGCGACTTGCTCTTAGCCCATTTCTGAAGCTGATGCTAAAATTTTTGACTTGTGACCTTTAAAAGGTCACCTTAGGTCAAGTAAGCATTTTTGGTGTTTTTTCTATAAATTTTGAATAAACTGAGATAGAGCTTTTATTTTGTCACCAAAGGTTTGTATAGTCACTGGAAGTCAAATGATATACATCATGACTATACCAGGTCAAGTTGGGTCGGACCGTTGACCTGGGTCAGGTCAAATTCTTAAATTTGACCTGGCATAGCAATATCATATATCATTCGATTTGTATTGACGAGAGGATTGCAGTGGTGCATAAACTATGGCTGTATCTTGTTTGGTTTGGAAGCTATTAGCGAAAAAGTAAACGCCTTTATGCATGGGTGGCTATGGACATTCTCAAGAATATGCCCAATATCTAGTGACCTGTAACTCCCTAGGCTTTGACCTGACAAGAAAATGAATGCCACTGTAATGAAAGCGCATCTCAAGAGCTTTCGAATGGTGTTAGAAAAATGTTTCTAGCTATCATAGTTTCTCAGATATAGGAGGTTTTCTTAGTACACCTCATATTAGCGATTTTGACCTATTTTGACCTCTGGTGACCTTGATATTGACCTGACAATAAAAATGACCGAAGTATTTTCGATATCATTTTCGAAGAGCTTTCGATCGCCGTTTTGCGCTTTTTCTAGCTCTCTTAGTTTTTGAGATCGTGGGGTCTTTTTAGCCCCCCACCAGGGCGAAGGTGGCTCGTATCCGCCACGGCAGGGTTAAAGGGAATGTAGCACGTTGGTCGAATCTATCTCAGTTAAAATCACGTTATAAATGTGCCACATTCCCTTAAAACCAGCTCCTTCAATTCCTTCTGGAACGCAAAAAATGGTATCGATGCCAATGCTATTGCTGATTATGTATAATATCTTATAGTCACCTAAATGTTTTCTTTGCTCTTTTGTGGATTCAGTTGTAATTCTAATGCAAAACCCGGCTAATTCAACGTGTTCTTGTTTGGCAGGTATATTTGAGTTCTTCAGACATGATAAATACTTAGTGTTTAACTAATGAGACTAGCATTTGTCCAGTCCTATCGCCTGAACCAGTGGTGTTCTTTGGGTATCTCATCAAAACTGTTTGTGAGAATGAACTCCACTGAAGGCTGCGATTCTAAACAGAAACGCTCTACGGCGGGCATCATTGGTAAGCTGTGATTGGACTTGGTCTTCATTGCACTTGTTTATCAGACAATGAATCGGTGTCAGTGTCCGGAAATTCATGATTCTACGTAGAAACTCACACTGGGAGCAAAGCAATTTTGACATCCGAAAACTCGAATTTTGACATAGCAAGGCCCTTGTTGCTTAAACTGGATTTAAGTGCTCGTTTGCCGTGTCAGGCACTTGACTGTACGTAACTTTGCCGCCCGGTAGTCAGATGGTGAGCGTTGGGCTCCGGCCCGCTGCTCGAGTGCAGCGGCGTGCATGTCAGGCTTGGGTTCGGTTCCCCTGAGACACTCCGGTGCTCAATGGTTTACCCGACGCGGTCGGCTGCCAACTGACTGGTGAGGGGTGACCTGGGCGGGGCGGCCGTCCCTGTGTTTGTGGGACGTTTAACTTTGACTCTAAACTAACCCTCCATTGGGGAGTTGCTCGTTGGTTGGTGGGGTGGTTCTGTGAGTCCTTGTTGACTAGTGAGACTATCGTACACTTGAAAAATTATATAAAAACATGTGCATACATGAAAGTGTATGAGGTTCTCAGCGAGAAATATCGAGATAAAATATTGTCTAACTACCTATCTGTAGTCTTCTGATTGATAGTCTGGGCACCATCGGCTCCATTGGGGCCTCTAGAGCATTGATAGTCTGAGCACCAGCGGCTCCATTGGGGCCCATAGAGCTAATGTATTTGAAGCTGCGGGATTCCGTCTTAGCAAAAAAGGTGTTTTCAAGATGTTGGCCTTTTACTTCCCAGAGTGGGGACTGTTGCCTAGAACGCCGACGCGTGACACGTACTGAGGCGCAGTTCCGAAAAGTCACGTCAGAGCGCAGTCGATGCGGTGGTGCTGCCATCTGTCCGTGCATACACGAGTGTACTGCACACAGTCACGAGTGTGGGGCGCACACTGGGCGTGTATGGTATAAGGTCAATAGGTCGCTATAACTTAACAGTCTGGGCGTCTGAGCGATGGTGAACAAATAATGTGTGGTCGCTTTCATCTGCGGTATGACGCGACATGCGTGTCAGCCCACTCGCAAAGCGCGTACAAACTCAACTTGCAAACATTGCGCGCCCATTGCATATCATAGTTGGGGGCGCATTTGTTTTCTTCCTATAAATTTACTCGAACTCCTCTCCTTTCTCTCTTTCTCTCTCTCTCTCTCTCTCTCTCTCTCTCTCTCTTTTGTGCTCGTTTTGTACATGTGTGCTTAACTGCAATAAACGAGTACGAGTGTGGTGTTTATCCGGCCAGTGCGCTCATTATTTACCTATTAGTATGTAGATCGTACGCTAGATGACTCGCTTGTCGAGCCGTCAGATGGCGTTGAGCTTCTTGAAGAATCACCCACGGCTGTGTTTGCGGTGACTATTTTCTTCCTGGGATTAGTCAAATGCCTGGAAGGCATCTATCAGTCAAATTATAGATGTTCAGTGCCCCCCTCTCCGTTCAGCCTATTGTTTTCCCCAACATTTTCTGGAGGTGCACATTGTGCCGAACACATAGGCTTAGGAACGGGGTGGGCCAGGGGGCCATGGCCCCCAATATTCATGATTCTTAACCATTAACCCTATGGCGTTGACTGGAATGAAATGACTTCAAAATGCCCGCTGCCCCCCCCCAATATTCTGGACGTCCCTACGCCTATGGCCGAACAAATCAACAAGCTTTTAAAGAATCCTGTGGATTCGTGTTGCAGTATTTTTACCAGCATTTGTGTCTGTTCCAGTGATAGGAGATGAGATTCTGAAGGGCCAAGTACGCGACACCAACTCTCACTTTATCACCAAGCATCTTCACTCGTATGGAGTCCGCGTGAACAAGGTGAGTGCGCTCTGACGTCAACGCCAGCTTCTCATGGTCCCTCTGGTCTGAGATCTTCGTTGCTGTCTGGTGTGTTCTGTCATTCGCTTTTGAATTTGCTTTTTCGGTGATTTGCTGAAGATCAGTGCCACTGAAACACAGTTTGTGCTACTGGGAACGCGGCAGATGTTTTGCAATATCGTAGCATTGGGTATCAGACGGCGGTGTGTAACACAACGCTGTGTAGGAAACCAAGGAGATGGAAACATATTGTTGGTATTCGCATGGACAGACATTTCACTTGTCAAAACAGATCGATCACATCACTCCCAAACGCATTGACTTTATCATCTGTTTCATTCATGCAAAACATTATTCAAGTTGTTTGTTCAAGCTTTCGTAATATTCTCGATTCCTTATTGTGTCCTATAGTGTAGGAGATCTGTACTATCACTCAGCCCAATCGCATATAAAATGGTTCACTTTGCTAGGGTCATCGGGCCATCTATGAAAAGAACAAGCACCATCATTTTTTCAGAAGAAGTAGAACGTTTCTGCTTTTTAAATCCAAGCTAATTCGTTGCATACTATCGGCTCTGTCCAATAAAAAACCATATTAGATATCGGTCACCCACAAGAACTTCACGCTCTTTTCCAATTTACAAACCACGACACACGGTCATAGGCGCATCCAGGATTGCCGATTGGGGGTGGGGAGGGGGGACAGACATTGATCCGACATTGCACGAATAAACCATTCTTCAAAGGAGGTCTTCAAACGAGAACTAGGGGCGGGCACGATTGCTGGTTGTTGCAGTTTACAACCAATAGTGATGTGTTTGAAATGACTGTTTTCTATCATGCTCAACCGGTCTGCACGTATTCTGCGCTTGGTGCTCTAATATTATGTGGAGCCCTTCCTAGCATTCAACGTTTTGATTCCGTGATGGAGGAGGATAACAAGTCTCGAAGACTGTGTTTCCATTCGCCCGGGACTTTTCTGAAATAAATGAACTGAACTAAGATCCTGAGGCATCGAGCAGGTATTATCCATTAAAATAATGTGAAAGGCAGATTTCTAGCTTAAAATATGGGGTAACATATTCAGATTTTGTCTTCTGTCGCTTAGAAACGTTACAGGCTATTGCCAGAGCGGGCACTGCTCCCAAATTTTTAAACTTCTGTCCGCTACTCCGATGCCGTTACCTTTGTTATAAAGCGCTTCTAAAGTGCTGCCCAAAAATGACTTTTCATTCTTCTAGTTTTTTTAAGACAAATAAAATAACACACGATTCAAAATCCTTTTTTCTGATGGGGGATACATTTATCTCCTTCCCCACTTTTTTCGGGGGAGGGGTGGGGGTCCCCTTAACAGACTATTCTGGCTGTAGCGCTTTTGGATTATTTTGAGTCCTTTACCCACTATTCCGCTACTTTTTTGTGCTGGAAACAGCTACCGCCACTACGCAACCATTTTGAGAGTCCGCAAGTGGCGGGATAGCGGACCGCCTGTCTCTGACTATTGCCGCGGGGCTGTAAAACTATGCTACTCTTATTTTCTCCGTATCTTTTTTTGAAGCTAATGAAGTTCGGATGTTGGTTATTTTCGTCCTGGTGGGTAAGGTTTGTGAGCCTCGTCACGTGATATTGTGAGATGGAGTATGTTATATACTTGCCTGTTGTATGTTGTCCGCCCCGCTGTATTTTTGCGTGGTAAATTGTAGAAATAGTTTAAACGGCTTTTAGCACGTAGACAGAAAAACCACCTCATTGTGGCTTGAATGATCCACCTTCAAAAGCTGAAACATGGTTTTTCATTGCGCTGCATAATCCTTCGAAAAGTGTCTACAATTCACTCTGAAATCTAATCGATTGCAGAAATCAAAATATATTTTGACCGAGTATTCATTGGAAACAGTAATGTCGCAGACTCACACCTTTTTCACTGTTCTCCACTTTCAGAATCAAAGCTTTCCATTGTGTGTCGTATAATTCGAATATATCTGGCATTGCCCCAGAAGCAAAAAAGCGTATTGGTCCAATGGTATTCAGTTCTTTTCACTGTACAGTGCCGCGATCTTTGGGGCCGTGTGTTGGGCGTTCCCGTCGGTATCCCTGTCCGAACCTGCCCCCGGTCATGCGATAGGCGCGCCGGTGTGCCGTGTCCCCTCTGACCCTGAGAGTCCAGGCCGGGGAGATGTGTGACCGATACTAGCACTGGGTGCCCCAGATGTAGCCGGGGATACCTGCACCGGTCCCCCCGCTGCAGGTTTAACGGGCTCGTTAGCTGGGAACCTAGTGCAGCGGCTGTGTAGACCAGTGGTGCCTGTTACGTTGTGAGCAATTCGCTATGATCGCGTACTGTGTGGGTCTCATCAGCATCGGTCAGCTTTATTGAAACTCTCCGTAGTGTAAATGTAACAGGTAATAGACATATATAATAACCTCAAGATTCCAGGTGGTATCGGCCCAGAGACTATAGCAGATTCGAGGTTTTCCCCCCTCCCCAAAAAAATTCTTCCATTCCGAGCTGGTATAGTGGAAATAATTATTTAGAAATCATGCAGTTGATGTATTTGGGAGGGGTAACCACTTTCTACGATAGGTGCTGTGTTCAGGGCTGGCCCCGAGTTCCCCGGCGCAGTGAGCGGGCTAGAACATGGTGAAATAATTCAGGCCTGTGGATTTAGGATGGACGCTGAATAATTGTTCTGCTGATGTGAAGCGGATAACGGTGTCTTTATCACAGGGCGCCTCTGTTTTTTTCTCTTAGAGAACCTTTTGATGTTGCTAAGTACGGAGGCATCGGTACGGTGGGGGAGTGGAGGGCAGGAGTCAGGTCTCATCTTTTCGTCCGAATATTTTCCGTCTGCATTCGGGCTTCAGAAAAGTCGGAAAACATTGTCTCGACATGAGGCGAAGCTAGCCATGGGCCCAACACCGATGTTTTTATAGATGACAGTTTGATGTCAGCAGCAGGTTTAAGCTTCACTTGCCTCCCCCTCGTCTTGTAGCTGGTGGCAACACGTCTGGCTCCAGATGGGAGTGATGCGGATTTCTCGATGTGTCTGAACAGTCAAACACGCCATGCGATCGCTGCAGGTTCTGGCTGCGTATTAAGCCCTCCACTCCCCGGGATTCGAACTAGATAGAAGCGTCTGGACGGATCGTCGGGGCGATATAATCACGTCTGCAGCGATGGCGGTAATTACTTTGGAAAGTCACGGATGGGTGCCAAACACTCGTGGGCCCAAGCGGTCAACATGGGTAATACTACGCTTGCGTCAGGGGTACGAAACGCGCGCCCTCGCTGGTTTGTCACACAAGGGCCAAAGTGCCGCACTAAGTGTGCAAACTTAGCTGCAATTTGTGGGGCTGGAAATAGTGCATTTTTCTCAAGGTTGCACTTGAAACCATAGAAGAAAAGCGCACTCTGAGGGCTCAGAGTTCATTTGTTTAGTTAGACAGACATTCCTCCTTTCTTCATCGAATAGTCTGGTCCCTTGCCTTGCACAGTGTAGTTTGTTAGGACTTAAACACGCGCATTGACGGGGGTCTGAGCCACCTTCGCTTTGACGAGGGGGCGGGTACCCCCCTAAGATCTCGAGAACCACAGTAGGTAGCGAAAAAACGGTAAACGGCGTTGGGTAGCCTATCCACTTCTCCATCGAAAATATTTGTAGCATTTTTTTCAGGTCACATTTAAGGTCACGAGAGGTCAAAACATGCCGTAATAGGGATAACATGTAAATTAAGTTTTTCAGCCATTACATCTAAACAAGTCGAGATAGAGCAAAACGACTTAAACCGTATGAATCCTCGCAGCAAGCCAAATCGAATGATGTATAATTTGACCTTGCTAGGTTAAATCAAGGATTTGACCTGACCTGAGGTCAGGTCAGGGTCCAAATTATATAACATGCATATCATTAGAACTGCAAAGCCAAGACGAGTCTAATGCAGCTAAAATAAATGCTCTATCACCATCCGTTACTGAGTTATTCAGTAAAAACAAATTTTCCATGCATTTCCAATGGAGAGGTCATGCCTCGTACCTGACCTTAGGTCATCGATATCAAAAATGCTGGAACATATCTTAGAGAACTCGATGGGCCCATTCTGGGATATGAGTTTCAACCGGATAAGTTCACCCTGCTCCGACTTATGCTATCTTAACCCTCGCCCCACCGGGGGCCATCGATGGCCCCCTAAGGTTTTTCCGGGATAGCCGAAAAACGACGAGGCGCAGCACCGCGGTTAAGGGCTCTACCTCTCACTGCAACATTTTCCCATCATCCCTGAAATTTTTACCCGGGTCACCCAAGGTCAGGTCACCAGACGAGGTCAACCAAGGTCACCTCACTTCATCTTTAGGCTCTGTAAGAGCTACATTTCAAACTCCATCGATTTGAAACTTCCACACTTCATGACCCCTCCAGGGTCTACAAGGTGTATATCCGGGATTTTTCGATTTCGTGCCCTGAGGTCAGGTCACGAGGCGACCTCTCCCATTGGAAAGCATGGGGAAAAGCTATTTCATGATATAAAAGCCACAAAAATGATTGCAAATACTCAGACTGCTCAGAACAGCGTTTTTGGACACCCTTTCACGGATCCCAGGGGTCATATTTGCCTTTGACTTTTCCAAGGTCATCCAAGGTCACCAGAGGTCAAAACAGTATTTTTACATAACTTTTGACCTAATTGAGCTAGAGCGGTGAAACAAACACTATCGTGTTTGTCTTGTCACTGGCTTTCATTTGATATACGGCAAGGTCACTTTTTGACCTTTCGTGACCTCAGGTCATATTAGGTCACGAGGTGACCTCTGGCGGTCAAACCACTGGCGGGAGGTCTTTACGTTCCACATAGCGGAAAAGTACTGGCAATTTGCTATCAAATGTACTTTACCAGGCCTCAATAGCTCTAATGACATAAGAGTTATGCCCAGTTTGTTAATCATTGCATATTTGAGTGAAAATAGCCGATCTTGACCTAATTTGACCTCTGGAGGTCAAACCATTGACCTGAGCACTAAACATGCGAAGTAATTTCTTACTGAATTCACGCGAGCTTTCTATTGCACTTTGCGATTTGCGCTAACGCCCATATTTTCGGAGTTAGAGGGGGGCCATCGATGGCCCCCGGTGGGGCGAGGTGGGCCGGACCCCCGGTGGGCGGGTTAAACTTTTTTGAGGTCAGGTCACTTGACCTCTACTGGTGACCTGACCTGAGATGACCTAACCTTAAAATTTTCCAAAAGTTGTAAAAATGATGAGGGAGAAGGTATGCCAAGTACGGCGGCGCTACGCGCCGCCATTTTTCTGCTATCCCCGAAAAACCCGGGGGGCGGGTACCTGCCCCCCGTCAATGCGCGTGTTAACGGCCGTCAGCAAAGGGCACAATAGCCTATGCCGAACAAGGAACAGGTCTTCAGGCATTCAAGAGAGGAGGGGCACAGGTTCACATTGGAGAAAATTTGAAGGCCGGGGACCACTGGGAAGGACTGCGGGTAGAAAATGGTCCCCAGTTTGAATGCAAAAATTATTTGGGCTGAAAATACTTGACGTAGTGTTCTGGAATCGTTTGCTTGATTTCTTGTAATAAGATTCTGGAGCTACCAGTAGTCCACCAAAAATTCATTACTTGCCCTGTAATGACCGTTTGAGCACTGTCAATATTTAATGTCTTTCAGTTTCAGGAAGCAGGAGGGGGTGATGTTTCAGCTGATGGTAAAGTATCCTTAAACAGGCACGTAAACAATATAGTACCTCGTGTACCAACCTGATGGTACCTCGTGTACCCACGTGATAGAACCTCGTGCATCAACGTGACAGTGCATTATGCATTCAAGCAACTCTCGATACCACCGGAAGCTGTTATTGGAGATGGCTATTTGACTGTCTGCGTTGGGGACCGATGGAGACGACTTGGACCTAAAACCCCCTTTTTTGTTAATTTTCCCCGAAGGTGCCGGATTATTTTGTGCACTCACCTAATAGTACCTCATGCACCCACCTGATAGTACCCCGTGTGACCTACCTGATAGTACCTAGTGTACCCACTTTCAAGCCGTAGCTTAACCCTTCGGGTGGGTCTTTTCTCCTGCGTAGAGCTAAAACGAGTAGAAGCAACTCCTCTGCCGGATGGGTCGTCGTGGCTGCAGAGGAGATTAGGCGTGCTGTAAGTACGTCAGCTGTCGCTGCCGCAGTCGTGCCCGCTCTGCAGACGGCAGCGGCGCCCCGCCGAG
The DNA here is from genome assembly GCA_034440635.1 of Lepas anatifera. Classification (NCBI taxonomy): domain Eukaryota; kingdom Metazoa; phylum Arthropoda; class Thecostraca; family Lepadidae; genus Lepas; species Lepas anatifera. Next base: position 763,199 of record JAOTON010002043.1, read on the forward strand.
CACGGCTGCGGCCCCGCCACCCGTGCGGGCGGTGGCTGAGCTGCTGCTGTTGGACTGCCGTGGCGACAGAGCCGCTGCAGCAGTTACACACACCCGCCGACTGGGGAGCGGCTGCAAGCTGCCGTGCTGCACGTCTGAGCGCAAGCTGAGCCGGTACAACGGCGGTTTATTTTATTTATTTATTTATTTATTTATTAGTAAATCGCCAACAGAAAATGATCAATAACAGGCGAAGTCGATGTAAGTAAAAGGAAAACTATGTACACAGATAGAGACACACATAAAAGCGGTAAAACAACAAAATTGAGTGACGAAAGATGAGCTGATGATAAAACCGATGGTAAAAGTGACGGTAATAGAAATTAAACAGTGCGAATATATGCAAGAAGGTTGTAGGGGATGATCAGTTAACCGCCGAACCGGTACAACGGCGTTTGTAGGGGATGATCAGTTGACTGTCGAACCGGTACAACTGCGTACAAGGCGGTTGTAGGGGATGACCAATTGACCGCCGAACCGGTACAACGGCAGCTGTAGGGGATGATCAGTTGACTGTCGAACCAGTGCTACGGCGGTTGTAGGGGATGACCATTTGACTGTCGGACCAGTTCTACCATGGTTGTAGGGGATGATCAGTTGACTTTTGAACCGGGGCTATTGCGATTGCAAGAAAACTTGCAAACTTATTGCAGGAAATTAATATTGTTGACTTGGTATGAATAAGAATTTCATCAAGATTACTGAAAATTGGGGCAAGCTCCGGGATCAGAGAGAGAAGAGGGAGTGGGCACTCTGGAATAAGGACAGAAAGGTCAAGGAAACTGTCAACTTCAGCCAGGAGCGTAACGTGCACCTGGGTGAGTTAGCCACGCTAAGCTATCTACATTTTCACCAGCCCTGAGAGGGTGGGTACATCGTTTATTTATTGCAGTGGAGACCTGTATGAACCGCGAGGACATTGGCGAGGAGAAAGAGGAACGGCTGCACCGGGTCAGCATGGAAATGTTTCAGCTCTTATCCCGTTCTGACCGATTTAAAGTCAAACCCATGCGCTTGAGGCTGTACACACTAGGCTTTGCAGTTTTTTTCTATTGCTAGTCAACTATTGCTCACTTACATTCAACACACAGCTTGTGTGTTTGGCTCCCAGCTATGGAATTCGTATCTACCAATACTTGATAGCCTCATATCTTTGAAATGGTCAGCAAAATCTATAATTGTCACGGGGAGCGAAATAAATCAAATAATGTTCTAAACATAATTTTGCAACCAGTTTGGGGTAAGAAATAAAGTAAGGGCACAACATGCATGTTGTGTTTCTGATCATTACTGAGGGGAACTAGTTTGTGGGAAATTATCCGACAGCTGGCGCGCAATTGCCGACTTGTTTGCAAAATGTGTACAGATTTAGCTGCAGGGAGCTGTACAGCCTGTTCCATTCCATCGCGGGAAATTAATCTAAAAAGGATCCCGTCCCTGCACAATTCATTTGTTTCCCGTCGTTTCAGAAAAAAACGTCTCGCATCCCGAAGGAAACCTGGAAAGTTTCGTTTCCTCCCGTCCCATTCTATTCTCTGTCCCTAATTTCCATCCCATGCAAACCCCTACCTGAAACGGATTTCATGAACGACATTTCTTAAACGTCTGGAAGCCAGGCATGTCAAGAACGCTTCCGCTTCCTTCTCAAAGAGTATTTCTGCGAAATGTTCCGACTGAGGAAGAAAAGGAAGAATCCTCCGAACAAGAACTGTGCCCAAAACCTGGTCGCGTATTTGAAGAGATTCAGTTGCCTTGGCTTTGGGCTATTTCAGTGAGGCCCTGCAAAGTTCAAGAAGCCAACATAAGGCTTAGATGATTTCTTGAAATAAAATCCAAGATCTTATATAATGAGAAACCACACTTAATTCCCGGGAACGTGACACTTTGAAATAGTCCTCTCCCCATGTAAAGGTTCACTGCTCACTTAACTAAGTAACTGGGCACGCCTCGACCTCGATCCAAACAACAACAGCTCCGGTAGGTTGAAGCCTGGAACGCAACATGATCAAATCGCGGAGTGGCCTGTTAGGAGAAAAGCAAACAACACAACAAAACATCCCCGTGTACATTACGTTGCGTGATTTGCTGTTGCACCCCCGGGAAGCGTTCGTGTAACCTCCGATTGCTCCGGTAGATGTTCCGCGGTAGTACAGACTCTGTGAAGTGCGCCGTGGTTGTGGTGCGTGGGCGCGGTAATGAGCCGGCCGTACCCCGTCCGGACGACGCGGCCTTGCCACGCGGCCGGCCTTGCCGCGCTGCCATGTGGGTCGCGCCCTGAGCTTGCTGGAACGGCCAACTGCAGGGCCGCGCGCCAGGCACCCGGCGGTGCCTATAAGTTCTATGTTGAGATGCTGCTCGGTTTAACTGGACATTTTGTAGTGAAGAAGGAGGGTAACATGAATTAACTTTCAATCTATTGCGATGGCGTATCTACGATTTCGACGGGGTTCGTTGCATTTTTACCCCTCTCTATCCCGAAATGCCTCGCCCGAGTTAGGGGGTTCAGAAAATAGTGGCGTCTGGTGACGGATCTTTAGGAGTTGGGATTCCCCCCTGTCAGAGCCGCATGACGATATTATGAGGTTTCATTGGTATCCCCTGGATTTTCTGTCGCCTGGAATCCTGTATGCAAAATGAAGCCGATTCACTGTGATTATATATCCGCACAGAGTCCATCATCAGCATCTTCATTAGGCAATATATGAATACACAAATTATCGATCATGGTGTGAGCTGCGACCTCAAGCTCGAGGTCCGACTATACAAACAGTGAATTTACTCAATTTTGCATCCAAGATTGGAGGAGGCAGGCCGATTAACAACTTACAAACTTGTAATCGTGCTCCACGGCTCAGCACTGTAAAATCTTTCAATTCCCTAAATTTTCATTTCGCAGCACAGCAAAGCAATCTCAACTCAAAGCGATTTCGAAAAAAGTAAATATGCTTGCTTGTAATATATAGGATGTCTGGAATCTAGTTCAACAATGAATTTATTCTTGGTTGCCCTTTTATGCGTTAAAGCTTCGTCAGCTGGTTTTTGAATAGTAGTGGGATAACATGCGGTTGAATGAAACCTTGGCTGGTTTGATTGAGGTGTGACCCTTTAACAGTTATCAGTTGCCTGTCACGCCATGTTTTTATGTCAGACTTTACCATCTAAGCTGTTCGATCTCAGAGCTTGTAATGCCACTGCTGTCTCATGCCACATTGTGCAATACTCCAGCTATCCGATACCATGCTTTGTCATTTTGTAGCTGCCCAGTGGCTCATTGTATGGAATCGTATTTGGCTCGTGTCCGATTGTGTGAATTGTATTTGTCTGGTGTCGCACTGTGCAGCATAGTAGCTTACTAATGCTGCATTTCACCAACTACCGACCTCTGACGTCATCCCTCCCCTGCGTCTGGGCTGAGTGACGTCACTGTTCCGTGACGTCACAGTATTCTTATGTCGCATGTCTTGTCATCACGTCAAACGCTAGCAACTGCTGCCAATAAAGCTTACTAAACACATTATTTTCACTGTTGTACATCATCAGAAACTTCACTAAAAAATAATAAAACGCTGGATCGGGGCCTGCGCTACCTTCGCCGGTACGGGTGTGGCACCTACCACCCCTTCCCTCCTCCCCCTAAGATCTCAGCGACCACGATATTGAGTGAGAAGTGGAAAGTGGTGTTAGGTAGCCTGTCTTGATTTCGACCGAATGACATTTACAATTTTTGGTCTGCTCCTTTTTAGGTCACTACGAGGCCGAATAATGTTCCTATAGCGGTTAAATAGAAACCTAAATGTTCTGCCATAAATGTAACGGCCATTTCCCCTGCATTTGCAATGAAGTAGTAACGGCTCTTACCTGCCTGAAGTCTTTTTATATGGGGTCAGAGCCGCATGACGAAATCCATGGAGCGAAGCGCATTGAGATTTATCAAGCGGCTCTATTCTGGCCGCTCAGACGGGTCTCGTCGTGGTCTGTTGTTGTTGTTGGCGTCTGTCAGTCCTGAGAATTGATGTCAGAGCTCTGGAATTTTGTAGGGTGATAGCCCTTCTGCTCCAGACACCCAAACTGAAGCCCCGAGTTGAAATCCAAAATAGTTTTGAGAAATTTTGGCTCAAACTTTTTCTGTTTTATATTTTTCTAATTTTTACTTCTTAAGTTACGAACTTGAAATTTATGTCCTTTTCAATTGATAACAAGGGCCAGCTAGGGGAAAAATTGAGCTGATCCAACAATATTTATTGCGCGAAAACGCGGCATTTCTCACGCGCGCAAAAACCTGCTAAAGTTGATGGCCGACTTGTGCGCTCGAAATGTCGAAGGCAGGCCTCAGTTAGCTGAAGGCAGTTACCTAGGGGTAGCTAGGCAAATTTTGTAGTGCTTAGGCATAGTTTTGAGTGCAAAACGTAAAATTTTGACCTACTTTTTACAGTTCTTCCGAAGACTGAATTTTGGTTCATTTCATTTCAACGTTAATATCTCACAATCTAATTGACCGATTTGAGTTTCCATTTCAAATAATGAAAGAACATTGCTTCCGCCTGATAATATTTGGAGATGGAAATTGTGAATGTGAAATTCTTTGTTTTATAGGCATAAATAGAAATTGAGTCAAAAACTTTTTATTTGCATCTTCCTGGCTCCAAGCTCATGTCACTCCAAACTCAGAACTGACATGGCTGAATAGAGTTACTTGCGGTCATTTCGCTCACTTATACTACCCACCTATCTCTAATGGCTTTCGAGTAATTAGTCCAAAATGTATTACAAGATGCTAAATTTCTCGGACCACCTTTGCTTCTCACCATGGTTTCAAGTCCTTAAAATGGATGGAAGTGGAAGAAATTTGGCATGAAGCTAGCTTAAGATCCTAGCTCGACGATACAAGTAATTTCAGCCCAAAGAATGCTTGGTTCGTCTTCTAGAAGCACCTTTATATCGTGCCTTTTCGGGACAAGCACAGCACCCGGCGCCAGCGGCCCGGCATATTCGGCGGAGTTGTACCAGCCAGTGACCTCCTGACGGGTCACAGCTGTTCAGCTAGTGGGAGGGTGAGTGGTGTGGCACGGTGGTCTAGTGGTTGAGGCCCTGGCTCTTGATCAGGTAGGTCCGGTTCGAATCCGGGGTGACCACGTACTCTTTATTGGTTATTTCAAAGAAAAGAATGATAAAACTGACTTGCAGGCGTATGAAGAGATACATTAAGAACGAAATATGGTTTGCTTTCGGCATTGTCATGCGGCTCTCCTGCGCCGGTGGGGCGTTAGCCGGCCGCAGGCCGAGGTTACCGATGCACCAACTGCAAGGCTATATTGTTTCGAAGGCGAAGGGAAACTCGGCTAGGGCTAGGGCAGAGCGCCTAATCCTGCCTCTGGGCTATCACGTGCCTTTTACTCACTTAAAGGTCACGTGATCAAACCGAACGCGCGCACTAGCCTACTGCGCTGCCTACCTCCCACCCGCCCGATGTACGAATTCCGTTATCACTGTGTCATTGTTATGTAATGCGAATCTCAGCTGTATGTTTAAGTTTACCTCTGCTGCCACACCTCCAAGAGTTAAGGTTAAGTCACGTGACCTGGACTGGTGACATGAGTAGCGGAAAAGACCGGGTCACGAGTATTCTAAGTACAGGGTCGATGGGGGCAGCTCTTTGTTTGCTTACCTGTAAAAAGCCCGAATGGTTGGAATTACCCGCCTTCCGTACCGACGCGTGTTTAACACGCGCCCCGCTGAGGTCCCTTGCATGACGCGTCCCGCTGGGGGTGTTTTTCGCCCCCCTCCGTATCTTGTTCCCCACGAAAGCTAAAGGAAAATTACGGGTGGCGTTCGAAAGCTCTTGACAAGACGAAGAGATTTTATACGGAGCATTTTTATGTCAGGTCAATCTTGAGGTCAGCATAGGTCAAAGAAGGCTCCATAGGCTTACAACAGAGCAGTGTACGTTTCCCTCTCTAGATCTGCCCTCAGGGGAGCTAGAGCAAATATTTATGCGTCATTGGATTCCTCTCATTGTGGCAAATCGAATGATGTATAATATGACCTTGTTAGGCCAAATAGTGAAAATGACCTGACCTCGAGCAAGGCCAGGGTCACAGAGTGATCTGGTATCGTTATGTTGCATACCAATCGACTCCCCGTGACAATATAAGCACAATGCAAGCAAAATGGGAGCTTTATCTCAATTCAGTGAGAAGTTATTGGCTTAACGATCACTCTCTGCTCCCGTGACCTGATATGACCTTTGAAAGGTCAGATGCTCAAAAACTCAACTTTATGGTCAAGATCGTGGTAAGAATAGACGGTTTGAGGATTTTCAGCTTTATCTATCCTGTATTTACTGAAAACGAGCCCATCATGTTTTTCACCGTAGACTTATAATGGGGTGACCAAAAAATTGACCCCACCTTAGGTCAACAGTATCGAACTTCTGAGATAGCAGATTTGTAGACCCTAGTGGCCTTATCATATTGTGCAAGTTTCAAACTGATCAGTTTGCTAATGTTCCCTGGGCGCTGCTTCAAACTCGTAATTTTAGGTTTTGAGGTCGGGTCACTTGACCCTGAATAGCTCCTTGACCTGACATGACCTTAACTCAAAAGTTTGGTCAGATGTGTAAAATTGATCAGGGATAAAGTACTGTAAGTTTCGTTGTTCTGCGTCTGTTCGTTTTTTAGCTATCTGGGGAAAACCAGGAGGGGGCGAATTTCGCCCCCAGCTGGGCGCGTGTTAAGAAGGCTTTGCAGCTTTTGGTTAATCCGTTTGGGCACGATCTCCAACAGCACGTGTTCGTCAGATCTCGGTGATTCCGGACAGTGTGCCGGCCATCTCTGACGAAGTGCGGCAGTTTGCCGGCCAGTACGACTTTGTCATCACGTCCGGCGGCATCGGGCCCACTCACGACGACCTCACCTTCGAAGGTGAGTCCCGCACCAGCGGACCCTGAGCCGGTTGCACCACCGCCGGCCCTCCTGCCTGCTGGTGCCGCTCACGCTGCGCTGCGCAGTTGTGCTCCACTAAGAACTGGATTGCCTCAGATTTGCCGTCTGATACATGCAGCGAAGCTTGTTGACTTTTATGCAGTAAGGTACATAGATACTGATTGGAGCGTTGTAATTCCACCAACGAGGTCCACCAGACGGACATTTCGTTCAACTGTTGCTTCTTGAAATATCGACGACTTTTCTGGCTTAAATATTACGCCAAATCGTTGTTTTTTTCATTTCAACTCCCCTACTGTTGAGTCGACCCAAATATTTCTAGTCTGAACCGTTGATGATTGCAATGGGGTCAAGTTTAAGCTCATTTCATCAAGTAAAACTATCCTGGGGAAAATAAACAAAGTCGCACTTGCATCTTGGTTTGATAATATATTCTCTGTTTCCTGGTGTACAGGAAAATAAACAGCGTGAAAGCAAACTTGCTGCAGCGGTGGCCAACATTAATTACCCCGGATACATAAGCTGTTTCAGTACGTTCTATTTACGTACCGACCGCGGGAGCGGACTTATCCAGTAACCGGGAACCCCGCAGGCAAACTCCAGGTTGCATGAATCGATAAGTCCGCTCCCGCGGTCGACACGTGAACAGAGCGTGCTGAAGCTGCCCATGTATCCGAGGTAATTGAGAAATAGCACGATCAAAATCGGCCGATCGAAGTATTTATTAATGGAAAGTGGCACTGGCAACAACGACAACTTTTGGTTAGGTATGAAGAGAGATTGTTGAGTCGGTGTACTGCTGACAAGTATCATTCTTACTATCTTTCTAAGTCGAGGATCTAGCTATTCAGCAGTGAAAAACCGCACCAAAGAGTGATGAAGCAATTTGAGACGCGATTAGGTCTTCAAGATCCCGCTTTTTTCTAGTGGGATCCGCGAGGGAAATTTGTGCAGATTTTGCGCCGCAGGTTGTTCTAATTGCGTTCAAAAACAAAATGCGATAGTGCAGTATTCGACACGCCGGGGATCGAGAAAACTTTGGTTTAACAGAGAAAAATTGTTTCCGTTAAAAGATAAATGTACCGTTGTGATCATGGAACTGTTGCACTCCAAAGAAAGGCTATGATGAAATTACGGTTTCAGTTGCTTTTGAAGGGCATTGTCTCCACCATCTTCCCACAAGGAGGTTCAACTCAACTTACATCCATGGCATCCATGTAAGGTCTTTTATTAGAGCGACCCCTATCGCAAGAGATATTGGTAGGCTGTGAATTATTATTATTTGGAGAGCATGTAACTTAGTTTATTTATGATAGTGCTGGTTTTGTGATATATTTTTACCATGTATTATGCCTGATGTCTCTCCATTAGAGTTATATTTTATCGTGTCATTGTTGTATGTACATCACCTTTCATTGTATTGTAATGTGAGTGTTGTACCATCTGGACTTGAGCTGTCACTGGGGCTTGCCCTGTTGCTCATCAACTCTTAATAAACAAATAAACAAATAATCATCCCAAAAATGCTTGAAATCTCTCTCTCTCTCTCTCTCTCTCTTTCTCTCTCTTTCTCTCTCTTTCTCTCTCTTTCTCTCTCTTTCTCTCTCTTTCTCTCTCTTTCTCTCTCTCTTTCTCTCTCTCTTTCTCTCTCTCTTTCTCTCTCTCTTTCTCTCTCTCTCTCTCTCTCTCTCTCTCTCTCTCTCTCTCTCTCTCTCTCTCTCTCTCTCTCTCTCTCTCTCTCTCTCTCTCTCTCTCTCTCTCTCTCTCTCTCTCTCTCTCTGTCTCTGTCTCTGTCTCTGTCTCTGTCTCTGTCTCTGTCTCTGTCTCTGTCTCTGTCTCTGTCTCTGTCTCTGTCTCTGTCTCTGTCTCTGTCTCTGTCTCTGTCTCTGTCTCTGTCTCTGTCTCTGTCTCTGTCTCTGTCTCTGTCTCTGTCTCTCTCTCTCTCTCTCTCTCTCTCTCTCTCTCTCTCTCTCTCTCTCTCTCTCTCTCTCTCTCTCTCTCTCTCTCTCTCTCTCTCTCTCTCTCTCTCTCTCTCTCTCTCGCTCACTCTCTCGCTCTCTCGCTCTCTCGCTCTCTCGCTCTCTCGCTCTCTCGCTCTCTCGCTCTCTCGCTCTCTCGCTCTCTCGCTCTCTCGCTCTCTCGCTCTCTCGCTCTCTCGCTCTCTCGCTCTCTCTCTCTCTCTCTCTCTCTCTCTCTCTCTCTCTCTCTCTCTCTCTCTCTCTCTCTCTTGCGTGGTGTAACCGTAAGCTGCTAGTAGGAAAAGAGAAAAACAGTTTGAATGTATTACCATGATTGATATATTGATATATTGTTGATGTAAAAATTTGGAATTCATTCATTTATATATTTAAACATAAATTGGTTATGTTGTTATAGTTAATGCACTTTTTTGTTATTTGTGTATTTATGTGTTTTTATTTCTCTGATGTATTACTAATCATTTTATTATAAAACATTTGTATATTTGTTTTCATTTGAAAATTAATCCTCTTTTGAACTTAAGTCAAAGTTCAATAAGCTTGAATTTTGAGTTGATTCATAATTGGGTTGACCGGATTGAAGCTTGAGTCAGAGCTGAGTCGGCGCACTGAATTTCTTCTGGCGGGTTGAGTTGGAGTCGAGTCAACCTCTTTCTTCATGCGACATGAATTAGCTGACTCATCAGAATTCTGAGATGCGCAATACTGCATCGGAGTAACACAGTTTTGACGTTTTGATAATCAGGTGTAACATCGAAATGGCTTTGGTAATGTTTCATGCCTATTTGAGCTCTACGCAAGAACAGGTAAATTCCTTGGGATGTATGTTGATGTTGGGCTTGGTCATAAAACTGGCACCCAAAGCAGTTGGATTTCACCGAACACACTAACCCTCTGACAAAAACAAGAATATTGGGTGGTCCAGGTTTGGCTGGATAACACAGGATTTTTTGTGAGGAGCTGTTGGGTCGAATTCCACCCGTGTGACCCAGCTTCCAGCGGGAGGAGAGTTGGCGGAGGGTCGTGGCATTAGCTGTGGGTGCGTTGTGAGCCTCAGCACCACGATCACTTGAGCCACATCCAGCCGACTGGTTACGCGCTGTGCCGTTCTGGACAGTGAGGCAAGGGTGTTGTCGCTGTGCGGGGGGAGGTTGTGGGCGGAGCCAGAGGGCAGCTGTCGAGGGGGCAAGGGCAGCGAGGGGTGCCGATGGCGCGCCACGGCCAGCCGGCGGCCGGCGCCAGTGTTGGCTCTGACTGCGTGCGTGAGACACCTGGCCCCCTGCGCTGGAGACATGCTGGTGTGGAGTCTCATGTTCTATGGCCTGCTGGAGGAGGTGTGCTACCTGCTGCTGGACGCCGGCGTGAACCTGGCGGTGCTCTCCGTGGCGCTGGGTCTGGTGTACGCTTCCATGAAATGAGGCGTCAACGCGGCTGCCGGGGTGGCTCAGGTCGGTGAAAGGGGGCGGCTCAGATCTGTTAGGGGAGACAGCTCAGGTCTGTGAGAGGGAACGACTAAGGTCTTTGAGGGGAGACAGCTCAGGCATGTGAGGGGGACGGTCCATGTCTTGAGGGGGAGACAGCCTAGGTTTGTGAGAGTGGGCATTTGGCGGGCGGGAAAGTTGCAGATTCTGGAACGGTTACCTCGGGTAGAAGCGCGTATTGTGGCTTTGCAAAGTGGTGATGACCCAGGCGGGTTGTTGTCTGACTGGTTTTAGTCTGCAGAATTTCATTCATTAACCTTTTTATTGAAATCACTCTTAACATTAAAGGTACACAACAGCCACAAGCATTTACGATGGGCTCATCACATGGTACCTCAGATTCTTTCGACGTCTTCTGTAAATGCTTGTGATCTTTATTAGTGATCCTGGAGGTAGTTTACATCACTTCATCAATCTGTCTGCACATAATGTTTTTGTTAGCGGCTCGGCTGCTCTGACGAATTCCGTTCCTTCACGCCGTCCAGTAAGGGTTTGTCACAAGTGGCCACGCAAAACCAATTAATACGGGAGAAGTTTGTAGTGCAGGGGACAGGAGAGATTGATTTAACAAACGGAGTGTGGATTGTCTCGTAGACGAGGGCTGAGTCAAGAAGCATTAGTAAATCTGTGTAATAATGTGTAATCATTGCGAAGTGTTTTGCAGAGGTTGGCCAGGGTGGGCCAGACTGAGTCGATGGCTTGCGCCCATGCTTTTTTGTCGCATGCCTTGGTGTGGAATGGGCTGGGAATTGTCTGATTTATTTCTGTAAGAACCAGGCAGTTATAAATTGTCTCCTATTTGCTCTATGAACTCTCGGCCTAGTTTTCGTCATTGTCTGAATTCGCTCCATTAGCCTTAGCGTAGATTTCAGTAGACACGTGTCCTTGGTTAAATAGAACTAGTTATTAAGCACCTAAAGTGGGAACCATTTCGAACAATGGTAATCCCATTGTTCTGAAATGTTTTTAACGATATAATTTCAGGACTAGGTAGTTTTAATTTTTGTGGTGAAACAATCATCAGGGAGTCAATAAGACCTATTCATAGATGAAGTCTGCGTTATAAAAGCAGTGCAGCGTATAAAAGAAAAACAATAAAAAGTGCCGACGCGCACACCGTATCGCTGAGGAGTGCAGCGCGCAGCCGCCATGTTGCCCCTGCCTAGGCTGTCAGCGACAGTGCATAATCACTGCGACGCTGTCCGCTGTGATGGGTGCCCCTGTCGTCCGAGCAGACTTCCGCGCTGTACAAGGCCTGTAGTTCACTGACGCCCGCCGCGCGTGCAGAGCTGGTCTGCACGCGAAAAGGGACTTAGGGCTGTGCCGCCGATAGTGGGTAAAGGGTCACCAGCGGGCACCAGGGTTCAACATTAAGCCCCTGCCTATGTACACCATGTCGCTTTCCGATATTCGATTTCTAACTAGGGAAAACGACTTAGCAATGTCGTGGTATGTTAAAACCAAATGCATGCCAAGAAAATTTCGAGAAAGCTATGTTTACTGGATATTGGATAACGACGTTTGAAGTTATTGCACCGTTCCGCGAGCGTTAAGTCCCCATTGCCAGAGCTTGGTGCTATCGTTCTTATCCGCACCGGGTGGCCTCTGGTTTTAACAGCCTTAATTTCGTGCTGTGGGCGCACACGCGTGTTTCCACACGATCTGAGTGTGTATGTGTGTGTGCCGCAGGGTTTGGTAGAAGAGCCGACAGAAGTATTTTTACATAATTTTCATTGCGTGTCTAGCAAGTGCATGTATTCGTCAATCATGCAAACGGGCGGAATTTTTAAGATGCTAAGACAATGCAATTGCCAATCAAATAACATCGTGCTCGATGCTCTCATTAATCGTACTCAATCCCCCCAATGATATCCCCGCTTGATGTCCCGCGTAGCTTTCATATATATTACATGCCGAAAATTATAACACTTTGGTGTCTCAGAGGTCTACGTTACCTAAAAAAATGCAATGTGCCGATGTCACACACGATTTTCAGAATTACTGGACCCCAAAAGCTCTCGACCCCAACATTGTTGGACCTGAGGATATACAGGTGTTCGAGCATAAGGACATTTTAAAGCGAGCCAAGACACCATACAATGGAGGCCTAAATATAGTGGCGGATCCTGTCGCATGCCGCCGTGCTCTATCTGCTTGCCCCGATCATACACAGTGTAAGGTGAGACACTCTGCCGCCGCGGCGTCGCGTCGCCGCGCGGAGCCGACACGGACGAAAACCACTGGGGATACCGGCTGTCACTGCTGGTGTCGCAGCGTAACGCAGCTGAAATTCATAGGACACGTAGAAAAGGTGTTGTAGAACATAAAGATGTGGGTCCTCGACTGTAGACTATCGTAGAATCTTTTAAAACCCTCTTGAAATATATGCAACTTCATGAAATATTTGATTTAGCAGTACCCTACTTTTCTTATCAAAAATACAACATAAAAACTCCAATCCAGAAAAATCATGTACTATCTGACACGCAAGGCTCTAAGCGTTAATTTGATGCGCAAAATACTCCATTTCCTCGGATATTTATCTTGACTAGCAAACACTGAAATGCGGTAGCTTTGCCCGCGTCCTAACACCAAAATACGATGACGGTATTAATAGCCTGACTTTGCATTCCATTAAACATGTCTTCAAGCTTGTTTGCATCGATTTAGTCCATCATTTCGAATGCTCTGAGCATTGCTGAATCTCGTACCGGCATTTTTTTTAACTTTCTTCGTTGAAAAACCGAATTCTGACCAGTTTTGAGCCCGAGTTGAACCACGGTGCGGCGATTGGACGGCGATGACGGAGCTGGTGGGGACCCCCACGCTGCATGGGAGCGTAACCTGCAGGAGCTGCTGCACCGGCAGAGGCGGGCAGGAGGCGGACCAAATGCCCCGAATTTCTGCATATAAAATCTAGCGGCTGACGATAACACATGATTGGCCTGTCGTCTCTAGATGCTGCTGTATATTTTCCAGTATCATATAGCTGAAGTTAGTAGAAAGCGATATCAGATGTCCGTTTTGAAGGCTCCACTGAAAAGTACTGGCGGACTTGGGTGGGAGGGCCTGGTGACGGACATTCATGGGTGGGTTGTGATTGAACCTTCTAAATGTACCTAGGTAGTTCATTGGCGAAAGCCTAGTGTAATTGAATTTGATTTATCTTTTATTGAGCCTTAGATGCCTTCAAAAATTAGTTTTAAAGATCAGCTTAATGAGCTGCATGTGAAATATGTGAAAAATGAGCTGCATGAGCTCGGGTGGCCAAGCTTTACCGAGCTCATTTCAATGTGCGACTCATCAGCCATTCATAAATTGGTTCACCAAACTGAAGGCCCACAGAAAAATAAGTATCTGATCAAGAAAAGGCATGAGGTATCATGCAGGACTACACGGGCATCAGCCGACACTACCATCATCCAACCTTCCAACACGAGACCACCAAATTTAGAAATAACACACAAGGGATTCCCACACCGAGCCGTCAGAACCTGGAACCCCCTGCCTGCGACTGCAAAACACGCTAAGAACAGCTACATCTTCAAACAGAAAAGAAAGAAACTTATCCGACCCTAAATCATAATTTGTGTTACTTTGTCAATCCATTATCAGTAAAATCCATAACTTTTCATTCAATTATTATAATAATAGTCTGTCATCCATAATTAGCACAATCGATGTTAAACCATGATCAGTGTCACTGAGTTAAGTGTAAACGGAGATGTAATCGCCACGACAACGTGGGTATCTCTGAAAAAGCAAATAAATAAAATATGCCGCAATGCAGGAAAAAGTATTAGAGCTACTGACTGGAGTGAACAAAATCAAAGAGGAGGTTCATACTCTGCACCTGATTCAAGCAGACACATCTGCTGGCTTTGCTGATATCGAAAGAAAGGTGGTCAATCGTTACTTGGCTGACTCGTTTTCTATTGTTTTTATGTGAATTTTACGGGGACAGCTTTCCAGGTCGTCTGCCCATTGTACCGGTACGGGGCGGGGTTGAACACTCTTATATAAGATGCCGATTACTTAGCGAGATAGTACCCGACTACTGCCTGGGGCTAATTTAGTCAAACCTCTTGTGTTGAAAGTACAACGAGCTGTCCCATTAAACTTCCACGATTGTTTGTGCTCTCGATACATGACATTGATAAAATCGCTTGGGTATCATGTACCTAATAAGTTAAGGCTAATGACTGTTTTGTTGTAATGTGGAATTAAGTACGCAGAGCTGTTGTGCAGTCGTAACCTGTTTTTGCAGACATTACAGCTAAAAAAGACTCGTGTCTGTCTTGGACTGAGCGGTAAACATAAATCGTTAGTTGTTTGCCCCAGCATGTTTTGAAATAGCTTTTTACGCGGTCTACAAAAACCCGCACGATTTGGAAGATAGTGGGATGCATCGTTGATAGTAGCTCGTCCTCTCAGGTTTATAAGATATGAACCGAATAGGGACATTTGATTGTGTTTCATGCTAGGGGTCTAGGAATAAAAAGAATACAGCTAATGGTCCCAGAAGGCTGAATTTCTGTATTTTGTGAACCAGGCCTTGAAAGTCCTCACGTTCTATGTCGAATGCTAAACCATAGCCTTTATTCAGATATCATACATGTTTCCTTCGGTTCAGCCGGGTGAGTCCATTCACTTGTATCATTATTATTTCGATTTAGGGGCAAAACTAGCGCTCTGACAATTTCGCGACAATTTGAATCCAGCAGTTTAGGATCCTCTATCCCAATGCTAGATGAAGTTGGGTTAATCACTGTCGACAGTGCAGATCTCTAGATCACAATCAAGTCAAATATCGCTGAGCACCTGCCCTGCGCTCCTGAGCGCGGAAAACGTCTCCTCTTTGTGTTGTTTTAATAGAGTATCTATCGCCGTCGTGAACCCTCTCACCATGCGCACCGGGGGTATGGGAGGTGACCTTGCACCGGTGGTGACCTACTGACCTCTCGGGGCGGCACGCTGGTGCTGGCGCCCCCGCTCTGGCTTAGTCGGCTACATCACCGCCAGGATAATAAACCAAATATGCCCCCTGCCGCCAACAATACTAGTGAATTTCAACTGGCGCCCGGGATATGGCACTCACTGATAGAGAGGCTTAATAGTTTTGCCGCCCTTCACCGTCCGTAACAGAATAACTCCGTCTTTGAGAGCACCAGGTTATCTCCAAGCACACGGATAGCCAGTAAATATGTCCAGATACGGTGATGGGCCTCACTTCGGCCGCTGCTGCTTCCTCTCCACCATTCATCACCCGATGCTCATCATCGCGGGCGGCTGACGGAACAGCCGCACACGGCTAATTTAACCGCTTCGGGCAAAGCGTAGCTTTGGAAATTAGATCCGGTCTGCGATGACATTAATGTAATCGTGTTTGAAATGCTGCTGTTCGTTCCTTTTATTTGTTTTATCAGACCAACATAATAGGTGGGAATATATGAATTGGCATTCTTACAGTGGTCAGGATTGATCAATGGTCAGTCTTAAATGCTGACTGGGTCCCCGCCACTCAACGCTCCATTCCCTGATATATTTTTTATATACTTGATATTCTTTCATGAACTAAGCGTATGCGAAGGCCAAGCCGGTAGCTTAGGAAGGCCCGGTAGCTCCGTTGGTAGAGCGTTGGGCTCCAGCCCGCTGCTCAGAAACATGCAGTGGCAGTGCATGTCCAGACTTGGGATCGGTTCCCCTGAGACGCTGCGGCGCTAAATAGTTTACCCGATGTAGGTCGGCTGGCAACTGACTGGTGAGAGGGTGACCTGAGCGGGGCGGCCGTCCCTAACCCTGTTCCAGCTGTCAGCACAGTTTTGTCAGCAGGGCTTCTAACCTCTCCTCCAGAAGTCACATCAGCGCCATAATCGCCTCTTGTTTGTGATAAGCAACGGGAACTTAAACCTTTATACCATTAAAAAATATAAGGCTGCCACTTCGTGCACTTACTGCTTTTCATCAGCACAAACAGCAGGCCGTCAGCCCGATAAACCATCTAGAACTAGTTCCCGGGGAGAGGCTTCAGTCCTGTGACGTAGGCGCAACGCGGCCCGCTGATTGTTGCTGACAAAACTGGGCTGACAGCTGGAACAGGGCTCCTGTGCTTTGTGGGACGTTAAACTTTGGCTTCTAAATTAACCCTTCATTGTGAGAGCTGCTCGTTCGGGTGCTGGGGTCGGGGTTTCCGTGACAAGTCCCTTGATGACTTTAGTGAGACTCTGCCTCCAACAGCCGAATTGGGAACAGCTTGGACAAAATTTAGAAAAAAAAGCTAATTTAACACTATGCTATTAACCCTCTGTTCGTTAAATGGCACAACGTTTCACTGACGCAGCCCTAGCAGAGGCTAACGACAGATAAAATGCAACCTAAATACACATTCGTAAACATCGCATTTCGATTACAGACTCGATCGTTGTCGTAGGAAAACAGGAAAGGAAATTTCCGGTCGAAGGGGACGGTGAAAAATAATAGTGGATGACAATGCCCTTTTCATCTACCCTTACCGGGCGGGCGCGCAGGACCCACGAGGTCTCTCCCTACATAAAGATAACATTAAGCAAATGAGTGACACCGTCCGGCATGGCTTTTCCCGTCCCGTTTTTAAATAAATTTCAAAACAAACAAAACAAATTTGAAATAAATTCACCCGTTTATATTTACTACTTTCCCCTTTGCCTTTTTTTGTTCCATGTATTCGGATAAGAGAAATGGTGGGCTGGGCAGCCTCAGACGCGAGTTTTATGCTCTGAGCATTGGGACGATAGACGATTTGAGCAGTTTTGCCCCCTCCCCCCCCAGCGGATCCGCGGGGACTCGCCACTATGCCATTCCTGGTTTCACGAAAATATCCTGCAGTAAGGGGTGCTCTAGTTTGAATCTCAGACAACTTCCTGTTGTCAAAAATTATGTGATTATTTAGGTGATTTGTGGGAAAATTGTGCCTTTGTAACAAGATTCCTGACTCCAGAGAACGCTCCATATTCCAAAGCTCTGGTATCACGATGGTCATTATGTGATCGGGATAGCTTTTGTGGTATCTTTCGCCACGCCATCCAATCTGTTGTTGCCTCCGACATATCTGAACGCGTTCACCGGTCAAAAAATGTAATTTAAATTTACCGATGTGCTCGGAAATCATTTTCAACATAGCACACATTAGCTGCAGCATTCGGAAACGCAAACGCGTAATTTAATCCCGTTACGATTTAAAGCAGTTACGACTTTCCGACTTGAAGTGCAGCCATAATGTCAATGTCCTTGAACTTTCACCGTCCCCCAATTAGTGACGACGGTCCTCCAGGTGACATCCGGGGCGGAGTGTTGATCGCCAGTTGGATCTGTCTCTGTGGCGGCGGTCATGAAAGATGTGTCGTGATATGCGTGGATATGTCTCTGGTGCGTGTGGACGGTTAGGCGCTGAGGTTTCCCAACTGTGCCCGTTCCTGTTGTAAGTCCTCCAGCGGCGTTGTACTTGTAGTTGCTCTGGTCGCCAGACAGGCTGTGCGGCCAGGATCCAGGAGTCAGTAACAAATGATCAAAAATATTATCGGGGTCTGCAACATGACAGCTTAAGTGCACAGTTACTTCAGGCTGAATGACAATTTGTTATATTTGCTGCCTCATTATAGAATGCTTGAACCTGATCTTACCAAGTGGAGGGAAAACTCCGTACTCTGTAACACTGCGTTCAGACTGTTTGGTTAGAAGGGCAGCAGCTCCCCAGCCCGGAGCGCGGTACCAGCTCCCCGGCACGGAGGGCGCGGTACTAGCTCCCCGGCACGGGGGCGCGGTACCAGCTCTCTAGTTCGGTGGGCGCGGTACCAGCTCCCCAGTTCGGTAGGAGCGGTACCAGCTCCTCAGCCCGGAGGGCACGGTACCAGCTCCCCGGCTCGGTGGGCGCGGTACCAGCTCCCCAGTTCGGTAGGAGCGGTACCAGCTCCTCAGCCCGGAGGGCGCGGTACCAGCTCCCCGGCACGGGGGCGCGGTACCAGCTCTCTAGTTCGGTGGGCGCGGTACCAGCTCCCCAGTTCGGTAGGAACGGTACCAGCTCCTCAGCCCGGAGGGCGTGGTACCAGCTCCCCGGCACGGAGGGCGCGGTACCAGCTCCCCGGCACGGAGGGCGTGGTACCAGCTCCCCGGCACGGAGGGCGCGATACCAGCTCCCCGGCACGGAGGGCGCGGTACCAGCTCCCCAGCCCGGAGGGCGCGGTACCAGCTCCCCGGCATGGAGGGCGCTGTACCAGATCCCCGGCACGGAGGGCGCGGTACCAGCTTCCCAGCCCGGAGCGCGCGGTACCAGCTCCCCAGTTCGGTAGGAGCGGTACCAGCTCCTCAGCCCGGAGACCGCGGTACCTGCTGCGTCATAACGGTGCTGCCACCCGTAGCCAACTCCTGCGGTGCCGTGTATCACGGCGAGGACAGCGAGCCTGGCACTCGTGGCGACCGTGCACTTAGACAGGACTTAAGGGTAACTTATGCGCATGTACGCGCGGGAGGCGGCGCCTGCACACAGCACTCATGTATCTCCCGGGCGACATGCACTCAGCGGTACACGTCATGTCGCTTGTTCACTGTCCATTGTCGGGCTACGAATTTATGTATCAGTACTGGTATCAGCGCAGGCGCGTCTACAATGTTTGGGGCGAGCTGGAAAGGGTACAGCGCATTCCTTTCAGTGCAGCGCCGCGGGGTCAATGGTTCGAGCCTGATCATTGGTTGGAGCCGGCCTGCTCTTTTACCTGGCTCTTGGTTACGAGCTTGATCATTGGCTGGAGCTGGTATGGCTGCCCGGTCCCCGTGCCTTTGAAGACTGAAACTCTCCGGACGTTTTACTCGGTGCATGGCGCATTTTTTTACCAAGAACAAAAATGATCCGCTCTTACTTTGTCGCGGTGACGGATCTGGGTCTTCGGCAAGCAGGCGGTGCAACAATCGGGGGTGCATTTTGTGTACTGGAGGCGTACCCTGCTGAAGAATTTGTGCGTTTTTAAGGGATAGTGGTTTGAAAAGTCAGTCTGTGAAGTAGCGGAATAAGTTCGGCCAAAGAGGCGCCGCTGTCGGAAGAAGGGCAGCCAAACAGTCTGACTGAATTCCACGGCTCGCTCTGGACCGGCAGCGAAGAAGGAAAGACGCGGAAAAACAGCGCGCCCCTTCCAGGATCACCGGGTCAGTTTTAAGCCACATTTACCGCACAATTCCCTCATTTGGAGGGGGTTCTTTTGGTGCCCGGTCTCCTCAGGAGGTGGCCCCTCGATTTGAGAGGTGATCCGTCCCTTCTTTATTGTGGAAGGCTCTTGCCTCTGATCATGTTGTTTTCTGTGTTTTGTTTTCTCCTTTTGCTAGTGATCTGATGGTGGTCTAACCAAGGAGTGAATAACGTTATTGAACGCCATCCTGCGTATGCTTTGGTACCCGTGTACAGTTACAGTTGCCCGTACACAGTTGGTACAGTTATCCTGACGTGCTCGCTATGTTTTGGGCCCTGTTCTTGACTAATCGTAAGAGCGTGTTGTCTTTCTTCTTCACAACGAACTCCAATAATGGGCTTCTTTTATTCGCATGGAAAAGGGACTCAAGGTTCTCCCTTAAAGGGAATGTGGCACCTTGGTTGAATCCTGGAATTTAGTGTAATTAGGCGTACTTTTAGCCGAAAATAGTGAAACCACTCATGATTGCTCTGAAAAATGTACAATAAGCTCACTATTTTTATTTCTACAATACTCTTCTAGGAAAAGAAATAAATATCTGCCTGCGGATGATGTCATGATCTGGCAACCACCACCATACTCGAAACGCTTCAAGGGCTTCGATTGTCTGATGCTTATCGTGACGTCAGCATATGTCGTCACACCAGCAGCTCACAACAATGGCCGTCTGGCGAGAGGTACATGAAAGGTACATTTCGGGTAGGTTTTAACTTTTTTCTACGGAAATATCGAGTTCCAAGACAAATGATATATAGAGTACCGGGTTTTCCGACTTGCTTTACAACTTGGCTATCTCAGTTAAAATCACGTTATAAAGGTGCCACATTCCATTTAAACTGTCTTACTGGCAGCCGTGGCATGAAAGGTGAGGAATTAAACTGTGGGAAAGGTTCGGTCGACTAGCTTTCCCCGTCTTTTTGTCTTATGTTAAATGTTTTTTTTGCAAAGGTATCTTGATGCAAACGCTGTTTTCTTCTCTACGTTTTTTATCCAGACATTGTTCTGCCATCGCGATGCGTCGCTGTAATCGGGAATCCGGCCATTGAGGGACTGGGTCGGGGAATACCTGGTCTTTTGTGATTGACATTGCGCAAGGTCAGATGATCTCGGGGTGGTGAACTTTCGCCCCACGCCGACGCTAATACACCTCCCTCCGACCCCGTGCCAGCCGGTTCAGTCACTCCCAGCATAGGCGGATCTAGGATTTCCGATCGGGATGTAGGGGGCACGCGGTCGGGTGCTCCATCCGGACTAGGAATGTCAGTTTTGGGCAGAAAAGCTTATCAGGTGGGCGCCAGATCCCATCGCGTGGCGCCGATATTCGCATCCTGGGTGGGGAGGGGTGAAGTGGGAAGCGAGATACACTTCAAGGGACGTGTTAACCATTCTAAGGAGTGCCGAGGGTTGATCGGGGCGCGGTGAATGCCTTCACTTCCCCTGGATCCGCCTATGAGTTCCAGCCTCTCTCTGTTCTTACCAGTGAACGGGTACAGGGTCAGGCGCCGCTGTGGAGGAGGCCCTCGCAGCCCTCCCCCACCGCCTCGGTCTGGAACTGCTCTCCTCACCAGCTGCGGCGCTGGCAGCTGTGGTAGAGCCTGTTGTCAGTGGCGGCTGGCTCCCGCCAGGCAGGCAGCTGCGGTGTCGGCAGCTGTGGTAGAGCCTGCTGTCGTGGCGGCTGGCTCCCGCCAGGCAGGCAGCTGCGGCGCCGGCAGCTGTGGTAGAGCCTGTTGTCAGTGGCGGCTGGCTCCCGCCAGGCAGGCAGCTGCGGCGTCGGCAGCTGTGGTAGAGCCTGTTGTCAGTGGCGGCTGGCTCCCGCCAGGCAGGCAGCTGGGCGCCGGCAGCTGTGGTAGAGCCTGTTGTCAGTGGCGGCTGGCTCCCGCCAGGCAGGCAGCTGGGCGTCGGCAGCTGTGGTAGAGCCTGTTGTCAGTGGCGGCTGGCTCCCGCCAGGCAGGCAGCTGCGGCGTCGGCAGCTGTGGTAGAGCCTGTTGTCAGTGGCGGCTGGCTCCCGCCAGGCAGGCAGCTGCGGCTCCGGCTGCCTCGCCCCCGGCACGAGTCGGTTCCGGTGACGCCGTCCGTTGCGCAGCCCCCTGAGGTGACGGTTAACTCCCCGCTGCCGCCTCACGGCCTCAAGGTCAGAGTTGTTTTGAACTGGAGCAGCAGGCGGCGCCCCGCGGCGGTGGCGGTCCGAAGGGTTCCGAAGGGCTTCTCCGAAGAGTAACTATGACAATATCTTCTCAGCGGGTAAGATTTGTCATAGTCCCTGAAACGCCTAGCGACTTAAACGCACACCTTTTCTGAGCGTTGCTCTGCACTCCTCAAGTTAGCGCCTCTCAAGGTGCACCAAGAATGTAATATTTCATTGTTCTAGTCAGGGGAGTTCTGAGTGCTACGAGCGGCTCAGCAGCTCTTTACCTCATTTGTTCTGCTCATTCCGTTAGGGTACCGGCATTGTGCCGGCTGTAGAACGGGCGGGTGATTTCCAAAAGCCATGAACCAAACCAGCACATTTCTTTGTCTTTGTTACGCGCGAGAACCTCGGGGGTGGGTTAGTCATTCGTTATCACGACTGCGCAGACTACGTCATCCCCCTCCCCCTTTCCAGCGTTCTTTTGTCCTTTGTGTCAGACGATGTGATCTTGACCTTCGACCGCACAGCCCATGACTCCTCGGCGAACGGGCTAATTCGCCAGAAGCTAACAATGTGCTGCGCGACCTTACATTACTGCGGGTTGTAAATTGGCAAAGAAAACGAAACTCTGATCACATATTTGCGCAAAGCTGGCTATGGCTCGCCCATGTATCGACCGTAGAATCTACCTGGGTAAACCCCGTCAATTTCAAACAAAAGTCAGAGGTCAAATGCATGTGAGGCAAGACTGGCGGAGAAATGCTGGATTTCGTGTGTGATTCTGGGTTAGGTACCCGCACTGTTTGTAGCAACACCTCTTCAATAGATTGTTCCATTGCTATGATGGGTTTTGAACTGAAATATCCTGTATCTTGTATCGAATTGATGGGTTCGAACCCTCGCTCAGTGAACCAGTTCGTGGACCCGTCTGCTCTTTACCACTCTGAAACCTCCAGCAGTGATTGCGACCGGACCTCTTAAAACCATGCATCTTTCAGTAGACACAGCTGGGAACGCACCACGGCTTTGCCGTAACCCTGGCATGACCTCGGACATAATCTGATGCGGACCCGTGGGACGGGGTGGGACTTGTACACACCTCGCCGTGTTCGCTGAAGCTGGCCCTGCCCTGGCTCACGAGAGTGAGTGAAGTATGACCACGCCATGTCTAATCTGCCATTCATATGAGGCTCAGCCGTGTCTTACTGGGTTAACACAGAGATTGCGAGAGGGCGAGTTAGGCGTGGTCAGGTAGGATTGGGTTTTGCTGTCAGGACTGGGAGAGGTTTCTCGCTGTCATGAATGCGCATCAAGTTAGATAGGTGGTTCCCGACTGCACTGTATGTACACGAATTGGCAGTCGATGAATTGGGGTGTCTGTTACTCAACAGAGGTTAACCGGCGGTAAGATTGGCCTGATGTTAAATCCCGCCCGTTATATAATCAGTGGTGAGTGATCGTGTGCTTCATCGTCGGCTCAGTTTAGGTCTGTATCCAGTGTATCTCCAGTTTATGACCAGTTAGCTTCTGAGAAGTGTTTAAAATGTGTTAAGTATTTTACGATCCAGTATCGTTTAAGTGCCAAATAATAGTTCAAATATCGGGATTTGTCCGCATTTTTTCAAGCGTGGCCATGGTTTTACGGTAGATAACCCCGATTCGTACAGTAAGTTTTACCGTATTCCATACGCGTGCCCAGGGTTTCTCAATAATTTTTCACCATTTTTCTCAAGTATTTTTTTAGTCATGCGGGTATGTTGTATTTAAAACAGACATGTCATTTTTTATCCAGTATTAAGTTACAGCGAGTGGTTTTTAACGTATTTCTTAGAGCCTGGGGAGTCGGAGTCGGCCATAGCAATATTCTAGCTTCTTTTACGAATGTAACGAATGAATATGAAGCTGAAGCTTTTAACGGCAATGAAAATCTGTGAAGTCCATAAAGCCACTTAAGAACTGGCACTTTAATGGGGTATCCGGTTTACATAGCCGACGGTAAATATACTGGACGGGCTCCGGTCACGGACGGAGATACCAGTGTCCCGCCGGCGTTATCAGCCCTTGTGGACTTGCCCCCGTCTCCGTAAGCTATGAGGGCCGTTGTCATGACTTGGCTACTGAAGTGGTGCTGTGACCGGTGCGGCCCGGATCAATGCTCAGACGCGTCGTGCAAGGGTCGGACTATTGCACAGCACGGTTTCCATGGAAACGCGTGTGACGCGGTTTCCATGGAAACCACGTCTGATAACCGGCACGGTCTCCATTGAAATGGGCTTGTGTCGTGGGCGATCCATGCGTGGAACATTTTTATTCCAATCGTTTTTCGAAAACGGTTCTTTGTCAAGTTGGAAAAGAAGTAGTCTTTTTCCAGCTCGACTAAAATTGTTTTTTTTAGATATCGCATCGTTTTGGCTGAATTTTGTCTTTTTGCATTCTGCGTAACGACGCCCAAGAGAACTACTTGCCATACAAAACAAATCGTAACTTTCGGTGGCGGCGGTGTATGTAGTGTTGGTGGGGGGGGGAGCACAAATATATGTATATTTTCAGTCGTTCTTTTTTCACCGTGGTTTCCTGGAAGCAGCCACTGATCCATTCTAGGAATCAGATAGTAACGGTTTCTGTGTTGCATCCCTTACAAGTTTTGTCCCTCTCAAGCGTGTGGTGGTCTAAACTAAGCAGGTTTTACTTCTCTGAAAGTTTCGAGATAGCCTTGACTATCCATGCCAGCCTTACTGCGCGTAATGGCAACGGTAAATCGCCTCCAAAATGACGTTCAGAAAAGAGCTGCTCTAGTTTCACCTTTGTATTGACAACATCAGGTACCACAACCTCTACATCTAGACTAACGCTGCCGTGGAGTCAGACCCCGCATAATCTGCCTGAAATTCGCCAAGCTAAAACGTACCAAACTTGTGATGTCGCCCACTGGCCTTGTCCCAGAAACACCCTATGGTACGACATTGTCACCCTTCTCAAACGGGTGTGGCATCAATTCCACAGCGGTCCCAAATTATGCAGTGATTCCCATCCATCACGGAGCCATAACCGCGCCGTGCACCACTTCCGGCACGTGGGAGCGCTCGTGTTGCGGCCTTAAGACCGGAGCTGGCTGTCCAGGTCTGCCCGCTGTTTGGGGTGGCCTCGGTATATGCGCGGCGGAAGTGTGGCCCATGAGACCATGGGTGCTATTCACGGCCACAGCCGGTGGCCTCACAACCCGCGGTCGTCAGCCGAAAATGATTCTCGTTTCACGCTTGCCCGAGCAGCTGAGATGCCTAGACGGATACACGTTGTGATTTGCAAATGAGCTATAATTGGGACATAACTTGTGTGAGAGTGATGGCGGTCCGGTTTTCTGCTGTGGTCGATCCAGAGTGGTGTGATGCAGTAATGTCCCGAGGTAGCTCCCCCCCGGCCCCGTGCCGCCGGTTCGGCCCGGGCGGGGCTCTCCGACGGCTATCAGCCCTTGAGGCCTGCTCAGCTGACCGGCGCAATTGTTCACGTTATTTCCAACTGCGCCGTTACCCCCCTCAGTGCCCCGTGACTCGGTCCATGGTCAGTGTCCGGTGACCCCATTGCTGTTGCGCTCCGTTCGCTCGCAGCCAAGGAACTGGCTGATGGCATGGCTCTCCCCCCGCTGCACCGCGCAATGATTACATATTTGAGGAGGCTTGGGCCGGCCTCGCCTTTGGCGGGCACCGTGGAGTGCGCCAGTCATGGACCGATGACGTCATTAGTGACCGGCCCCCAGCAGAGCGGGGGTGGCGGCAAGTACCAGGGTGTACCGCCGCTGACACCGGGGTCGCCTCTGTTGAAGGTTTGCGCAATTGAGTGCAACACGGCTATTTGATGGTTTGTGCGACGTTTACGCGTGTTTGCACAACGGTTTTGTGGTGGTGGATTTTATACTGGCGAACGTGACGACCATTTGAGTGATTTAAGGCATGCATGGCGTCGTTAAATATCTCAACAGGGAACGTGCATGTACGTGGTGGTGAAAGAGACCACGTTAGTTTGATTCACACTCGGTTCGTTTCGTCCAGGACGATTAAAGACGAGATTAGCATCATTAGAGGAAACTAATTGTAACACACCAGCAGGATAGGGCTTCAGTTCAAAAGCAAAAACGGTCATAGATGTGTCATTTTATGGGCCAGGACTCAAACGTGCATAGCTATTGTTTTAATAAGTTGATGCGTTGTGCTGGTCTCCAGCGATGCTAGCTCCCGGCTCTGGCTTGCTGCTGTACTCGCGGGGGCTGGAGAGAACGCGCAGTGTAATCAGCCGTGAGTGAGCCGGATTGTACACCCGTGACCCGAATACACGCGGGGTGTTTTGCTCATTTGGCTGGGCATTACCAATCAACCTTTTTGAGGGTGGAGGTGTCAAACTTAGCAGGAAACCACCTTCTTAAGTGTATTGTCATTTTGTCATCGCTGGCAATCTGTTACAATTACCATCAGTATTCAAAATAGGTATAACTTGTGCCATATTTTATGTTTTTGGAACCAAATTGAGTGTTGCTTCCGTACCGGCAGAGTTCTTGACGAACTTCGCACCACTGCGGTGTCTGTCTGGAAGTGAGAGGTAACAAAAACGCCTGACGTCTCTGAAAGCCTGCATAGTAAGGTTGTTTTTGCTGGGTGCTTTGTTGTGCTGCTTGTTTTTGGTTCCCACTTCATCCTCGCAAAACCTAACGAGGTGCCAGAACGCTTCCTCGTTAGCGGCTCGTCATCCGCAGTCAGAGAACAAGCGCTCAGCGTTACCAGGAAAGCACACGTGCTCGTGTGCATCGGCGGAAGCTGCTTAGGAAAGAGAAACTCCGTTTACGATATCGACCTCTGATTTTCATTTAGCCGAAGGTGATTCCCGGCTCATCTACGATTTATATTCCGCCGGGACGACTAATCTCCTTACTTTTTCATGCGCGTCATTCACTGTCAGCCGCACTGGTACCAAAACAGCACAGTGGCACCCTGTGGAACGATGTTAGTGCAAATTTGTAGCGTCACTGGGAGACCTCAGAGAGTTGTGTGGCTGGGCGAACTAGGTACTCACGCCCTGTTGTTTCGGAGGTGGCCCGTCTGGTCTGGACCGCGTTGTCTCAGGAGTCACCATCACCGCGCGGTGGCCTGACCTGGGCTCTGTTGTATTAGTGGCCTGACCTGGGCTCTGTTGTATCGTGTAGAGGGGGCGGCAGCCTAACCTGGGCTCTGTTGTATTGTGCAGGGGTGGCGACGGTCTAACCTGGGCTCTGTTGTATTGTGCAGGGGTGGCGACGGCCTAACCTGGGCTCTGTTGTATTGTGCAGGGGTGGCGACGGTCTAACCTGGGCTCTGTTGTATTGTGCAGGGGTGGCGACGGTCTAACCTGGGCTCTGTTGTATTGTGCAGTGGTGGCGACGGCCTAACCTGAGCTCTGTTGTATTGTGCAGGTGTGGCGACGGCCTAAGCTGGGCTCTGTTGTATTAGTGGCCTGACCTGGGCTCTGTTGTATTGTGCAGGGGTGGCGACGGCCTAACCTGAGCTCTGTTGTATTGTGCAGGTGTGGCGACGGCCTAAGCTGGGCTCTGTTGTATTAGTGGCCTGACCTGGGCTCTGTTGTATTGTGCAGGGTGGCGACGGCCTAACCTGAGCTCTGTTGTATTGTGCAGGTGTGGCGACGGCCTAAGCTGGGCTCTGTTGTATTAGTGGCCTGACCTGGGCTCTGTTGTATCGTGTAGAGGGGGCGGCAGCCTAACCTGGGCTCGGTTGTATTGTGCAGGGGTGGCGACGGCCTAAGCTGGGCTCTGTTGTATTAGTGGCCTGACCTGGGCTCTGTTGTATTGTGCACGGGTGGCGGCCGCCTAACCTGGGCTCTGTTGCTTTGTGCAGGGGTGGCGACGGCCTAACTTGGGCTCTGTTGTATTGTGCAGGGATGGCGGCGGCCTAACCTGGGCTCTGTTGCTTTGTGTAGGGTGGCGGCAGCCTAACCTGGGCTCTGATGTATTGTGTAGGGGTGGCCGTGGCCTAACCTGGGCTCTGTTGTATTGTGTAGGGGTGGCGGCAGCATAACCTGGGCTCTGTTGTATTGTGCAGGGGTGGCGACGGCCTAACCTGGGTTCTGTTGTATTGTGTAGGGGTGGCGACGGCCTAACCTGGGCTCTGTTGTATTGTGCAGGGGTGGCGACGGCCTAACCTGGGATCTGTTGTATTGTGCAGGTGGCGGCAGCCTGACCTGGGCTCTGTTGTATTGTGTAGGGGTGGCGACGGTCTAACCTGGGCTCTGTTGTATTGTGCAGGGTGGCGGCAGCCTGACCTGGGCTCTGTTGTATTGTGCAGGGTGGCGACGGCCTAACCTGGGTTCTGTTGTATTGTGTAGGGGTGGCGACGGCCTAACCTGGGCTCTGTTGTATTGTGCAGGGTGGCGGCAGCCTGACCTGGGCTCTGTGGTATTTTGGTGTGGCGACGGTCTAACCTGGTTCTGTTGTATTGTGTGGGTGGCGACGTCTAACCTGGGTTCTGTTGTATTGTGCAGGGGTGGCGACGGCCTAACCTGGGCTCTGTTGTATTGTGCAGGGGTGGCGACGGCTTAATCTGGGTTCTGTTGTATTTGGTGGGACGGCCTAACCTGGGCTCTGTTGTATTAGTGGCCTGACCTGGACTGTTTTGAATTGCGCAGGGGTGGCGGCCGCCTTCGGCGACGAGACGGCGCTGCGGCCCGAGCTGACCGAGTTTGTGGAGCAGTACTTCAAAACCAGCGACACCAGCCTGCCCTGCTTCAAACTGGCGCGGGTAAGCACTGCGGCTCAGCCGCGAAGCCCCTCAGTGCCGGCCGTCGGAGGCAAGTAACGCCGATCATGGATAACATTATACCGAGTGTTTCCTAGGGCCTACTGTTATCTCCATTGAATCGTTTGGGATTCTTTGGCTTACACTTGTTTAACGGTAAATGAAAATGTTACTAAAGCGAGGAGCTAAGCCAGGAAATCGGCGAAACTATTGCCAAAACTTCTTCTCACGACGACTTCTCATCATGGGCTTTAGGATAGGATTGTTGACTTTATGATGCTGAGCAAGTCTGCGTTTTAGATAAGGTCAGAATCACGAATTCCCTGTAAAGCTCTGAGCTTATCTCTTAGCGACCATTTTCTTTCGAGCATAGAGTTGTGTTGTCTGATGCAGACTCAGATGGAGCATTCAAAATGCGTTACAAATAAACCTGCGAACTTTCGCCCTCGCCCCTTATTCCCACCGTTCATGGAAGGAAGAAAATTCTACGGGTTCATCGGACGACAAGGTAACCCTAGCGAAATCTATGGAATGTAAAAGTGGATTGGATGTTTTCTAGGGGGAGGGTCTGCTGCTTCAGAGGCTCTGTTTTTTAGGCTGTGCTTGATGTAAAGTGATAGCCAGCTCGTCTTTAATTTTATTTCAGCCCTGTAACCCCTTGCCTCAGGTACCGACCCAGGACCCCGGCGTCAGCCCTGTCACCCCCTCCCCAGGTACCGACCCAGGGCCCCGGCGTCAGCCCTGTAATTCCTTCTCCCAGGTACCGACCCAGGGCCCCGGCGTCAGCCCCTCCCCCAGGTACCGACCCAGGGCGCGGCGTCAGCCCTGTAACTCCCTCCCCAGGTACCGACCCAGGGCCCCGGCGTCAGCCCCTCCCCAGGTACCGACCCAAGGCGCGGCGTCAGCCCTGTAATCCCTGCCTCAGGTGCCGACCCAGGGCCCCGGCGTCAGCCCCTGCCTCAGGTACCGACCCAGGGCCCCGGCGTCAGTCCCCTCCCCCAGGTACCGACCCAGGACCCCGGCGTCAGCCCTGTAACCCCTGCCTCAGGTCAGGTACCGACCCAGGGCCCCGGCGTCAGCTCTGTAACGTTCCCCTGCCCCAGGTACCGACCCAGGCGAGTCTGGTCTACGCCGAGGACAAGCAGCGCGGTGTGCGCTCTCGCTTTCCCGTGGTGAAGGTGCAGAACGTGTACGTGCTGCCCGGGGTGCCGCACCTGCTCGAGAAGGCCTTCCTGCTGCTCGCCAAGGTGGGCGTGCAAGGTTGAGATGACCGGTGTAATAGTAGTGAGGGGTTATCGTCTATCGTCTTGGTCAGACTGTGCATACAGTATATGTTTCGAAAACGTGCCACGCTTGAAAGGAGAAGTGGAGGGGTTGACTGGTTGTGTTGCCGTAGCGTGGTGCTCTATCACTCAGGGACATCAAGCTGCGGGCATTTTCCGTGTTCTTGTCAGTACAGAAGTCCTTGGAGCCGCCACCCACATATTTTTGTCTCCCTATCTAAGTTCAGATAGTTCCGTTTTTATTGCAAAGTGAGCACCAGAGTCATCAGTCGCGCGACCTGGGCCCAGTTGTTCGTCTGGGGAGGTGACGTGTCCAGTTCTCCCCTATGTACCGCCCTGTGTTCTCATGGCAGCGGTTTCACAACGGCGACCTAGCGCGATGAGCCGGCATCTGTGACACAATCGAGTGAATCAGACCGCCAGAAACAATGTCGCGTATCATGGCAGACTGGCTGAAAATGATGGCTCAAGTGGCTCGGGTCAAAACACAGGATCTCCGTCTGATAATGGTTCTAGATCAAGGCCAGCCAGTCGGTCGATTCCTGACAAGTGTGGAATCGTTGCCGCACGAATAGTTCTCCCGGGATAGACTGTTTTTTTCGTCTGGAGAGGCCGTTTGGTGGTGCAGTTTTAGGTCGGAGGTGCAAGGACGCCCTGTGTGCCATGAATGATAATTCATTTTCAGCCACACTTGGCAGTTAATTGGAGCGCAAATTTAATTGGATTATCGCCGTGAGCATCATTAGAACCAAGGACTATATTTCTGTAGCTTGAGCGTTGAAAATCTCTCCATCTTGGTTTCTGGGCACCGCAATGTCACATACAGTTAGATGATGACATGATGAATTTGTGTTTGCAGTCCTGATATGCATGAAGTTACCATGCCCAAATAACAAAAAGAAGGTTCCATAATTTCAAAAATATGTATAGTTGCTAACCATTTAGCTTGATTTATATTGAAGAACCCAGCTGTGTTGAACCGATAACTCGTAAACTGTCGTATCTGTTTTTTTAAGCTATGTGCTGTTCGTGACTCACACCCATTATATGAACACGGCGGGCTGAACGTTCGATTAGCAGGCTCTGCCTTTGGCTCAGACATGACGCGGATAGTGCTGACCTCACGCCAGACCTGGCCCCGAGATTGAGCCCTCATTAATCGGCGCTGTCCGGGCTGGAACCTACTGAAGCAGCCTCGCTGCAGGCCGGCCGTATCGCCTGCCGTGGACACCGGTCCCGGGTGCAGAGGTCACCGCGACCACAGCCAGAGCGGCGTCCGCGGCTCCGCGGCTGGAAGCACTTAGACTTCGCTTGTTATATAGTCTGAGTCTTGACCGCAACTGAGGCCGCCTCACAACCACAACAGCTCTCATGTTATTCCTGAGCCGGAGCTGCTTGAGTGGACTAGTTTCGAAATCCGGGCCGTAGGAATTTTTATAAACCGAGGTTTCTGGGCGTTTTAAACGGTGGGTGGAGAAGCAGGGTCTGCTCCTCTCCGGTAACGTAAGTCTCCGGCGGACTTTTACCGGGATCACCAAACAAATGTGCTAGAGCTGGTACAATAACGTTTGTCATAAGGGTTGTCACGGGAAATTTGTGGTTAAGAATTTTTATTGAAATGAATATTTATTAAGTAAACAAGAATAGTTATGACCGCCTTATGCCATGCATAGCTTAGGCGCTGTAAACAAACATCCTTCGAGTAAATACCTTACGACTATGGCCTACTATAAAAACAACGCTGAGGTCCATCCCAGGAGCTCGTGGCCGACACTCTCCAGACCCCGGCTGATGCTGTAGCATGAAGTGGTCAGCAGTGGCGGATATAGGCACGCCGGTTTGAGGTGGTTAGGTGGCGGGGAAAAAACGGTTTTAATTGTAGAAAAACCATACGAAAATCGTACGACCTGCGGAGAAAAACATGTTTTGTTCCTCCCCTGGATCTATCAACAGTGTGTTTATTTTTATGCACATCGTGGGGGCACTGGTACGATACGTTTCCGAGAACAGTATTCGGCGGAAGTATCTGGTATGTCTGCAACTTTCAATGGAGAGTTATCAAAGTAAACCTGTTCCATACCAGCTTGATCTGCTTCCGTTTCTGGATGCGGCTAATGACACGTTCAGATGTGATGGCCGAGCCGCCGCTGTGACGTCACATCTCCGGATCTGCGCTATCTGCGATCAGGCGCCGTATGGACACGCTGAAGTGTCATCGCCGGTCAGTCTCCGTCCAGGCCGGCCGCAGGAGGCGGGCTCATTACCAGCCGGCGCTCGGTGGCGTGCAGGAAGTGGTGGGTTCTGTGAACCGTGTCCGAGGAGCTGGTCTGGTGGGCGCCCGGCTGGCAGACCGCAGCGGCGGCAGACCTGCTGTGGTGTGGTTCGCAGACAGGCCGCGGGATACTGCGCCGTGCGGAGGGTGTCGGACTGCTGGTGTGTGAGCTCTGTAGTGGTGTAGGGTAGCGTGCCGACGGGTCGGCGATGGGACAGGTGAGAGAGTAGTGTACTGACGGGTGTGGAGAGCGCGACGCGCAGAGCCGGGTCACGGCTACACTGCGCGTGTTTTGCCGTGTGTGCCGGGCGCACCGCGCAGGTGCGCCGCTATCGGCCGCTATCGGACCCCGGCGACTCCCAGTGATACCCACGCGGCCTTTTCTGTGTCACGGTCGCGACAGCTTACCCCTGAGTAAGCAGCCAGTGCGTCCGGCGTCCGGCCGCAACAGGCTGCCACCCGTGTGTGTTTGGCCGCCGTTCGCTGCCACGGTGTATGTTCCAGGCAGTGTGTGACGTCACCAGTCATGAGGAGGGGTTCAGATCCTGCGCGGTTCAACAATGGGGCGGGGTTCAGGCCCAGCGCGGTTCAGCCATAGGGCGAGGTTCAGAATATCCTGCGCGGCTCAGTCATGAGGCGGGGTTCAGGCCCTGGGCGGTTCAGCCATGAGGCGGGGTTTAGACCCAGCGCGGTTCAGCAATGGGGCGGGGTTCAGACCTTGCGCGGTTTAGCCATGAGGCGGGGTTCAGAATATCCTGCGCGGTTCAACAATGGGGCGGGGTTCAGACCTTGCGTGGTTCAGTCATAAGGCGGGGTTCAGAATATTCTGCGTGGTTCAGCCATGAGGCGGGGTTCAGGCCCTGGACGGCTCAGCTGGTACCGCTATTGACCGGCCTCAGTTGCACGTGCGTCGGTGTCTGCCCTTTCCATTTTCCTCGTGCTAACACCGGGCCAATCTTTGTCTCCATGTGAACAGCAGCATGTTTCCACTAACTGTGACGTCAGACGTACCCGTTTGTGCGGTACCATTCATCACGGGGTGGATCGATGCTCCTAAGCCGCTGCAGGCCTGCGCTAACACGTGCGCGATTGTGTGGTCGGCAGGACCACTTCGTGAACGCCGAGTCGCGCTTCTGCTGCGACACGGTCTACCTCAGTCTAGACGAGGTGTCGCTGGCGGCGGCGCTCAACCAGACTGTGGCCGCCTGCCCCGACGTCACCTTCGGCTCCTACCCCGAACTCTACCACAGGTTAGTAACGGGCGCCTACCCCGAACTCTACCACAGGTTAGTTACGGGTCCTACCCCGAACTCTACTACAGGCTAGTAACTGACTCCTACCCCGAACTCTACCACAGGTTAGTAACGGGCTCTTACTCCAAACTCTACCACATGTTAGTAATGAGTTTGCCCCGGACTCGACCACTGCGACAGATTTGCAATGAGTTTGCCCGAATCCCTACCACTGCACAGGTTAGAAATGAGTCCGCCCCGAACCCTACCACAGTCCTGGACTTCTGCCCCGAACTGTACCACAGATCCCCGAACTGTACCGCAGATGAGTCTCAATCCTGACCTATGCCATGAAGATGTGATGGATTCCTGCCTCGAACTATGCCATGAGTGTGTTATGGGCTCGTACTGAAAATTCTATCACAGGTTGATAATGGGCGCTTCGCCCGAACACCGCGAACTTGATCACGCATTAGGAATGAACTCCCACCCCGAACTATCCCAGGTGTGAACTGGTGGAGATGCACGATATTTGATGTTAGGCTGGATCATAGAGATGAACACGCAACCGATCCGGGATCAAGGCCCGGCGGATTCCCTGAACAAGGAGCAAGCTGGCTCCCGAGAAACCCTTCCAACAGGGAAAGAGTTGGCGACGCCATATGACCCTGGCAGTTGGTGCATCGATAAGCCCCAATAATGAAATACTACTACTAGAGAGGAACTGTCACTCAAAATCCCTTTACCCGGTTGCAAGACAATTGAAGCTGAAACCTGGCTTTTATTAAGTCAGAAACCTGGCAACTGACTGGTCAGAGGGTGAC
This sequence comes from Lepas anatifera, assembly GCA_034440635.1. NCBI lineage: Eukaryota > Metazoa > Arthropoda > Thecostraca > Lepadidae > Lepas > Lepas anatifera. The sequence goes on from JAOTON010002043.1 coordinate 797,366, forward strand.
CTAAGCAGGGTGGCCGTACCTGTGCTTTATGGGACGTCAAACGTTGGCTTCTAAAAAATTAGCCCTTCATTGTGGGAGTTGCTCGTTTGGGTGATGGGGTCTGGGTCTCCGTGACAAGTCCCTTGATGACTTTAGTGAGACTCCGACTACAACAGCCGTACTAGGAACAACTTGGGCACAATTTATAAAAAAATAACGTCGTCTTCAGGCGCTCGTGCACTTGATATACGTCATTCCCAGCGGAAAATTTCAGCAAAGTTTGGGTAGAAGGCTTACAAAATGGGCAGAACCCTACCGGACGCGCCCACCAACTGGCCGGCCCCGCGAGCGAGCCAGCCGGCGCCCTGTTACCGCTCCGAAAATCTCAGAGAATCGTCTTGTTCTGCTAAGAGGGCCATTGAGTACTCTGACCACTGCTCGTGTGAGCCGGTGAACTAGGCTTCCTGTATAGGTGAGAATGTAAAGTAGACGTTTCACTTTTATTCTCGACGCCTCAGTACTGGGATCTGATACTAGTCTAGGCCGAGACAGGCAGCTAGGTATTCTCAATACCTCTTAGACACGCAACTGGCGCCATTCAGACGCCTTCCCAATCCAACATACAGTCTGTACTTGCTTTAATACTTTTATTTCTCTTTAGGATCAGTGCCGAGACGAAGGGAAATGTTGCCGGGGCCAATCTAACCTGCCGATGCCGGAGTAAGAACTTTGAAAAACGGTTGAGCTTTCTCTCCATTTCCCTTTTCAGGTACCTTACAAATGAGTAGCGTGTTGGCTGGAAATCACCCAAGTAAATACATGTAAAATAATCGCAAATATATGCCAGATTAGCCCCAGACTTTGAAATTCGCAGACAATTTAATTGATGTTTGAGAGTAAGCTCTGAATTCTCCTAGCATTTTCGTCAATCCTCAAAATGCAACCATGGCTCTGCATTTAATTATCCTTAGTAAGTAACTGAGCTCGTAAAGAGCGAAAGAAAAGGGCAGACGAGTGCAAGTTCAGGGCATACAAGGGGATGGAGGGCAAATACGAAGAGAGGGAAAGCGAGGAGGATCCCAGGGTAGATGAATGGAGGACGGGGAAAATAAAATTGAAGGCAGATCAGGTAAATAAAGTGCAAGCGGAGGAAAGGGCAGGGCAGACAAGGTCCAGGAGAAACAAGGTCAAGAAACAGGCAGACAAAGCGAGTTTAGGTCAAACGAAGGTGATACTGTTTAGGTCAAACGAAGAACTAATAAACCAAGGTTAAATGGTAATTAATCTTACTCATGCTGTTGGAAAAATTCTTCCATGTCCATCTTCTGCTGGACCTCGCGCCACTCGAACCGCCCATGCTCGCATGAGTGGTATTGAGCGCAATCGAAATAAATAGACGCCGGCGTCAATTTATTCTGGAAGTGGACCAGCGACCCCAGGCGGTGTCCGCCCGCTTGTAAACAGATCGCGTGACCGAAAACAGTACTCATGACATGGCAATTTAATGTATGAAGGCCTACCTTGCTCTACGTGTTTCTTACGTTAAGCGTAAAGCCGTGTGAACTGGGCAGTCGGCTCAATGTAAAACCACGCTGTTGCCCGGCACGTGAATGGGTAGGTGGCCGCTGTAATTCGCGGGCAGTCGGTGGACGGGTGGTGTTTGAGTGCAGCTAATCCCTGACCCTCCCGCTCCGGCCCCCTCTGCACGCCGGACAGCGCCTTCCAGTCGCCGCTGTCTCTCTAAATCTCAGGTGTCGGCCCGCTGGAGTGGCGCGCGGATTAGATGCCTTTCATGGCGCCCTGAGCGCGGCTCAGCGCCGACCGCGGCTAATAGCTGGTGCGGGAGGGCTGCGGAGCTGCGCCTTTTATTGCGCTTCCATAGGCGGATTGCAGTCGCTTGCAAGGAATGGTTGGCGCGGAGGGAGCTGAGAGTGTAGTTTCTCCTGTCAAGCTGGCTGACTTTCGTCAGCGGTATTACATTTGTCATGGGTTGGGCCGTTTTATCCCCCGGCGGATGGTTTCGTCTGTCACTGCCCTCCCCCGTTGGCAAAGGTCACGAGCAAGGCTGTAGGGATACCTGTCCGAGATGTGCATGCCTGCGAATAGTGCAGGAAACTGGCCAAATATCGTTAGGACTGATTTCGTTGTAAGCTTGATAGTCAGGTCAAGTTACGGCTATTCCTTGGCATGTTCCATTTGCTTTCGTCATATCCATCTAAGGACACTGAATAGTTAGGCGAACACATGCCTGTAACCATTTCAATATCTGAGCTTAGGAGGGAGGGCAGCAGGGGGTGTAAACTGCACGTGCAGGAATAGGGTAATACATTTCTCTACCGATTACCAAAAAAACGGCAAAGCTGCTCTGTGGAATTCAATACGTGATCGCTTGCGAATTGCAACGGTACCACTCCAGCCACCGCCGAACATCGACGACCACGTCACTGTGTACGGGAAAAATACAGAAACGCCATTTTTGGTCAATTTGACCTTTGCATAGCTTGCGGTGAAAACAAGGGGGTAGATACGAGGTAACCGGGCTTATGCTGGCCACCATGTTAGTTGTATACATGCATGAGCAGGATGGCGCCTCCACCATGTTTATTTTCCTTCAAACAATTTTTGTTTAGTTTATTGTCCAATCATCGACGGGCATGAACCATCCCAATGACAGATGAAGTCATGGTGATAAAACAGTCGTGTCAAATATCAATGTCAGTGGATGCAGCATAAAATAATAAAGTAACACAGGAAAACGGATGAAATATTGGCTGCTCAATCGCAGGGATCACGCGTGCTCGACATTGAGCAGCTGTGGTGTTCCACATTATCAACATCTCTGCACTTGTCTAGCAACACATTGCAGATCCTCGGTAATCTACAAAACACGCTTGATTTAACAGTGTTCACCCTCGCGTTGGGTACATGAAAGAGGATCCTGCTTCGCAGGGCTCGGAAAGGAGCTGCCAGAGGAAAAACTAACAGAAGAGACGATAAAATTTTGTTTTTTGTCTTAGTTGCTCCGCCTAAAAGATATGCCCTTTCGAGTCTGGATCATGTTTCGGCAGCCATTGTGGCACGTTTTCCGTCTCCGGTGTTCGAGCGGCGGTAACTGGTCTACTGATAAAATCTGGGCATGGCGTCCCTGGAGACGCGAAGAGCCATTATGATCTGTCACGGAGCTTTGAAAACTCGGGAGGATGGTTGAGATTCTTCTGAGGACTTCAGATGGACTAACCACGTCCTTTACACCATATTACTTTATTATTGTTTTTATGTTTTACTTACGCGTGTATTTTTCTCGATCTATTTGGTTAAACAGATAACCGTTGTGCGTCGCGTAAATACCATTTTCTCGTATAATGTCAGGCCCTGATGATGACTGACAAGCGTCTTCTGCGAGTCATTCGACTTGCCCTTCCGCCACGCTGGAGTTCCACTGCGTTGTGAACTCACGTTCGAGTTCGGTGATTAATTATATCGAAAGAAACTGCGTGGTAAAATTGGCAGTCGGCTTAACGCTCGTTTTATGTTTATGTACTAGTATGTTCGGAGGTAGAGTGACTCGTTTGCACGAATTGGGGTGAAAACGGGCTGTCAGTATGCCCAGAAAGTTTCACGAGATTCAATCCCCTTGTCACGATGTAGGAGAAATGCTGATGTCCTTGGTGGTGCAAACGAGAAAAAAGTGCTAAAAATAAAGCTGCTAGACTTATTGTGATGTGTTGTATGCAACCGGATCGTATTTGTCGTTCAAAGTTGTGAGTGCAGGATTTTGGCCTTCTGAGAGAGAGGGAGAGAGGGCTGTCACGAGTCACCATTCTGCGATTTGCTTCTTTTCTGCAGAATATTGAGCCTGTTGTTATTCGGCTATCCAGCACGACCTTAAAGGAAACTTTGGCACGAGCTTTGCGAGCTTTGTGATCAATGAGAGGGTAAACGCCAGTAAATCTGACGCACTCTGGTCAAGAACCGCGTTCTTAGTAACCACAGCACTCCCGTCATACTGCAGACTCGGCGGCGTATAATTCTGACTTGGGGCCATGATTCACTGGCTCATCATTGGTTAGTCCTACCGCGCCTAGCTCGGACGGGAGACGTATAACTACAGCATGTTGACGTGCTGACTCGTGAATTTTGACCGAACATTTTCCTACGAAGTGAACTTTGACGTGGCATCTTATCTCAACATTTCCACCTCCGGCATCTCTGAAGTCACCAAAGACCCTGGTTAGCCACCTCCTACCCTTCTGCCTGGCTGTGTTCGGTGTCCTCCTCCCAGCTAACCCCGTTTTCTGTGCGGCGCAGCTACTACAAGACGCGGGTGACGCTGGAGGCGGCTGAGATGGCGCGGGTGTCGGTGGCGCGCGCGCGGCTGGTGGAGGCTCTGCCGGGCGGCGCCGAGGTCAGCTACCTGCCCGACCCGGTGACAGAGGCGTGGCCGCCGCTGGAGAGGCTGGCCCAGCAGCAGCCGCACGTGCAGCAGGCCGTGGACGTGCTGGAGGAATGTCTGCGTCGGTACAGGTCGGTGGAGCTGACTCCCGGGGGACCGTGGACCTTGTTTGATGTGAACGGGCGGTGGAACGGGCCCTGGTTAAATTGTCAGTATTCCTGATGATGAACCATCGATGGACTCCTGCAGTTTATTCTCAGTTTAGGTTTCGGAAGTGGTAGAATGGCAATAAATATTCCGGCGTGTCTAACTAGGCAACTTTTTGCTATTCGACGGAGTTCTAGCCCTGTGTTGCATTCGTTGCCTGTTATTCCTGTTTTCCTCACCCCTTCGCCCTTCTGTCCACTGCAGGCCGGAGGAGGTGTGCCTGTGCTTTAATGGCGGCAAGGACTGCACGGCGGTGCTCCACCTGGTGCACGCGCTTCTGCAGCGGCACCAGCTGAAGGGCCGGCTCCGCGCCGTCTACATCCGCGAGCAGAAGCCGTTCCCGGCCATGGAACAGTTTGTGGAGGAGGCCCGCGTCAGGTGAGGGAAGGGCCGTAGGGTGCACCAACCTGATGCGGTTATATAGCACCGGGGATGAGAGAACTGATACCCACGGGGTAGGTGTACTTTCAGTAGCGAGTTATTAATGGCCATTTTCGGTATGGTTGTACACTTCTTTGTCAGGTTTCTAGATACATTTGTTGCAATTTTATGGGAGGAGCTTTTAAAGGCGTCCTAAGGCCTGCCTCACCCCATTTACGAAACCATAAGGCTTCATCGGTGAGAATGACAATCATAGAAAGGAACCTTGATATGTTTTCCTCATAAGGAAGACTGGTTGCTATGCAATATGAGTTAACATGGTCGCTGTGGGGTGATATTTATGTGTGGGTGTTAACCTTGAGTACATCTCGGTGACGGCCACCCACCCTCCGTTTCAGGTATGACTTGGACCTGTTCACAATCCCTGGTCCGATGAAGGAGGGGCTTAAGGCCATGAAGGAGCACTGGCCCGAGGTCAAGGCAACCATCATGGGCACACGACAAGGCGACCCGTACGCCCGTGAGTGAGGCAGGCCTCAGGGCAGCCGCCAGGTGTGGACAGTTGTCACACGCAGAGCTGCGACGCTAGTGACGGTTGCGATAGGGGGAATATTAAAATGTAGTGAAGAACGGTTATATTTCTTAACCAGCTCTGTCATTTGTCCTGGATGTATTTCCCCATATTTTTAAGGGATATACTGTTTTGCTCGTATTTTAAAGTGTGAGTTTACGGTTTTTATTGTGGAGTGTCCAGATGTGTCTGGCCGTAGAGATTGTCAGCTAGATATCGTTGTCAAGTGACGTCACAGAAACGCATGTCTTTCTTATCGGACTCCCACTCAGCTGCAGTCACAAAACGAAGAAACGTCCGTAATCTCTCGCTAGCCCGTCGCGCCAATGCCGGAGCGTGGCTGGCGGTGACGTCAGCTGACGTCGGTGCCCTCGGCAGACCTGATGTCGCCGTTCCAGCCGACTGACGCCGACTGGCCGCCGCTGATGCGGGTGAACCCGATCCTGGCCTGGCAGTACCAGCAGCTGTGGCACTTCGTCAGGACGCTGTCGCTGTCCTACTGCTCCCTCTACGACCGCGGGTCAGTCGCCGCCCGCCGAGGTGCTGCCCGTCATCAGCGAACGTGCTGGGGCTTGGGTTTTTGTGTGGAAGATAACAAACAAGGTGCTAGACAGTAATGGGGTTTATCCTAGGTTGCGTTATCAATGGGTAAATATGCGTTATTAGTGTGAAAATAATCGCTTGAATATGTTTTTGATGACAGTGTGGGACAGTAAAGAATAGCCATCACTTATCCCGTGAAGCTGCCTGGACACATGTGGTCTGGATGACTTGCCCTCCTCTTGATCCTATGCTTCGCTTCTCTTCCGACCACTTACTTTGTGATCATTCACGACGAGGCCTGACACGGATCTGACGGAAGCATCTGATGCAGACAGTGAGGCATCCTTTGGTCACGTGCTGCTGACGCGGGTGACCTCTCGTTTCAGGTACACCTCGCTCGGGTCCGTGGACAACACGCTGCCAAATCCTGCCCTCCAGACGGTTACCAGCGCCGGCAGTGTCACCTATCGGCCCGCCTACGAACTAGAAGAGGGTGCGCGCGAGCGCGACGGTCGAATACGCCGCCAGAGTTGATGTCGGCGCCACCGGTAGAGATAGCGAACCATTGTCTATAGTGTTGAAATTGTAAATATGTGATCGATAGTGCCTGAAATGGAGGATGGGCCTAATCTTTGTGTAGTGCAATATATCGAGATTGTTTGTAAGTACAACCTGAATTTGGTTGTTGATTTCCCCAAGAATGTGAATTTAATTACCAGAGGTTCATACAGAGTATGCTGGCATTGTTCGGAGAATAGAAATATGCATCTTTAAGACGGAGCAAGATGCAAAAAATTACACCCTAGGTGTCCGAATAGATAGACAGAGTGGTCGTTGGAAACATCAGTTCAGTTGGGCCACTTACCGAAATGTAACGACAATAAACACATGTGTAAAATAGAGAACAGGGCACCTCGCCCTGAGCATTGTCGCTAAAGCAGACACCCCAACCATGTTCCCGTTTACGTCAGTGTGGTAGTTCTCTCTTCTGGCTATCCGCAGCTGTAGATGCGGCACGCACACACACACACACCCCAACCATGTTCCCGTTTACGTCAGTATCGTAGTTCTCTCTTCTGGCTATCCGCAGCTGTAGATGCGGCACGCACACACACACACACCCCAACCATGTTCCCGTTTACGTCAGTATCGTAGTTCTCTCTTCTGACTATCCGCAGCTGTAGATGCGGCACACACACACACACACACCCCAACCATGTTCCCGTTTACGTCAGTATCGTAGTTCTCTCTTCTGACTATCCGCAGCTGTAGATGTAGCACACACACACACACACCCCAACCATGTTCCCGTTTACGTCAGTGTGGTAGTTCTCTCTTCTGGCTATCCGCAGCTGTAGATGCGGCACGCACACACACACACACCCCAACCATGTTCCCGTTTACGTCAGTATCGTAGTTCTCTCTTCTGACTATCCGCAGCTGTAGATGTAGCACACACACACACACCCCAACCATGTTCCCGTTTACGTCAGTATCGTAGTTCTCTCTTCTGACTATCCGCAGCTGTAGATGTAGCACACACACACACACCCCAACCATGTTCCCGTTTACGTCAGTGTGGTAGTTCTCTCTTCTGGCTATCCGCAGCTGTAGATGCGGCACGCACACACACACACACCCCAACCATGTTCCCGTTTACGTCAGTATCGTAGTTCTCTCTTCTGACTATCCGCAGCTGTAGATGTAGCACACACACACACACACCCCAACCATGTTCCCGTTTACGTCAGTATCGTAGTTTCTCTTCTGACTATCCGCAGCTGTAGATGTAGCACACACACACACACACCCCAACCATGTTCCCGTTTACGTCAGTATCGTAGTTCTCTCTTCTGACTATCCGCAGCTGTAGATGCAGCACGCACACACACACCGACGCACAGACCCTCTATTTCGGGACATCGCGCGCTGGCGCTGTTACCCGCGCCCAGTCACCATCAGTCCCGGCGTATTTTTCTGTGGCTTCTTTTATAGATCCTTTCGGCCGGGGGAAATACAAGTTGATTTGCGCCGAGAAACCACAGCGTAAAATTTGGAAGCTCCGGCCATATGCGTAAGTTTTCCACCCCAGAATACATAACGTATAGATGCGTAAAGAGCAGAGCGGCGGCATCGTCATCAAAATATTCGGGGGAAGCAGTCGAAGTCCTCTACGTTTCCCCTAGACTTTTGGTTATAAAGTGTGCAAAAATCCGTAACGTAAGGTGGGACTGCTTTGAAATCGTGGGTTACTTCCAACAGTGTTAAGGATTGATAAAAAGTTATTTTATTCTGGAATGGTTCTGTGGAAAGTGTAACAGAATTATCAAGGAAAAATAAAACATCTATGAGCAAAGTGTATTTACTTGATTTTTACGAAAATTCGTAAAGATTCCACGGGTTTCTTACGCAGCGTAAATTTTCTAGTATGGTGCTCGGCGGAAAATTGATAATTGTCTGAAAGCCCTCTGCGTAAGAACTGTGCCTTACCCAAGTATTATTTTCCCCTGCATTTCGGAGTACCTCAAGTTGGTTATTGATGGAAGACTATGTTGTATGTTTTTTTTTACAACGCCGAATTACTTCAATGTAGCAAATATCGACACAAGACAAAACAATACTCCAGTGCATCGTTGATTCGGTAACTTGCTTGCTCCAGGCAGGGATGCGTGACGCGACTCAGCGGGGTGGACGGCGGGCTGTTTGTTGTGTAGTATCCTGGTCGGCGGAGGGCCGATCTTCATCTCTCCTCTGACAGCGCCTTCTCCTCCATCTCCTCCAGGTCCGAGCTTGCTCCTCTGTCAAGAGTCCTGCTCCGCCCCACACCCCGACATCCAGAGCCCCACTGAAGAGACCGACATCGTGAATTTTCTGTGAGTAGCAGTACCAGCGCGCGTCCCCGGTTTTCACGAACTTCCTGTTGCTGTACTTCCGTTGGCTGCTGCTGGAATATCGAACACGTTTACACACTCGGCCCAGCCAGTGGCCACTTACTTACTCGCTACATAAGCTTACCTGAGTTCATATTTCAAGGGTTGCTCGGTAACGCGTCAGGTTTTATAGGACAGCTCTGTAACGCGTCAGGTTTTATAGGACAGCTCAGTAACGCGTCAGGTTTTATAGGACAGCTCGGTAACGCGTCAGGTTTTATATGGGAGCTGCGTAATATGCCGGGTCAGGAAGCTCGGTAACGCGTCAGGGTTTATAGGGGAGCTTGGTAACGCGTCAGGTTTTATAGGGGAGCTGCGTAACATGCCGGGTTTTATAGGGAAGCTCGGTAACGCGGCAGGTTTTATAGGGGAGCTGCGTAACATGCCGGGTTTTATAGGGACAGCTCGGTAACGCGGCAGGTTTGTAGGAAAGCTCAGTAACGCGTCAGGTTTTATAGGACAGCTCGGTTACGCGTCAGGTTTTATAGGACAGCTCGGTAACGCGTCAGGTTTTATAGGACAGCTCGGTAACGCGTCAGGTTTTATAGGGGAGCTGCGTAACATGTCGGGTTTTATAGGGAAGCTCGGTAACGCATCAGGTTTGTAGGAAAGCTCAGTAAGGCGTCAGGTTTTATAGGATAGCTCGGTAACGTGTCAGGTTTTATAGGGGAGCGTGGTAACGCTTCAGGTTTCATAGGGGAGCTGCGGAACATGCCGGTTTTTATAGGGAAGCTCGGTGAAATGCCGGGTTTATAGGGAAGCTTCGTAACACGCCAGGTTTTGTAGGGAGGCTCGGTAACGCTTCAGGTTTCATAGGGGAGCTGCAGAACATGCCGGTTTTTATAGGGAAGCTCGATAACACGCCGGGTTTTATAGGGAAGGTCGGTAACACGTCTGGTTTATGGAGAAGCTCCGTAACACGCCGGGCTTATGGAGAAGCTCGATAACACGCCGGGTTTATAGGGAAGGTCGGTAACACGCCGAATTTTGTAGGGAAGCTTTGTAACACGTCGGGTTTATAGGGAAGCTCGATAACACGCCGGGTTTTATAGGGAAGGTCGGTAACACGTCTGGTTTTGCAGGGAAGCTCCGTAACACGCCGGGTTTATGGAGAAGCTCGATAACACGCCGGGTTTATAGGGAAGGTCGGTAACACGCCGAATTTTGTAGGGAAGCTTTGTAACACGTCGGGTTTATAGGGAAGCTCGATAACACGCCGGGTTTTATAGGGAAGGTCGGTAACACGCCGGGTTTTGTAGGGAAGCTTCGTAATGCGTCGGATTTATAGGGAAGCTCGGTAACACGCTGTGTTTTATAGGGTTGACGCAGCTGAACCTTAACACCGAATGGGAAAATTTCCAATATATTCTAACACAGTCCGAAGTCTTATATCGGCATGTAAGAAGACGTTTACTTTGGGAGCCAAAGACGATCGTTGGCTGTCATTGAATGGTAGTGTCCAAGGCGTCACGGGGATTGACAGCGCCCATATACTCTGTTTCACGTAATTGCGGTAAAAAGTACCACCAGTTGCCGTCTGGCGATTAGGACGGCCTTCAGCGTAAACATCACGCCTGCTACTAGGAGGGAGCAGGCAGCGCCTGGCTCCTCGGATGTGAAGGGGACAGCCAGTGGTCGAACGCGAGCGGCGGCGGAAAGTGAAGAGGCGACTACCGATGTGGAGGGAAACCCGAAGGAGCAACCACGTGCCCCTAAGAGAACACCGAAAATGACAGGTGCTAAACCGGGAGCGGAGACGGAACAAAGGTACCAGGAGGTGGCCGACGGGGGTGAGATGCGATAGTGACCGGACTCCTGTGACAAGGCAGAACCGGCTGCATCTGCCTGAATCGCGGGCCAGTCCACCGGCGGATGGTTGTACCGAGCAGCTGCGCTGGGCGCCGCGGACACCTGGCATTGACAGTGGCGCCTGCTCAGACCCGAGCGGGAGGTCGGCTCTCTCGGCACCTGTCCCCGCCGGTAATGGCGGGCCGCCCCCTCCCCCTCAGCTAATTCCTGTCCATGACCGCGACCACGTGCCTTCACTTGGCAAGGCTATTCAAGGGTGCCGGGTTTTCTTTTGGACTACTCATCGAGAAACGCGTCATTCATGTATCGGCATCAGAAAGTCGGATAACTTGCGCCGAGAGCCCATCTGCTGAATGCTTGGGTAAAATACTCTGATTTATACAAAATACGTTAAGTACATACACATAGTATATGAAAAAATGCATATTTGATTGTAGAGACGATCGTCGCGCCGGTTACATTCGATTTAAGGGGAGGGAAGGGGTAACTGCGTGACAAGTCACGTCATTTTTAAAGCGTCGAATTTCGTTTGCAAGGCGTTGAGCTGACTGCACAAATCAGCTCGGTATGTTTCTGAAAAGGACATGGATTGGAGGTATTCTAGTGTGTATGTTGGCCTTTTCAGCTACGCGTCAATGGGTGCAAACGTGGGTGAAAATTGACGGCCTCGAACTATGGCTACGAATTCTCAGGCGACGCTGGAAATGGACGTGGTCCGGCACTTCGCGGCTGCGCCCCTGTGTGAACGTCAGACCCCCTTCTGTGCGTCGCATCCGCACTCTGACGGAGCACGCTAATCCCTCCCACATTACCACTCTGGCCCCGGCTCTGGCCCGCGGCCGATCCGTGCGCCGCCTGCCGCCGGCTGCTGCAACTTCGCAGAATCAGCTGATAGCGGTCCGTTGGTTAGTCGGTGACTACACTGGGAGTGGGAGCGTGATGCACAGTCGTCGAGCGCGGGTTGATCGGGGCGCCCGCTCCCCACGGTGAAAACACGAGTGATGAACGTTATTTCTCGGTTCTGGTGCGTTTGATTTGTGCCAGTTAGGCGTCGCCTGTGAACAATAGTGTTGTTTGCTGACACTGTGTGCAGTTTCTCACTGAGGTCGGTACAGGCTCAAAATACACTCACGGATCACGACCAGGTCTGCCGCTGATCAACACTGCGCGGCCGCTGTGCTAATATATCTGCGTGAACTCTACCGTGGTCTCACCCACCGCCAAAGATGCACTGGAGTTGTCTGCGAAATCTGCCGTCGGCGGGGGCTCCGCTGGTGGTCTCTCGCGGCGGGAGCTGCTCGGGCAGCGCCTGTCGGTGGCTGGCCAGTGGACCCAGCGGCCGGCGCGAGCTCAGCGAAGACCGCGCCCGTACCCAGCACATGACCTCCTACTATAACCAAACGGCCATCGACGCCGCCGCGGCCAAGGTAAGCCGCTGATCACGTGTTGCAGCTTCTGTCGCCGGCTTAACTCTCGCCATTCTGAGGGGCACGATGGGAAACGTTCATCATCGAAGACTATAGTAGCTTCTATCAGGGGCGGACGCAGACCCGAGTTTTGGGGGCCAAACCCACGTCTGCCTCTTCTCCTGGGGGGGGGGCGAATATGTTTTGCTCTACAGACGTAGTGTAAACACCTTTTTTCAAACATTTCTCCGGCGTTGGGGGGGGGCAAAGATAGTGTGCCCCCCTCCAGCGCTTTGGGGAGGGCCATGGCCGGAATCCCCCCCTGCGTCCGCCAATGGCTTCTATTTCATTTTGATTGGGATCCTCTGTTTATGTTTGTGTCTGAGTATGTGATATATCAAGGTTGTGTGGCGCCTAGGTCAGCTGTGTTTTAACGTGGTGTGTGGGGTGCGTTCGGTCTGTCCTCCGCTGGACTCCTTCGTCTGGTATCGCAGTCGCACCGATATACTGACACTCTTCAACCCCCGGACAGGCCTCCGTTCGTCTCACGCCCGCCACCATCATGTACACCGGGAAGAGCACGGACCAGGCGCACCTCATGGTGAGACGTTCCGCCGCCACCGGCACACTGTCAGTGGAGATGATACTTGGGGAGAGGAGCAGGCCACTTACCTCGTCCTGGGATTTTCCGATAGTGCACTTGCATCACTTCCACCGTCGTTTCTCATAGTCTCTACCATAGAGATGAACTATTACGACTGGAGAGGAACTGCCAATCAAAATCCCTATACCCGGTTGAAGAAAATTGAAGCTGAAACCTGGCTTTTATTTAGTAAAAGATATCATCTTCAGGTGCTCGTGCACTTGATACGTATACATTATTCCCAGCGGAGAATTCCACCAAAGTTTGGGCAGAAGGCTTACAAAATCTCCCATTTGACTCACACCTGATTGAGATATATTTTGTCTTTTACTTTTTCCTTTAAAAAGTATTTAAGCGGCCATGATCACTCTCGCACTTGCCCCGCCAGGCGCATGTTAATACTTCGTCGTCCTTCATTGTCTCCATCATGTATGTTAGTGGGACGCATATATATTCGGCTGTTTTTTTTAATGTAGGTACTCACCACATCCAGCCAAACATCTGCAGCATGCAGCATTCCTTTAGACCATGTATAAAAAAAGAAGACAACCCATTGCCCAATCATCTTACAAGCCCGACAAGCGGCCGTTTGCCCAGGAGATTGAAGCGACATATGGAACTACGTAAAGTTTTACTTTGTCAGAATCAGACCTTTTTCCCCTTGTTAGTCTTTAAAACCTTTAGTCTAGTCTTTAAAATCTTTGTAAGAGTGGTCTTCGGCCACTTATATTACTATATCACAGAAAATCAGCTTCGGGCAGAAAAACAATTCGAATTCCACCACAATCACATTTAGCGCCCGTTCCTCTGCTTGACACTAACAGTACACATAATGAAAAATGAATCCGATCTCATCACTAATTATAACGACATTTAAGAAAACTGGTCATCTTTATGGCACCATGGTCTCCTCGCCAAGCGCAAACATAGTATTGGGGATTTAGGGCATTTCTTGAAATTGATAAACTTATACTTGGCAGGACGTAACCAGGGGGCAATACTTGACAGTAGCTCATTCCCAACGCTCCCAAAAGCATTAAAACCATCCCTAACCTCGTCTCTAACATCATTATTAGCCTCATCAGATATAAAAGAACTAAAATGAGGATGTCCACAGCGACCCGTGCTCGGCTTATTATTCACAATCATTTACCTATATTGACGGTATGTTTACTAAATCCCCAAATCCCCTCTCTCAAAGCGCCTCACATACTTGATGACATTATGACGATCCAACATTGCTGCTGCAAAGACATGGTCGACATTAATGGATAAGGTCAGGTGTTCGCTATAACCCACAATCCGTCGAAACAATATAACCGATTTTTTTAAACGTGAAACAGTCGATCCCCCGTTTCCAATTTGGCGTATAAATTTTCAAACGTGGCAAAAAAACACTTAGGCTTAGTTCTATCCAAATTTCTGATTTTCCTCGACCATATCAACAGATCAACCGACAACTTAGTGGCCCCAGAAGAGGTTGAGTTTGTCAAACATTTTTCTAGAAGACCCTGAGTGCAATCACATGCTTGCTGATTGCAGTGGCGGATCTACGTTAGGACAAAATGGGGAATTGCCCCCTAAACTGAACATGGGTGGGCTGTAAAGTTATGTAAAGATGCAGATACATTTCTTGACATCCAAAGACATTACAGAAATAGCATTATGTTTGGTGCAAAAACCGGGGTGGGCTAAGTCTTGACAGCACTCTCACGAAAATTTTAATCAACCCATGTATTCATGCCTACACATTCAAAGAAAGAAATCAATAGCCAAACATCTAAAGCATACGTTCAATATAAAAGTTTCGGACCAGCCGATTTTATAGCGCAGCTGGGCAATTCCAGCACCAATCGACCAGGCAAATGGCAAATCTACACGGTACCTCTTCGATTTTCTTCAAAATGATTTTACAGGGTTCTCATGGGCCCTAAAGACGAATCTGAAAGTTTTAGCTTGATCAGAGTAAAACTTCACAAGTTATTGCCTCCGGCATTTTTTTTGAAAATCTGCTTACAGTGCATTTTTTAGGTGACTATAAAACCCACAGAGACTGATGAACTATGCATTAAAGATACATTTTCCTGTCTGAAATGAGCCGAAAAACTCGAATCTGAAGTCCGTTGGACCCTAGGTCACTTGTGAAAAAGTTGTGATTTGACCTTGACCTAAGGTCACATTCAAAATTTGCTCGTACACCTTTTGTTCAAAATAGAATGTTCCAAATTAAAGATTGAACTTTTCTCCTTCCATTGAAATAGGTTAGAACATCCGTTTTTATATCTACTTCGGTTTTTAACACGCACAGTGGAGGGTGGTCTGGCGTCAACACGTAATGAAGAGGGTCCCAAAATGCCTTCCCTGAGATATCGCCAATTAAGAGGGTTAGGAAAACGCACGTCTCGGGTTTTGTGAGGGCTGTATAATTTTTTAGTTAAGCTAGATTTTATGGACCTAGACCAGTATCCTCAATGTAAAATGAGGTCATAGAGGTCAAATGTAGGCCGTACCGGACATTTAGCGAAATGCCGTGATTGAGCGAAACAAAATCGCGAGTACACTTTGAGCGGGACAAATTTCATAAAGGGAGATATAGATTGTTTTCTGGAATATTTAGGTCAAGGTCGATCCAGGTAATTGACCAATGACACCACAACGTGAGATATTTCCATAATGGATGTACGTTGAAGCTTGCAAAGAAGCAACCATTAGGCAAGCAATGAGTTTGACCTTGACCCACGGTCTTTGACCTGTGGCCTGGAACTTATCATTCAGTAACCTCAGCTGTAACGTCAAAACATCATACACGTATTGCCAGGGAACTTCATGTGACCGTAAGCTCTGAGATCAACAATTGCGATCATGTTTATATGACCTTGGTCTGTGACCTATGATCTAGTGAAGTGATCCTAACATACAACCCTGATAATACTGCGTTTTCATTGCACAGCTAGGTCTGTAATGCATTTGAACTGGTTTGACTGCGGATTATGACTATTTAGGAATATATGTCTGATTCTGTAAGTCAGTTCGTAAACATAATGGACCCATTTTCAAAGTTCTTTCCCCAATTAACATCGATGTTGTTTTTCTGCCATGAAAGGCTACGGCCACCTCGGGCAATTATGCTTAAACCCTGTCCTACTGCGTGTTAATCTCATCACAAGGATGACAATAACTCGTCGCTGGGGCTTCGACAGTATATTGGGCATGTAGTGGGACGAAATGGTGACAATAGGAACAGTGCTCAGAAGTCTGGTGAAAACCAAAAAACAATCTTGGTTTCCCGTGTTCATATATAGAACTCGCCTATCACGTCAATTCAAATACGTTTTTTTCTGCATCGGACAGAAGCAAGCATTTCCCACTAGCGAGATGGAACTGTAGCAATACTACCTCCTTGAAGATATCTTTGCGTGATTTTACTCTCCTTGAAGTTAAAGGAAGCAAGCATTTGTCAGCGCGTCCAAAAAGTGTATACCGGACACCGGTTTGCAACAATGCATCGAAATACGGGAGCTGGCGCCTCCATGAGCTGTCTTTCTGCTGAGCTGACCTTACACTGTCGCAGTAGGTACCTCTGTTCCGTCCAGTGGCGGATCCAGGGGGAAGCAAAAACGGCATATTTCCCCAAATGGAAAGCTCGGGGCAAAACTATGGTTCCCCCCTCCCCAAAGCGGTCGACCTCCTTTATGCCCCGACTCCTTTTTAATTTATAAACAAGATTTTGGTGCTTCAACTCTCAACTTCAAATAGAACCAGTTAAGTTCAGTGTAAATATTGGGTCTTGGATAGAAAAAAGCATCTTGTGCCCATATTCTTACCCCGTGACGTTTTTTTCCTTTTGCGACAATATCCCAAATCCTACTGTCAAGTCATATTATTGTAGCACAATTTTTCGCTGCGTGACGTTTTTTTTTTTGCTTTTCGACTTTGGTTTCCCCTCCCAAACCGACCGGCTAGATCTGCCACTGGTCCCGTCGCTGTCTTCAGAGAGCTTTCGCGCCTGCATGGTGTTTAGGTTCACGGGTGTGAAACGATGAAACCGTTGGGTGCTCTTGATCTCCAACGCAGAGCTGTACCGCTGTTTCAGTTGTTTTGACATTTCAAGCACCTCCTCTCTACTGACAAACTCGAAATGGATTGTGGTGTCGAAGTCTTGCGTCAGAAAAGAGAACATCAACAGAGGATCCAAGATCTGGTCCTTTTCTTCTCTCCTTGAGCTTACCTGGGCTGATCTTCTTTTAACTGTGCCGCCAACCCCGTCACAGGTGTTCTTTCCGTGGCTGGTAGCAAAGAAGTGCCATTCACATGGTATTTGAAAGTCTATATGGTGATAACAAACATTGAAAAAGTGGAAATTGTTTTTGTATTTGCCACTGCACCCATCTGATACGTAATGTATTTTCTTCAAACTTGGCATGTGGGTGCGTAGCCAAGATACGAGTTTGTGTTGCATGGTATGAACCATGACGTGAGAGTGCTTTAAGTAGGCAGACCAGTGATACGACTGAGCAGCATTTTGCGCTGTAGATGTATAATTTTCTGATAAGTCACCGATGACTACGATTTCCCCCTTTGGTGCCTTTTCCTTCCAGTGTGCTATATAATGCCCTTGAGCCTTAGAGATGTATTGGTGACGGGTTAGGTTACATACTTTCTCACTCAGGGAATCAACAAATCGCTCTATATTTCCCACACAATCCAGATGCGTGGATTCTCTCTCTGATTTTGACCATTCTTTGAACGTAATATCTTCAGAAGCAATTTGCACGGAGTCAGGTAAGTATAAATACTCCCTAACCACTTTCGCTCCAAGGCTCCGTTGACGTGAGGGTGTCCACAGTCACCGGACCTTTTATATGTTTGAAACGTTTCGTGACTTTTTCCGCATAATCACGGCACTTCGCTAAAGGTGTCCGGTATGACGTACAAAGTTTTACTCCGATCGAGCTAAAATTCTCAGATTCGGCTTTAGGGCCCATGGGAACCCTATATGCCCATTTTAAAGAAAATCAAAGAGGTACCGTGTAGGCCTTGGTCGATTGGTGCTGGAATCGCCCTGCTACGATGTTGACAGCCATGGGCAGAATCCTGCCGGACGCGCCCACCAGCTGGCCGGCACACGCGACCAAGCCTGCCGGCGTCCTGTTACCCCTCCGCAAATCTCGAGAGAATCGTCTGGTTTTGCTAAGATGGTTATGGTCCTTTGAACACTGCTTGTGTGAGCCGGTGAGATAAGGTTCCTGAATGGGCGAGAATTTTAATTACCTAGATTGTTTACTTATTTCTTACTTACTTATTTACTTTATTTTCGACGTATCAGTACTGGGATCTGATATTAGTCACGGCCGAGACAGGCAGCTAGGTTTTTCTCCATACCTCTTAAGCCTTAGACACGCAAATGGCCGCATTCAGAAGCTTTCCCAATCCAGCATACAGTCTGTGCTCGCTTTAACACACGCATTGACGGGGGTTGGGTACCCGCCCCTTCGGGTTTTTTGGAGGTAACATAAAAACGGCACGCACCGCCGTACTTGGTATACCTTTCCTCTGATCATTTTTACAACTACTTTTGTCAAAATTTTAAGGTTAGATCATCGAGGTCAGGTCACCAGTACAGGTCAAGTGACCTGACCTCAAAACAAGTCTAAGATGGCATAATAAAATCCGCGTGGATTTAAGAACTGCTATTTTTTACTAAGATTACCTACTGAGGTTTCATTTGGTACCCAACAACACTTACGTCAGTTATGAGGAGGTTAGAGAGAATGTTCTGTATATTTGAAAGACGCAAAATAGAAAATTGTTTAAAAGATAACCCTCAAAGAACAGATATGAATTTTCATATGTTTACAATCAGCACGCTCTCAGCTTTCCAATCATGTAACTTTTACTCATTGGGGCATACATTGCCTTCCAACGAACCGTGACTAGAATTAAGCCGCGCTACCAAGTGGGCTCTCCGTGTTAAGTCAATGGGACAGTGCCGCACAATAAAGTTCAGTGGCTGACAGCTGTAATTTACTTGCTCTCTAGTTTATCATGAGGTGCAAGATGGAAAATGGGAAAAGTTGGCTGGATTGACCCGCGCCGAAATTTAAGGATGTGCTCTCTACTTCTGGAGCTTACCCATTTCAGGTTCCTGTTATGCCAGAACTCGAATTTATGTTGGGCCTAGAATTCCAAGGAAAGTAGATGGTGAGGCAAATGCAATCGGCTGTTCAGTTCGGTGCTGACTTCAGTTTCGTTATTTCCATCCAGCCCTCCGACGTCCGGTGATCGATGACTAAGTCAGTGGCGTCCTCTTTGGCCTCGCTCAATACTGCTGGATCCTGCACTTATTCCGCCGTAGTCGATTGTGCCGTCATAAACCGCCTGTTGTGGTAGTCAAAACTCTGCCGATGGGCACCGTACATTGCGTCTAGGACTCGTGATGACTGACAACGCTATTGTCCTGTACACGGGGAACTAAATGACTAACTGGCCAGTACGCCGCACCACAGTGGAACACACGCGGTGTACTCTGTAACTAGTCTCGTGCTGCTGACTCATCGCCTTTGTACCTGCCCTGCCCCGAGGTCGCTTTGCAAGGTTCTTTCCCTCGGCCAGCATCGGTACCAGGCTGGAAGCTCCCGCTCTGGGCACGGCTGACAAGCTTTATCTCAGCTAAGTCATCTCTCAGCTGGTTATAGTTTTTATCGAGTGACTGGGGCTGCGCCGAGGTTACGTCAGACGGGCAGGCCTCGACTGCGGCAGACCCATATCGTTGTTCCAGACCCGGTTGCGACAGGTCGACCCGAAATTGCGTCAGCGGGTTTCGAGTTGCTACGGACAACTTCAACGGCATCGGCAACTTGCACCTTTCTGACGTAATTTTGGAATAGCCGCAGATGTTGAATTCCAGTTATAATCTGCTCGGGGGTGGCAGAGTTGAAGCTGAGGTTATCTGGAGGTATCTGTGAGAATCCTGGATAGAGTGGGAGCTCCCAGTGCCGTGGCGGCGCTGTGGAAGCGTGCGGAGTCAGTGTGTTGTTCCTGAGCTTCCTCTGAAGCCGCTGACTAGGACAACGTCAGCGCCAGCCGTCGCCATAGTTGAGGGATGTGATAAGGAATCGACAGATGTGTTGAAACTTAGATACACTGCTGTATCTGCTAAAACTGCGATGGAACCGAGAATATATCTGTAGCAAAGAAATAAATCTTAACTGGGATGAAATTCACAGCGCTTGTCGCGAAGAGCGGAAACTGTTATCGCGTCCGGGACAGCGGTGCATCGTTTTGTTTTCACTAGTATCGACTTCCGCTGTTGCCGGGTGCTGAGTGTGAAGCCGGGCGGAGCGCGCGCTCTGAGCTGCGGCTGCACGCGCCCGGCGGCTGAGCACGAGCCCAGCGCGTGGTCATCGATCGCGACGCATCGGCGTCATCGGCCCCGATGCCGCCGCGACGGCAAAAAGCACCCCGCCCGGCAGCGAGAGGGCGCTGTTGCGAAGGCGGCCGAGACAGAGAAGCCGAGATCGGCTGACGTCAGAGGTGTGCTATATGACCTGGTTTGTGTCGTCGATGGCACAGTGCACAGGGAACAGCCTAATTGGCTGATGATTCTGATGAAACAAAAGGGAACACCGAATGTGGTTCAGACTCGTCGGTTTGTTTTGTCTGGTGGCGGTTTGTGGGTGTAATGCGCTGGCAGACCTCTCGTTGGGTCACATGGTGTCATCAATTCCACCCTGTCGGAAAACCACGGCCAAAGGGGTGAAAAACGTGGCCTAAAGACTGATGCCACAATACCTTTTTACCCGGTCTGACCCATTGCCGGTGTTCTCTGTTTGTGACTCGAGCAGAATCAACGCTATGTTTATTGTGTGGCAGATTTCTCCCAGTCATGAAAACGCATGTAGTTATTTTCCCGGACTTTGGAGGAGCATATTGGACTGGCACTCTGTACCTTCAATAAATTGAACGATGATTTTGTCGGATGATCTAGGTGTTCCATTAAAGCCTGCCAGGTATGCCAGGTATGTGCCAGGTGGTCGATATTTTGGCACCAAAGTCACTGGCGTGGTCTGAGACACCCGCGGCTGTCACTGTCCCATGGCGCGTCTCGAGACTCTCGTGCGGGAGCGTGTCGTCAACTCTGAGCGGCTGTTGACCTCCGGCAGCGAAGCGCCAGCTACCTGAGGAAGGAGCTACCGGTGCGGATAGCGCGCCGCATCATGGGCTTCCGAGAGCTGCCCTTCATCATCGGCTGCAACCCCAGCATCCTGGAGGTGGTGAGTAGCTGGCAGCTGCAAAGAGAGAAGTAGCCGTCTGAAGCCGGATGATTGCAGTTGAAGTATCAACGCAGAAGTGATAATGGTGGTGATGAACCTCCATTGGCTGTGAACCAATTATCTGTGTTTGATTGTGACTGCGTGCACTTGAATGATGCAGAGCTTGTGATGGTAAGAAACAAAAGATCATTATACTGGGTTTTAAGTGAGCTTCAATAGTATTCTGCATTAGAGATGGAAATCTTATAAAATATGGCCAAAATAATCATATGTTTCACAGAAAATTTGTGTTGCCACTTCAAAGTGGTGTCTTTTTTCCTATACTAGTATACTAGACTTTGATGCTCCAGTGCTTTGCTAGGACCTGGTGTTATCAAAGCACGAAGCCTTAGTCTTGCTAGGTAAAATCCTCTTACTCGCGTGTAAAACTCTCCGCCTGATGGCGTGCCCTTTGTCGGCAGCACGACATGTACATCCGTTCGTTCCACCTGCTGAGCGAGTTCCCGATGATCCGCACCGCTGAGGACGAGCGCCGGTACTCGGAGCTGCTGCGACGCCTGCTGGAGCAGCACCAGAACGTGGTGGCGCAGCTGGCGCACGGCTTCAGAGCGTCCCGCCGCCACATCAAGGACGACCAGATGGTGGGCCAGTTCCTGGACAGGACGCTGACCTCGCGGCTCGGCATCAGGATGTTGGCGCTGCACCACCTCAGCATGCGGGAGCAGCGGGTGAGGATACGCTGCGATCCGGACAGTTCTTTCAGCATGCAGGACCAGCGGGTAAGGAGACGGTGCGATCCGGACAGTTCTCTCAGCATGCAGGAGCAGCGGGTAAGGAGACGGTGCGATCCGGACAGTTCTTCAGCATGCGGGCGCAGCGGGTAAGGAGACGGTGCGATCCGGACAGTTCACTCAGCATGCGGGCGCAGCGGGTAAGGAGACGCTACGATCCGGACAGTTCACTCAGCATGCGGGCGCAGCGGGTAAGGAGATGGTGCGATCCGGACAGTCCACTCAGCATGCGGGAGCAGCGGGTAAGGAGACGCTGCGATCCGGACAGTTCTCTCAGCATGCGGGAGCAGCGGGTAAGGAGACGCTGCGATCCGGACAGTTCACTCAGCATGCGGGAGCAGCGGGTAAGGAGACGCTGCGATCCGGACAGTTCTTTCAGCATGCGGGAGCAGCGGGTAAGGAGACGCTGCGATCCGGACAGTTCACTCAGCATGCGGGAGCAGCGGGTAAGGAGACGGTGCGATCCGGACAGTTCACCAGCATGCGGAGCAGCGGGTAAGGAGACGGTGCGATCCGGACAGTCCACTCAGCATGCGGGAGCAGCGGGTAAGGAGACGCTGCGATCCGGACAGTCCACTCAGCATGCGGGAGCAGCGGGTAAGGAGACGCTGCGATCCGACAGTTCTCTCAGCATGCGGGAGCAGCGGGTAAGGAGACGGTACGATCCGGAAAATTCACCAGCGTGCGGGAGCAGCGGGTAGGAGACGGTGCGATCCGGACAGTTCACCAGCATGCGGGAGCAGCGGGTAAGGAGACGCTGCGATCCGGACAGTTCACCAGCATGCGGGAGCAGCGGGTAGGAGACGCTGCGATCCGGACAGTTCTCTCAGCATGCGGGAGCAGCGGGTAGGAGACGGTGCGATCCGACATTCACTCAGCATGCGGGAGCAGCGGGTAAGGAGACGCTGCGATCCAGACAGTTCACTCAGCATGCGGGAGCAGCGGGTGAGGATACGCTGCGATCCGGACAGTTCTCTCAGCATGCAGGACCAGCGGGTAAGGAGACGGTGCGATCCGGACAATTCACCAGCATGCGGGCGCAGCGGGTAAGGAGATGGTGCGATCCGGACAGTTCCTCAGCATGCTGGAGCAGGGGTAAGGAGACGGCGCGATCCGGACGCTCCAGGAAGCGTGAGCGCCAGCTGGCGGTTCCGTGAAGATGCCGGCGAAAGGGCGAGAATTTGGAATACGATGATTAGAAAAGTGGCAATGGTTGCATGTTAAAATTGGATGTAGAGCAGAAGCTGGCATGAAAATTACAGAGTAAGCATTGAATGCTGAAATATATGGATACTGGGGATGGAAAATCTGGGCATCATTGACTTAAGTTTATGTGACTGACGTTATGTCGTTAGATGATCGGGTTGTTCTGGCATTTTAGATGTCCTACCCTTACAGGTGTTTGTATTCCTTAAAACTGGCACCCCATCCCGTAGTAGATGAACTATGCCGTAATATCTCTTGAAACCGAGCCATTCACCACCACCTCCCGTTACCCCGCCCCGTCTCCCGGTCACCAGCTCCCCACCACCTCCCGTTACCCCGCCCCGTCTCCCGGTCACCAGCTCCCCACCACCTCCCGTTACCCCGCCCCGTCTCCCGGTCACCACCACCTCCCGTTACCCCGCCCCGTCTCCCGGTCACCAGCTCACCACCACCTCCCGTTACCCCGGCCCGTCTCCCGGTCACCACCACCTCCCGTTACCCCGCTCCGTCTCCCGGTCACCACCACCTCCCGTTACCCCACCCCGTCTCCCGGTCACAAGCTTCCCACCACCTCCCGTTACCCCGCCCCGCCTCCCGGTCACCAGCTCACCACCACCTCCCGTTACCCCGCCCCGTCTCCCGGTCACCACCACCTCCCGTTACCCCGCCCCGTCTCCCGGTCACCAGCTCACCACCACCTCCCGTTACCCCGGCCCGTCTCCCGGTCACCACCACCTCCCGTTACCCCGCCCCGTCTCCCGGTCACCACCACCTTCCGTTACCCCGCCCCGTCTCCCGGTCCAGCTTCCCACCACCTCCCGTTACCCCGCCCCGTCTCCCGGTCACCAGCTCACCACCACCTCCCGTTACCCCGCCCCGTCTCCCGGTCACCACCACCTCCCGTTACCCCGCCCCGTCTCCCAGCTCACCACCACCTCCCGTTACCCCGCCCCGTCTCCCTGTCACCACCACCTCCCGTTACTCCGCCCCGTCTCCCAGCTTACCACCACCTCCCGTTACCCCGCCCCGTCTCCCGGTCACCAGCTCCCCACCACCTCCCGTTACCCCGCCCCGTCTCCCGGTCACCACCACCTCCCGTTACCCCGCCCCGTCTCCCGGTCACCAGCTCCCCACCACCTCCCGTTACCCCGCCCCGTCTCCCGGTCACCACCACCTCCCGTTACCCCGACCCGTCTCCCTGTCACCAGCTCACCACCACCTCCCGTTACCCCGGCCCATCTCCCAGCTCACCACCACCTCCCGTTACCCCGCCCCGTCTCCCGCTCACCACCACCTCCCGTTACCCCGCCCCGTCTCCCGGTCACCAGCTCCCCACCACCTCCCGTTACCCCGCCCCGTCTCCCAGCTCACCACCACCTCCCGTTACCCCGCCCCGTCTCCCTGTCACCACCACCTCCCGTTACCCCGCCCCGTCTCCCGGTCACCAGCTCCCCACCACCTCCCGTTACCCCGCCCCGTCTCCCGGTCACCACCACCTCCCGTTACCCCGCCCCGTCTCCCGGTCACCAGCTTATCACCACCTTCAGTTACCCCGCCCCGTCTCCCGGTCACAAGCTCCCCACCACCTCCCGTTACCCCGCCCCGTCTCTCGGTCACCAGCTCACCACCACCTCCCGTTACCCCGCCCCGTCTCCTGGTCACCAGCTTACCACCACCTCCCGTTACCCCGCCCCGTCTCCCAGCTCACCACCACCTCCCGTTACCCCGACCCGTGTCTCGGTCACCAGCTCACCACCACCTCCCGTTACCCCGCCCCGTCTCCCGGTCACCAGCTCATCACCACCTCCCGTTACCCCACCCCGTCTCTCGGTCACCAGCTCACCACCACCTCCCGTTACCCCGCCTTGTCTCCCAGCTCACCACCACCTCCCGTTACCCCGACCCGTCCCTCGGTCACCAGCTCACCACCACCTCCCGTTACCCCGCCCCGTCTCCCGGTCACCAGCTCACCACCACCTCCCGTTACCCCGCCCCGTCTCCCGGTCACCAGCTCACCACCACCTCCTGTTACCCCGCCCCGTCTCTCGGTCACCAGCTCACCACCACCTCCCGTTACCCCGCCCCGTCTCTCGGTCACCAGCTCACCACCACCTCCCGTTACCCGCCCCGTCTCTCGGTCACCAGCTCACCACCACCTCCCGTTACCCCGCCCCGTCTCCCGGTCACCAGCTTACCACCACCTCCCGTTACCCCCGCCCTGTCTCCCAGCTCCCCACCACCTCCCGTTACCCCGCCCCGTCTCCCAGCTCACCACCACCTCCCGTTACCCCGACCCGTCTCTCGGTCACCAGCTCACCACCACCTTCCGTTACCCCGCCCCGTCTCTCGGTCACCAGCTCACCACCACCTCCCGTTACCCCGCCCGTCTCCCGGTCAAGCTCCCCACCACCTCCCGTTACCCCGCCCCGTCTCCCGGTCACAAGCTCCCCACCACCTCCCGTTACCCCGCCTCGTCTCCCGGTCACAAGCTCCCCACCACCTCCCGTTACCCCACCCCGTCTACCGGTCACCACCACCTCCCGTTACCCTGCCCCGTCTCCCAGCTCACCACCACCTCCCGTTACCCCGCCCCGTCTCCCAGCTCACCACCACCTCCCGTTACCCCTGACCCGTCTCTCGGTAACCAGCTCACCACCACCTCCCGTTACCCCGCCCCGTCTCCCGGTCACAAGCTTCCCACCACCTCCCGTTACCCCGCCTCGTCTCCCGGTCACAGCTCCCAACCACCTCCCGTTACCCCGCCCCGTCTCCCGGTCACCACCACCTCCCGTTACCCCGCCCCGTCTCTCAGCTCACCACCACCTCCCGTTACCCCGCCCCGTCTCCCAGCTCACCACCACCTCCCGTTATCCCGCCCTGTCTCCCGGTCACCAGCTCACCACCACCTCCCGTTACCCCGCCCTGTCTCCCTGTCACCAGCTTATCACCACCTTCGTTACCCCGACCCGTCTCCCTGTCACCACCACCTCCCGTTATCCCGCCCTGTCTCCCTGTCACCAGCTTACACCACCTCCCGTTACCCCGACCCGTCTCCCAGCTCACCACCACCGCCCGTTATCCCGCCCTGTCTCTCGGTCACCAGCTTACCACCACCTCCCGTTACCCCGCCCCGTCTCCCAGTCACCACCTCTCGTTACCCCGCCCCGTCTCCCGGTCACCAGCTCACCACCACCTCCCGTTATCCCGCCCTGTCTCCCGGTCACCAGCTCACCACCACCTCCCGTTACCCCGCCCTGTCTCCCAGCTCACCATCACCTCCCGTTACCCCGCCCCGTCTCCCTGTCACCAGCTCACCACCACCTCCCGCAGCCTGGCCACGTGGGCATCATCAACCTGTCGATGCGGCTGAAGGACGTGGTGGAGCGATGGGCTGAGTTCGCCTGCCGGCTGGCCGGACACAAGTACGGCAAGGCGCCCACTGTCCGTCTCTCAGGTCACGTCAACGCTACCCTGCCCTACATCGAAGGTTAGTGGGTTTGGAGGGAGCGGGTGTCATGTTTCGGTGGTGGAGTATGGTAAGGGGAGAAGGGGGGGTGCTGAACAGTTGGTCCGAGTGGGTGAGGCAGGTGGGTGGTGTGAGTCAGCTCAAGCGCTACGGTTTAGGTCAGGAGGGTGGTTTTCGCGGAGTCGCGTGGCTGCGGATGGTCTGTAGACCCGTCCACTGATGAGGAGAGGCGTCTGGGACGATTCCGAACGGTGTGTCGCTGCGCAGACGAGGTGAACGGCGGACGACATCTCTAATTGTTAGTTCTGAGGTGTGGGGCGAGCTTCTCGCTCGACCGTGTCGTCTGGAGAAACAGCTCGTTTTTGACGCCTCCTCTTCTTCTTAACCCTCGCCCCACGGGGGGAGTTGATGGCACCTCTAAGGTTTTTTCTGGATAGCAGAAAAACGACGAGACGCAGCACTACGGTTGAGGGCTCTGTCTCTCACCCCATCATTTTCCCACCATCCCTGAAATTTTTTACCCCGGATCACCCAAGGTCAGGTCACCAGGCGAGGTCAACCAACTTCACCTCACTTCAACTTTTGAGCTCTATAAGAGCTACATTTCGTAGTCGATCGATTTGAAACCTCCTACACTTCATGACTCTTCCAGGGTCTACAAGGCGTATGTCCGGGATTTTTTCGATTTCGTGACCTGAGGTCAGGTCACAAAGTGATCTCTCCCATTGAAAAAGCATGGGAAAAGCCGTCTTATGATCTAAAAGTCACAAAAACGATTGCAAATCCTCAGTTTGCTCAGAAAAGTGTTCCTGGACACCCTTTCACGGATCCCAGGGGCCATATTTGACCTTTGACTACCCCAAGGTCATCCAAGGTCACCAGGGGTCAAAAACAGTATTTTTACAATAGCTTTTGACCTAATTAAGCTAGAACGCTGAAATAAACGTCATCGTGTATGTCGCGTCACTGGCTTTCATTTGATATACGGTAATGTCATGTTCTAACCTTTCGTGGCCTCAGGTCATATTAGGTCACAAGGTGAGCTCTGGAGGTCAAACCACTGGCGGGAGGTCATTGCGTTCCACATTGTGGAAAAAGGTCTGGCATTTTCCTATCAAATGTACTTTACCAGATCTCAATAGCTTTAATGTCATAAGAGTTATGCCCAGTTTGCTTAAGCATTGCATATTTGAGTGCAAATAGCCTATCGTGACCTACCTTGCTTGACTTCTGAAAGTCAAATCATTGGCCTGAACGCTTAAACATGCGAAATAATTTCTTACTGAATTCACGCGAGCTTTCTAATGCACTTTGCAGATTTGTGCTAACCCCCATATTTTCGGAGTTAGAGGGGGTCATCGATGGCCCCGGTGGGGCGAGGTGCTGGCGGGTTAAAGACAGCACCGACCTATTATTTTGGAAACAGAGCCCGACCTGGTGATACACGTCGGCTTTCGAACAATGTGTAACACGACCCGAAATCACAAGCATGCTGTTAAAGGGAATGTGGCACCTTCATAACGTGATTTTAGCTGAGATAGCCAAGTTGTAAAGCAAGTCGGAAAACCCGGTACTCCATATATCATTTGTCTTGGAACTCGATATTTCCGTAGAAAAAAACTAAAACCTATCTGACACCAACCCCTCATCAACCCCTCACCGGGCGGCCATTGTTGTGAGCTGCTGGTGTGATGTCATATGCTGACATCATGATGATCATCAGCCAATCGAAGCCCTTGAAGCGTTTCAAGTATGGTAGTGGCTGCCAGATCATGACATCATCCACAGGCAGATATTTATTTATTTTCCTAGAGGAGTATTTTTAAAAACAAAATATTGAGCTTACTGAACATTTCTCAGAGAAATCATGAGTGGTTTCATTATTGTTGGCTAAAAGTACGCCTAATTTCACCAAATTCCAGGATTGGACCAAGGTGCCACATTCCCTTTAACAAGGAATCGGAAACGTCACCATAGCAATCGCTTCGGAATTGCAGAGTAGCAACGTGGCAGCGCGAGTCTACGCCAGCGGTGGGGCACCATAAATCTGTCATGGGCGATCCCATATAAGGTAGTGGATGTTCTCGACAGATGACTCGTATCTGGCTCCTGTAGGGTCGACCTTTCGGTGAAGAGGGTTACGATTCACTGTTGCACCTGGCTAGCCCAATGTGCGTCAGTCAAGGTCTTATGTGGGGTTGTGTGGTTTGCAGTGAAATGATAAAACAAGCTATCCAATTCCAATCAATAGAAGGACAAAACCAGGGAGCACAACTCAGTCCCTGTTCTGACGGAGTGATTACAGTGGCGTAACGTTACGACTCAGGATACTTGTCACTCCTAATTGTTATGATAGATATCTTCGCAGCTTATGCAGCTCTACTGTTTGTTCCAATCCAAGGGGTATTTTTCGTAGCGTTGTGGGTGCACTGCTATGGACAGCGGCGTGCCTCATGACAGGACCTGAGCAGGACACCTGTGGACACGACCAATCGATTTCCCTCGACCTTAAACCTAACCTTGGGCGAACCACATGACTGCGTCTGTAATTAGGATACTTCCAATTATTTCTGACGAGCGTCCTAGTGCAATTTCCACCGTGCAAACGAGTGCGTCCTCGAATTGCCAAAAAATGGCAGCCGACCATGAGTCAGCGTTCCATCCGTTTCCAGCGGCGCCCGGGTCCAGGTGTGAGATATCAGACACCGTCGCTGTCGTCAGTGGCGACGGCCTTCCCCTCACCCGGGGCAAATGAACGGCCTGTCGCGACAGCCCTGGGTCGTCGCCAACGTCGCACAGTTCGGGCTACGGGGTGCCGTCAGAGGACGGCTGAAATAGCCCGCCGGCCTGCCCCAGGGTACACAAACGCGCTGGCCAGACAGTGACCTGGGTCTACATGTTATTGGGGGCGTGGCAAGTTCAAGGTGTCGGCTTCCGCTAGGTCATGCGTATTGCGCATACAGAGTAGTCGGCTTAAAGCTTATTTCATTTCTAAATTTACGTGAAATTGTTTCGTGGAGCAGAGGCTGGATTGTCATCGTTATCGTTATTACTATTATTAGTATTGTTATTATTAGTATTGTTATTATTATTATTATTATTTAGAAGCTGTTTCAGATCGGTATCATGTCCGTCTAGATGTTTGATTGGTCCCATTCTCCCCATCCTGATCAGCGCCCACAGCGCAGACCAGCAGCTTCTCCACTCCCAGCGTCACGTTCTCCGCCGTCCCGCAGTGCCGCTGGACTATATCGTACCGGAACTGCTGAAGAACGCCATTCGAGCCACGATCGAGGCACATCCTGACGAGCCGGAGTCGAACCTGCCGCCCGTCCACGTCACCTTCGCCAACAACGACGTCGACTTCGTCATTAGGTGGGTGTGAGCTGCTGTGGTGGTGTCACCAGGTGGGTGTGAGCAGTGGTTGTAATATCAGCTGATGAGTGTGAGCAGCTGTGGTGGTGATGTCAGCGGGTGAGCAGCTGTGGTTGTGATGTCAGTTGGTGAGTGTGAACAGCTGTGGTGGTGATATCAGCAGGTGGGTGTGAGCAGCTGTGGTGGTGATGTCAGCAGGTGAGCCGAGAGCAGCTCTGCGGAGGTGAAGTCAGCGCAGCGTGCACAGTGGTGGCAATGGGTTTGTTGTATCTATTCTGGGTGACGGTGGTTGGCGCACTAGTGCCTACATTATCCACGGCTTACAGGCTGTGTTGCTTCTTACGCTTTTCCGATTCCTTTGTATATGGGTCCACTATTTAACTTTTGCAGAATTAAACGATGTTTGCGCGTACATTTCTAGTCACATCCGTAATCCTTGCATGATAGAAAGGCAGATAATTGCGGCACACCCAAAATTTTCGTATACGATGAAGCAGATAACTGCAGCAGGGCCACAATCCTAGTTTGCAAGGCAGCAGAGGATTGTGGGACGTCTGTTCACCTGTTAATACTTCGTATGCAAAGATTAAGGATCACGAGAGCTGAATTAACTTGTTTTGAATAAGGTGCACATTCTTTACGTACGGGTTCACCTATTGCCAGAATAGTTAATCGGCTCTTCTCTAGTTATGTATCCAAAAGCAAGACAGGCAAGGTAAAAGTAACGAAAAAAACTAAGGATGAAGGCTGATTAAAATCAGGTAAAACAGAAAAAACAATCACCAAAAAATAAGCACTTTAACTGCCGTGCTTACCTCAACTGTCGGACAACACATCCTTAAAACCATTTAAAACGCACGTACTTTAGTGCAGTGATACCCAAGCGTTGGATCATGATACTGGGGGAAGGGGGAGCGAAGCCACTTTGTAAGGGTAAGCAATGTTATGCTCCAGGAAAAGTTTTGGATGGTTGCAACTAACACATTGCTAACAAGTTTAATACTGGTGTTTCTATAAATCGGTGTCCATATTCAGAATGTAGTGGTGCATGAAGCCCTCTTTCATGTTCCGGTCATCTCGCGGGGAGGGCTGGGAGCTAATGTTCTGACGCCATTTGACATGTTCCATTTTGCCATCACCTGTGATCAATCCAACATGCTATGTAACCGCATCTCGACTCAGACAGGCGAGGAGGCCGATTAGCCCTGTTCCCAACCAGTGTTTACATTGTGACAACCGCCTTGCTCTTCAACATGTTTTATCCGAGGCAGACTGCTATGACCATCTGAAAAGGCAAATGCGTCGACTTTTCCCTCCGGGGTCTCTGGAGCAGTGCCAGGGAAATGATCCCGTCGTAGACATCAGACACGTTTTATCTTACCTGAAAGAAATAAAGTTGGACATGGATTATAGACCTCCAAGCGCTTTTAAGCGCTTACACCTCCGAGACACGATGTTTTTAGCTAACCAAGAAAGCTTTGAACAGACTAATAATCTGACAATGCTGGGCACATATAGCCAAAGCAGCTGACGTGCCGTAACCCTCGCCCCGCCGGTGGGGGGGCATCGATGCCCCCTGTAAGGTTTTTTTCGGGATAGCAGAAAAAACGATGAGACGCGGGACCACGGTTGAGGGCTCTATCTCTCACCCCATCATTTTCCCACCATCTGTGAAATTCTTTACCCCGGGTCACCCAAGGTGAGGTCACCAGGCGAGGTCAACCAAGGTCACCTCACTTCAAACTTTGAGCTCTATAAGAGCTACATTTCTTAGTTGATCGATTTGAAACTTCCTCCACTTTATAACCCCGCCAGGGTCTACAAAGTCTATATCCGGGCTTTTTATATTTCGTGACCTGAGGTCAGGTTACGGGATGACGTCTCCTCTTTGAAAAAGCATGGGAAAAAACTGTCTTATGATATAAAAGCCACAAAAACGATTGCAAATGCTCGGCTTGCTCAGAAAAGCGTTCTTGGACACCCTTTTACGGATCCCAGGGGTCATATTTCCCTTTGACCACTCCGAAGTCATCCAAGGTCACCAGGGGTCAAAAACAGTATTTTGGCAATAACTTTTGACCTAATTAAGCTAGAGCGCTGAATCAAACACCATCGTGTATGTCTCATCACTGGCTTTCGTTTGATATACGGCAAGGTCACTTTCTGACCTTTGGTGACCTCAGGTCATATGAGGTCACGAGGTGACCTCCGGAGGTCAAACCACTGGCGGGAGGTCATTACGTTCCGCATAGCGGAAAAAGGCCTGACATTTTCCTATCTAAAGTAGTTTACCAGATCTCAATAGCTCTAATGGCATAAGAGTTATGCCCAGTTTTCTAAAGCATTGCATATTTGAGTGAAAATAGCCTATCGTGACCCATCTTGACCTCTGGAGGTCAAACCTTGACCTGAGAGCTTAAACATGCGAAGTAATTTCTTACTGAATTTGCGCGAGCTTTCTAATGAACTTTGCAGATTTGCGCTAACCCCCCATATTTTCAGAGTTAGAGGGGGGCCATCGATGCCCCCTCCCGATGGGTCGAAGGTGGCGCCGGACCCCGGTGGGGCGCGGGTTAACACGCGCATTGACGGGGCGGGTACCCGCCCCCTCGGGTTTGTCGGAGATAGCATTAAAACGGCGGCGCATAGCGCCGCCGTACTTGCCATACCTTTTCCCTCATCATTTTTACAACTTTTTTCCAAAATTTTAAGGTTAGGTCATCTCAGGTCAGGTCACCAGTACAAGTCAAGTGACCAGACCTAAAGAAAAAATTAAAGATTGCATAAGTCGGAACAGGGTGAACTTATCCGATTGAAACTCATATCACACAATGGCCCCACCGAGTTCTCTAAAATATGTTCCGGTATTTTTATATCGGTGACCTAAGGTCAGGTACGAGCCATGACCTCTCTATTGAGAAAAACATGGGAAAAATGGTCTTAACTGAATAACTCAGTATTGAATAGAGATAGAGCGTTTATTTTAACTGCATTAGATTTTCCTCGTCATTACAGTTCTAAAAATATGAATTTTGCCCAATTTGATCTTGACCTGACCTCTGGTCGGGTCAAATCCTTGATTTGACCTAACAAGGTCGCATTATGTATCATTCAATTCGGCTTGCTGCGAGGATTCATATAGTTCAAATCGTTTTGCTCTATTTTTACTTGTTCAGATGTAATGGCCGAAAAACTTCATTTACATGTCATCCCTATGACGGCATGTTTTGACCTCTAGTGACCTTAAATGTGACCTGACATAAAATGGTTCAAATATTTTCGATGGAGAAGTGGATGGGCTATCCACCGCCGTTTACCGTTTTTCGCTACCTAGCGCGATTCTCGAGATCTTAGGGGCGAGTACCCGCCCCCGTCAAAGCGAAGGTGGCTCAGACACCCGTCAGTGCGCGTGTTAAAACCCTGATCATCATCATAAGCCGATTTCTCGCAAAAATACTCGGTAAACCATCAACACCCTTTCTTATATTCCGCAGCACAAAACCGCCTACTTACTTACTGAAGGACTATTTTTATAGGGCGTTCTGTGCATGGCAGCGCTATAACCGGTCCCTGTATTGCTGCAGGGTGAGCGACCGTGGCGGCGGAGTTCCTCATGCCATCTTTCGGCGCATTATGAACTACAACTTCACGACCGCCGGTGAAGAGGACGGAGATGATCCCGAGGAGACAAATCCGTTCGGAAGCATGCTAGAGACCAGCAACAGCATCAGCTCTGGGCCCATGCATGGGTTAGTAAGCGCCGCCGCCGGTAGACACGAGGGAAGACGAAGAAGGCTTAAGACCGTGCACGTTTGACGCAAATTATCGATGTTTTTTGGGAGGGGGAGTGTCGGTATACATGATTGTTGGGGTTTAACCACGCACCAACTGCCAAGGTCCAACGGCGTCGCCAACTCTCATCCTGTTGGGAGGGATTTGAGGGATCAGATCAACTTAATCAGAGGCTCCATCCGGACATGGGGATTCGCGGCGCCTGCCTAGATGCGTCGCCAATTGCTGAAGATCGTATCCAATGTAGCTTAATGCACACGCTTTCTGATATTTTTCTGCGGTCTCAAGGTGTAAATTAAAAACATTACCGCAATATATAACTCTCTATTTTATACTTTTAATGTATAACAATGTATCGACGACGCTGGTCGGTATCAAAAACGTTAACAACATTTCGCCCAAAAACAATTTTGAGTTACACCCGCCACCATTTTCCTTCAACTATTTGGTTTTGTTTCGAGTGAAGCTGCACCCGCCGCCCACGCCGCTACGTCTGCGCTCCCTCCGCCACAGGTACGGGTTCGGACTGCCCACCTCGCGCGCCTACGCCGGCTACCTGGGCGGTAGTTTGGACCTGCAGGCCATGCAGGGCATCGGAACTGACGTCTACCTCAGACTGAAGCACCTCAACGCACGCGATCCGTTCAGGCTGTAGCCACTGAGGACCGAGCTTCAGGGAGACAACTGATAGGTGGCGAGAGCGGTCCTGTGCGGCAGAGGGATACGCGTCTTTGCCTGTTGGAGTTCAGCAGCGAGCACCACCAAGTGGTTAGATGATGAGACACTCGGCGCCACTGTGTGGTGAAGGAATAGTTGTTTGTGCTGTATACTGAGAGGTAGGAAGGAGACAGCACAATGTGGTGAGATGGTTAGACACTGGCACCACTGTGTGGTGTCCTCTTGCAGCAGCTATATTTAGTGCTTTCATCCAAAAGACAGCACCCGTAATTGTTTTCATCGTTTGACGCGGCTATTTAATTTAGCAACAAGGCTATGGGCTTGCCAGGGAGTGGAGTAGTATGAAACTGGCTCGGGGTAAAAGCCCCAAGTTTATTTGTCCTTGCGGTGTAATATAACGCGCCACATTACACTAAGTGGCATAGACGAATTACCCTGGCCCTCTTCAGATTCGGCGAATGAGTGTGTCCTGGCCTGAAAAGCTGCTGGAAACCTGAGTGGTTCGCCGGCCCGGGCGTCTCCGCTGACCAGATTAGAGCTGTTAGCTGAGGTACATCATGTTTCTTCTGTGACAAATCGCCCACTGGTGACTAGACGCCAAACAAGCAGATGGTGTGATGTGTAAGGCTGTAAGAGACGCGCAGACCGTTTGAAGAGATTTGCTTTGCTGTGAAATAGCTTCGCCAGCTGACACTAAGTGCAGTCCTGGTCTGAAATTTTATCTACAACGGTGACGGGAAGCGTCTGTGCAACCACGCTTTCGCCAATGTGTACAAGCCACATGCCTGTACTGGCCTTAAAAGCTGAATACTTCCAAATTTCAAGGTCTAACTTTGTGCAATGAACTCGAGATCTGAGCTTGGGCGACAACCTACGGTGAGTAGTTGTGACGCCTAAGTGCTGTACTATAGCCAAACCAAACGACCAAAGCCCCCGCATTACATGTGCCACGTTTTCTAAGAATGTGATACGTTGTGCAATTGAATCCGCGGCAGCTTTTTGAGCGGCTGTTTTTCGCTGCCTGAACCTGGTGAGAAGAGATTAGGGTTTATGGTCACTCTCTTCCGTGAGGCCATATTGGGACTGGCTTCGCCTGGACACGTGTCCACCTGCAAAGACAATTCTACGTGAGAATAAACACATTTTATGTTGCGTTT
Organism: Lepas anatifera; assembly: GCA_034440635.1. Lineage (NCBI taxonomy): Eukaryota > Metazoa > Arthropoda > Thecostraca > Lepadidae > Lepas > Lepas anatifera. Next base: position 832,966 of record JAOTON010002043.1, read on the forward strand.
TTATTTTTCGCCCTGTGATGTTCATTTCCAAGCTGAAAGCCTTAACAAGTACAGTGGGCAAGCCGCAGGAGGCCATAGAATGAACACTGCCGTGTCAGGAAACTCAGACAGGCAAGGGGCTGTCCCAGCACCCCCAGGAAAGATCCCAGAGCTATATTGAGTTTATGTTTCGTTCAGCAACGCGCATGTGCAGGCTTGACTACGTCAAAATCATTACATAATTTTAGCAATCTTCTTATTCTGGGGGGTGCTGACACAGCCCCTAAATCTACCAAGATGGAAAGTATCACGGTTTCTGACCCTTTCCATCACAACCGTATCCGAGAGTTTCATCGGTGCATTTCAATACACACATCAAACACTGCAGTAAGCTGACACACCCAGCGTCACTCAGCTTTAATTCGTGAGACTCGCCACACAAGAAACCTTTTCTGTCCGATACCGCGCGCTGCAGCAGCACTATGAAGCTGTTCTGCCCCAGCATGTTCACCTTAACAACCTAACGTGCGCATTTTGACTAGCCCACAGTAAAGCTGTAGGACCTTGGGTTAAAGCTGGCCCGTAAGGAATCTACGTTTACAAGCGTCAGAATCTTCCTATTGTCTGCACGGGCACACACAATGACTGCGAAGAGCAAAAACAAGAACCACGGGGAAAGGACATACGAAAATATCATGGTATTCGTGTATCACAAGACTCGAGATACAAAAGAATCCGCGCTCTTCGTCGCACAGCCGTTCACATTTCAAGTTGGTGACGATGTCGCAAAGCCAGTTACCTCAGTTGTGATCAGAGCAAGTACAAGCAGCCGGGCAAGGCGGCCTCAGTATGTACAATACAGGGGCAGACGGGCCTTTGCTGCCTTCTTTGAAGCATTCAAGATCGGGGCTCCGGGGAATTTGACGTCATTCGCTATCTTCCATCCGGGCACGAAACGTTCCCGATCACGTCACGTGACGCTTTTGTGATCCAGACCAGCTGCACCGCCTTTGAAAGTGCAACAAATAAAAATCATGTTTCAAAGGAGCAACAGTGCTTCGTCAACTCTCCCTTCATTGAATAATATGTATAGTATGCTCACTTAGCGCACATACGTTTTACCTTAGTGATAATGGCAACAGCCATATCGACGAATGGCGTCCGAAATTATTTTTTTTTATTCGGGACGTTACGTGGAGAATAAAGGGAATGTTCCGCAGGAAATTAAAAACGGACAGTGACGTCACATTTCCCGAATCCGAATACGGAACGTTTCAAACATCGCGTAAGAAAACCCTGTACGTTACACGGATGTGAAAGATCTGACAATTTGCCAGCACCCTCATTAACTGAGTGCAGCTACCACTCGGCATAGCTTCCTGTTTGGACAGGATTACGCTGAACTTTCTGTCCCAGAGGGACCTTCTCCGGCAACAGTCAGTCGAGAACGCAAAGAAAAAAATGAAATCACAAGGCTGCCTACTTCGGAAAAACTGTGTAGCAGCAGGTTTTCCACGCAACCACATACACAGGCATATGTATATAATTATGAATAAATGAATGTTGCTGCAAACAAGGTCAACAGAAAATATATTCCAGATGTACTTAAACTGGAAGCGCTTACATAGACTTCACTCTCCCGTTCGTGAGTTTTTGGGGGGGGGGGGGCCCCCCCCCCCCCCACCCCCCCCCCCCCCCCCCCCCCCCGCCCTGCGCCCCCCCCCCCTCAACTGTTCTCGTTTAGCGCATAATGACTATCTTTGCGTTACAGCGACAGACTTCGGTTATCATGTGTCGTATCAGAAAAAAACAAATAGAGAAACCAGCGTCCGGCATTTAGGACCTTTCTAAACATTAGAAAAAGTTTTACTAAATACTAGAAAAGTTTTTACATCAATATAGCCAGAACCAACTTCACTTCATGCTCAAACTGTGCATTTCCGTCTTCATTAGAAGTAGTTCCACGAATCAGAATCTCCATCAAACGCCAGGAAGAATCCCAGAATGGTCAGGTACATGATGACATTTCCAGTCATTACCAGGCCGCAGGCGCCCCACTCAATAACCGGCGCATTCTTGGGCGCATGCGCAAGAACGATGGGCAAGCCAAACGACGAGATAACGATGCCAGCAGTGGCAAAGATGGCGGCCTCCATGCAGCTGCTGCTGGCGCCCATGTCGTCCCTGTAGCGCCGGCCGATGCTATACGGGATCGGCGCCAGGATGTAGAATATGACAACAAACAGTGGCCACCAGTTGTTGTACTCTGGCAGAGCGCAGGCCAGCAGCATGAACATCATGGCCAGTGAGCCGGCAAACGCCAGCAGAATCAGCGCCTTCACAGAACCAGCCATTCTGGTAATGTCCTGGGACTGAAACAGTGGGAAATGGTTACTTACTGCTACCTGGGTCACACCAGAGGGGGTGTGGCAAATGCACAAATCAATAAACAGACCAGGGAATCGGGTGGACACTGGGCTCCAAGCTTCCGGCGCCAACAAAATCTGATTTGGACGCACTAAACCTACCAGTGAAACGGCCGCTAGGAAAGCATTGTCTGAAGTTAGCCTATGGGTCCTTGGTCAATAAGTGGTCCCTTGGCAGTCAGTGGACTCAATTAGCTAGCTAGCTGCTAGCTAGCGGGCCAACAATTAGCCCATTTGACAAAAGCTGACCACAGGTCATTTAGTGAGCCTTTACATTGGCCCCAAAGTCATTCGGAGGACTTAACACAGCAATACAGATGAATCTTAATGAGCCACTGGCTCTATGGATAGTCGTTAAGACCTCTGCTAACCAGTTTGTCTCAGCAGATGCGCAGACAGTTGCTGACACAGATACATGGTAGGAATGGTAAGCTGACCATTCAGCCATTGTAAGCTGACCACCACTGATGACTACCATCTTTTAGGCACCTAGTAGTGTAGACATTCTGCTAGCTAAATGATCCAAGCCTGTGGGGGGGGGTCTTAAGACACTGTACCCTTCCTTCCAGCCATCGGGATCCAATCAGTCTGTGAGGTCTCTGGAAAATTGATTATATGCCAGCCTGAGCCAAGCCAGTACCAGCCGGCTCACAGCCCATTAGTTTGCATGTAATCAGCCTGTAAGCTCTGGTGCCAGGCTGGGAGGAGCTCTTCCAGTTTCAAGCTTAAGTCAGCCAGTGGGCATCTGTACTGAGTTGGCAGCCCACGTTTCCTCAACCAACTAATAAGCCCCTTTTCAATACCATCAACCTACAAAAATACAGACACAAGAGCAGCAAATACTAATGTTTATCAAAGCTTCACATGAGTTGGTAATGATACTGCTCGTAACCCTGTGTGGCACTAGCTGGGGAAGGTGGCACCACTGTTCCTGCCGCAAGCTCTCTGCTGGTTCACTCATTATACTGTTTGGAGCTTGAGCTAAGTGGGATCATCGCTGTCACATGGGAGACTGCCACTCTCCCATGACAACATGTACTGGTTGTAATAAATCCTTACGGGTGAAAAAAAGTTTCACGAGTATTTCACAAGTTATCAAGAGGCTCGGGATCACATTGATACCTTATGTTGCAAACACATATTGTCTGTACAATGCAGTGTTCCCCAGCTTATCCACAATGTACTTGACCGGGACTATCCCCAGTTATTTTCACTCAACACTCAATCTTGCATGCAGGGTCATCTATGAAAGTTGGGTTAGCTGATGGCAGTCACTAGGCTTAGATGTACTTTCTTGGGTGTTTGGATCATTAACAACTGGAATAATTTGCTGGCATCAGTTGTGGCAGCACCTGCTCTGAACCAGTTTAAAACATCTGCACGATTTGACGCCCATTGGAGTAAATGCCATGTGTAAAGTCCCAGAACTGGGTTGAAGCATCTTATTTATCCCCATGGCCCGCGAGGATACCCCTGGTCACACTCGGGTTTCTCTGCCTGAGAACGCTCATGTTAAATTTTTCATATCCTGATCTTGTCGGTGAATTGTTCTCAGCAATCCTTTGTGGCCTTACACGATTTGAAACCTTGGGTGACGTTCACATTGTGTAGGTATTTCTGATGCCTAATGGAAGAAAAACGCATGTCACATTTGGGACATTTTACAGGAGAATGTTTTTTTCTGTTTTGCTTTGCATTTGTGGCACCCTGTGCCGGATGTGAAAAAGGTGACATACCTAACACAAAAATTAGCAAATGTTGTCATTTGATCTGCAAGCAGCCGCAGCTCCTCCTTGTGCATCGAATGATATCAATATCTCAAAATAAAAAGTGACTTACGCTTTTCTTCCGTGGGACGGCAGATTCGTAGGTGTTTAGGTATCTAGGTACCTACCTAGATACCTGAGGCTTGGGACGAGCAATAACAACCAATGCACAGTCGCAAATATGCCGATTTAGCCTGCATTTATTCCAGAAACCAAAGTTGTTTACTGGACTTAATCCACGTCATGCAATTCAAAATGTCCTGTATTTTTCGAAAACTGGGGGTAGTTTTCGCTTTAAGACCAATATTGGTACCGAAACGTATTTTACAATCACTCTTTCGTGACTTTTGCCGTTAGAGCCAGCCAAGCTGAATGATATAAGCCTTTAAGAAATTTGTTGTGAGTACATTACCAATCAATATTCGTCGGAAATAAACTATACATCATCGTTTAAAATGGAAAAGTAAAAGATCATGCGGGGAATAGATAAGTTTTAAGTGATTTCATGAATTGTACGGACGATACCTAGATCAACAAGTTTCTATTTCTCGGCCCAGAGGAAATTATTTCAGGTAATATTTAAGAAATCAACAAATAAAGACCACACTAGAGCATATATCCAGTTTCAGATTCATAATCAGCGCACATTTCTTCATTGGGACCAATGGTAGTTACTTGCGGCAACTTACGGTCTTTCGAAAAAAATTATTGCTATCAGCAGCTGTAGCTGTTCTGTGGATTTCCCGGTGAGGAGAGAGAGAGAGAGAGAGAGAGAGAGAGAGAGAGAGAGAGAGAGAGAGAGAGAGAGAGAGAGAGAGAGAGAGAGAGAGAGAGAGAGAGAGAGAGAGAGAGAGAGAGAGAGAGAGAGAGAGAGAGAGAGAGAGAGAGAGAGAGAGAGAGAGAGAGAGAGAGAGAGAGAGAGAGAGAGAGAGAGAGAGAGAGAGAGAGAGAGAGAGAGAGAGAGAGAGAGAGAGAGAGAGAGAGAGAGAGAGAGAGAGAGAGAGAGAGAGAGAGAGAGAGAGAGAGAGAGAGAGAGAGAGAGAGAGAGAGAGAGGGGGGGAGAGGAGGAGAGAGAGAGAGAGAGAGAGAGAGAGAGAGAGAGAGAGAGAGAGAGAGAGAGAGAGAGAGAGAGAGAGAGAGAGAGAGAGAGAGAGAGAGAGAGAGAGAGAGAGAGAGAGAGAGAGAGAGAGAGAGAGAGAGAGAGAGAGAGAGAGAGAGAGAGAGAGAGAGAGAGAGAGAGAGAGAGAGAGAGAGAGAGAGAGAGAGAGAGAGAGAGAGAGAGAGAGAGAGAGAGAGAGAGAGAGAGAGAGAGAGAGAGAGAGAGAGAGAGAGAGAGAGAGAGAGAGAGAGAGAGAGAGAGAGAGAGAGAGAGAGAGAGAGAGAGAGAGAGAGAGAGAGAGAGAGAGAGAGAGAGAGAGAGAGAGAGAGAGAGAGAGAGAGGAAATGAAAGGAGAGGAGTTTGAGTAAATTTATTGGAAAACACAAGTGGGGCAAGGAGCCAGTAAAGGGAAACCTTGATATGGCTCTTTGAATTATATTTTGCATAGAGAGTAGTGTTACTTATATTCTTCTATTACCAATAGCTTAATTATAATAGTACAGAATGAAAAGTAGTCAAAACTACTACCTACATGAGAAAGTTCTGCTGTTATTTTTATTCACACATTCAACCAGTCCAGTCTGTAAAGTATGGCAGCAGGCCAGACGAGTCGCACAAGCCATCTAACATTCTCGCACTGCCAGCCACCAAAAATTCACACCAATCTGCCATGTACCAGGGAGAAAAATGCACCTATTCCTACCCACATGATGCAATGCTGCCTCTCTTATTAGTTAGTTAGTTGAGGACTTTTTATAAGGCCCCCTCCTGTGTCTTTATAACCATTTAGCCATTATTTGTTAAGTTTTCAGAGTCCCCTTCCTCACACCAGTCTTAAAAATTTGCACCAGATTAATAAAATTCGCAAAAATCACTCCTGTCTCCAAGGGCACTCACACTGACCAGATCTCGTCGAAAATGCCATACTTTGCACACTGGCAACCAGTGTTGCAGGGAATCAATCCAAGGTATCTTTGGTAACCTAGTAGTGGACCAGGTGGATCTAGACATGCTGTTTGAGGTAATGGAAGTCCATTTTAAACTTGAATCTCTGTCTTTTTCAAAGCTAAGACATGAAGGAACACTGAACAGATGAGCATGAACCACCATATCTGTGATTTTACACATTTTTTTGCAGTTGGACAATGATCTGTACTTGCAATACAAATTCTTTTGTAAAGCCAAATTTGGATGTAAAATTTTTGTGCTAATGGCTTGAACTGAAGACACCAACATCACCATTACATCACCATCACCATTACATCAACATCACAAGAACAAAGGGCATGACTACATGAACATACCCTTTTTGTTTAGCCTTAGAACCGCCACTTCTCAGCATTTTGTGCTAAAATATCTCACAAAATGTAGGAAATTCAGTTCTCCATCACTTCAGAACAAGCTAAAAAGGTCTAAATGCTTCCATTTTCGAGATATCATAAGAAATGTATAACTATTGATCGAATTCAGGCTACCTAAACCGCATTTTCGCCACTGTGCAATGTCCACAGTTCGTAGAAATACTTCAGCAAGCGTCTTGGCAGGAGCTTAGCGTGCGGGATGACCGTCGGGCAACAAAATTAAAAAAATATTATTGATATATTTAAAAACTTACCACGCAGCTGCAAATTCCAACAAATAATGTCAGAAACAACCAAAGGGCAGCCTCCAAAGAAGAAGCATTAGCCGTTTTCACAACGTGAATAAATGGAAATCAACCTTGGGTGTCTTTTGGTAGTTTTTTTAACATTTCCCAAGCCAAAAAAACAGCGTTCATTTCAGTGAAACTCTAGAAGTTTTAGAAATATGCTTGCCCAAAATTGAAAGCAATGACCCTAAATATCTTGATTCTGAGCTTTTCCTGGCATTAAATTCAATAGATAAATCTAAATTAATGGATATATATTTTGGAAATATCCCAAGATCTTGGGCGTCTTTTTGAAAAAACCGACCTCGAGGGTCGGTTTTTTCAAAAGACACCCAAGCCTCTAAATCCCGTCTTTTCGGTCTCCAGATTTGTCTGGAGAGATTTTTCAGAGGCTTCCATATGCAGGAGCAAATTTTGAGGTCGGTGATTTATGCAGGACTTGCCCACTTGACGTCACTGCCTACGTCATAGCCAAGAACCAATCATCGGACAGTATTCTGGGAGCAGCATGGCCGCGTTCAAGGCCCGAGAGAGAGAGAGGTCGCGTTCGGGAACGTGCTCGGGAAAAGTTTGTTCTCTAATGTTTCTTTCCTCACGGTATATGAGCTACGATCGTTATTTTACGTGTGTTTAGGAACAAAAAGTTAAATATTTGATTGAAATTATTTGATCGTTACCATTTTTTTGCGGCAGTCAGGCAGACATTTTTCCCGTCACCATACAGATCGGGGGTCAATTAAATGGGCAGGTGCCCCTCCTATCGACCATCTGTGCCCCTGAATCATGGGCGGATCCCGGATAGCCGATCGGGGCACCTTTCCGGGTTGGCACCATCCAGACCAGGAGGGTGCCACTTTTGACCAAAAAACTATGAGGTGGGCGCCAAATCATATCGGTGGGCGCCGATTTTCACATCCTGGGGAGGGGAGGGGTGAGAACCGACATTTCAGGGCAGCGCTGTGACCATTTTAGGGGGTGCCGAGCGTCAATCGGAGGGACACGTACCCCATCCCCTGGATTCTGCCTATGCCCTGGATGGTTACGGTGCCGCCTGAAGGGTTGATGGCGCCCCTGAAATATCGCTTTGCACCTTTTCTCCAAAGATGCGAAAATCGGCGCCCATTGTTAGGATTTTTCGCCGCCTGAAATATTTTGCCGGTCCAAGGTGGCGCCCCTGGTCCGGATGGTGCCCCCGGGAAGGCCTAGACGGCGCCGACATTGCCGATTGGGGGCACATTTCCAGTGGGTGCCACTTCTTGCCTGCAAAACTTTTCAGGTGGGCGCAAAATCCTATCGGTGGGCGCCGATTCTCGCATTCTAGGGGGGGTGGGAAGCGACGTTTCAGGGGGCGCTATCCAACTTTCAGGGGGTTGCCATGACCATTTCAGATGGCGCCGAGGGACCATCCTAACCCCCCCCAAGATCCGTGTACGCGAGGTGACGGAACTAGTGATGTGGGAGGTGACGGCACTGGTGAGGCGGGGGTGACGGCACTGGCAAGGCCGGAGGCGGGAGGCGACGGTGTTCGTGAGGCGCGAGGCGATGGATAGTTGGGGGGGAGGTGGGGGAGACCATGACGCCGTAGACTGCACATCGGCTCATCGAACAGTTGAGGCATCTCCTCCGTCGATATATCGCCGGTGTCACGTTCACGAGTGTGTCGAGGACTGACTGAATCAGAGGGGGCCACTGCTGTTCCAAGGAGCCGCCGCAGGCCCGGGTTGGGCGGTCGCTGCCGCTGGCCCGGGTTGGGCCACAGTTACCCAGGTGGCTACCGTTGCCGCAGGCCCAGGTAGGGAAGCCGCCGCCGCCGAATAACTTCTCACAATGCGGCGACCGGCAAGTTGCCGCGCAATCTCCAGTAGGCGGCAACTCCATCGGCCATAGCTTACCAAACATACATAGGGGTTATAGGTCAACATGGTGAAATGGGCAGTGTGCGTCTGTGAATTTAACACGCGCCCCGCAGGGGGGTGAAATTCGCCCCACCTGGTTTTTCCAGATATCTCAAAAACGAAGAGACGCAGAGCAACGAAACTTACAGTACCTTATTCCTAATCAATTTTACACATCTGACCAAATCTTTGAGTTAAGGTCATCTCTGGTCAAGGAGCTATTCAAGGTCAAGTGACCCGACATCAAAACCTAAAATTACGAGTTTGAAGCGGTGCCCAGGGAACATCAGGGAACCGATCACTTTGAAACTTCCACAATATGATAAAATCATTAAGGTCTACAAATCTGCTCTCTCGGAATTTCTAAATTTTTTACCTAAGGTGGGGTCAATTTCTTGGTCACCCCATCATAAGTCTATGGTGAAAAATAGAATGGGCTCGTTTTCAGTAAATATTGCATAGATAAAGCTGAAAATCCTCAAGCCGTCTCTTCTTACCACGATCTTGAAAATTAAGTTGAGTTTTTAACCATCTGACCTCTCAAAGGTCATATCAGGTCACGGGAGCATAGAGTGATTATTTGGCCAATAACTGCTCATTGAATTGAGACAAAGCTCCAATTTTGCTTGCATTGTGCTTATATTGTCACGAGAAGTCGATTGATATGCAACATGACGATACCGGGTCACTCTCTGACCCTGACCTAGCTCGAGGTCAAGACATTTTCACTATTTGACCTAGGAAGGTCATATTATACATCATTCAATTCGCAGCGATGAGAGGAATCCAATGATGCATAAAGATTTGCTCTAGCTCCCCTGAGGGCAGATCTAGAGAGAGAAACGTACACTGCTCTGTTGTAAGCCTATGGGATCTTCTTTGACCTATGCTGACCTCAATATTGACTTGACATGAAAATTCTTCGTATAAAATCGCTTCGTCTTGTCAAGAGCTTTCCAACACCACCCATAATTTTCCTTTAGTTTTCGTGGGGACCGAGATACGAAGGGGGGCGCGTCATGCAAGAGACCCCAGCTGGGCATGTTAAAATGGTACAAGAATGGTAAAAACAGTGTACCTCAACTTCCCACCCTTTGCATAGAATCGTACCATCCACTGTATTTTCCTGGAGTAAATACGCAATAAATGTCAGCTGTAGATGTCTAATGTGCAAAGCCAAGCTTGCTGAAGCATGTGGGGTTGATTCACCCAGCATGTCAACCTCAAACTTTGGTTCACATCACTAGAAGCATGGGCGCCGAAAGTGGGGGCATCTCCCCTGTTGGCCAACCAAAAGGATGCCCCTCAAAATTTTTGGTCCATTGCCACTCATGCTGTCAGGTACCAAATATGCTCAAAATTCGCCTTCCCAGGTCAGCACCAGCTGGGGTCTGTCCCCCCCTGTAAAAACTCTGTGACGGTGCCCCTAACTGGAAGGGGCGCCGATGTGAGGCATCATGTGACTTGCTGACACATGTAATTCACAAATGGTACCAAACTTAAGCCTGATACTGCACCACTTTAGAGCTTGATACTTTTAAGGTATCAAAGTATGAATCCCAAGAGCATGACAAAATGATCAACATCAGGAAACTCCTTTAGTTACTTCTTATTTATCTCAGGAAACCCAGTATCTTTTTGGTAAATGAGCAATGCAACCAACAAAGCTACGCCATCTTATTATGGTGAATTAGCATTAATGCCTGTAGGTATATTTTGAAAACAGGGATAATCTGTACATATCCTGTATTTCATTTGGAACCACCTTGAAGCAAACCTCTTAAAATGACAAGAAAAGCCTGACCTGGCCTGAAAAGCGGATATAGCTCTATTTCAATAATAAACAAAGTGTTTTGTATTACTCAGTCAGCAAAGTATGGCAGCAGGCCAAATGAGTCGCACCAGCCACCTAAAATTCTCACACCGTCAGCCACCAAAAATTAGCACCGATCTGCCATATACCAGGGAGAAAAGCGCACCCATTCCCACCCATACAATGCAATGCTACCTCTCTTATTAGGTAGTTAGTTGAAGACTTTTTATAAGGCCCCTCCTATGTCATCATAACCATTTAGCCATTATTTGTTAGGTTTCCAGTGTCACCTTCCTCACATCAGTCTCAGAAATTTGCACCAGGTTGATAAAATTCGCACCACTCGCTCCTGTCGCCAAGGGCACTGGCACTGACGAGATATCGTTAAAAACGCCATACTTTGCACGCTAGTGTATTACTAGTTGCATAGCACATATACCCAAGCAAACCTGAGAAACCAAGATAAATTATAATTTTCCAGTAACGCCCACTTCAAGGTAAAAACCGCTTACAGTCAAAACACCCATACCCTGAATTAAGGATACCGGACATCACCACTTTTTATTTGAGGAGATGCTCAGACTACAAATAGCGGGGGAAAACATGCAGTGGGACAAAATTTTGGAACAAATTCTTTGTCTTCAAATGATACTGCTCAAACAATTCGCCGAAAATTTAGCAAGCCTCAAAATTTGGGTGGTTCCACACATTAATTGTAATGAAAATGCAATTAAACATCATTCAACCCCGAAAATTTGGCATAATATCTACCCTGATTTACATTTAGGGATTCCTCTGCCTGTCACCCTTTGTTTAGGACACCCCTGCTCGTATGCGAGTTGGTTACCTAGGTAATACACTTTTTCTCAATGTAATTGGAAACTTGCCCGAGTATTACACAAGCAGACGTTACCCTAATCCCTACTCCTTTTGTTTTGAGCTTATTACACAGCTAATATAGAAACTGAGAGAAAAACGACATGTAAATTGAAGCGACTGGGTAGCAGGAGCATAACTGATGAAAATTTCACTCATTATACGACTTATTAAAGTTGAATTTCATTCTTTTTAATTCCGCATCACTCAACACAGGGAGCCCGGCGACTGTGAAGCATTGCCAGATGTGCCAGGTAATTTACTCAATAAATTCCCCAGACTCTTGTGAAATTCTGACAAATGGCAGCAATATTACAGTGCTACCAAAAAACGTTTCAAAAGACACCCAAGATTTAATTCACGTTGTGAAAACGGCTAATAGAGACTTCTTTCTATTACCTTAGCCCTGTTCCAGCTGTCAGCACAGTTTTGTCAGCAGGACCTCTAACCTCTCCTCCAGAAAAGTAACATCAGCGCCATAATCGCCTCTTGTTTGTGCTAAGCAAAGGAAACTCAAACCTTTACACCATTAAAAAATATTAGGCTGCCACTTCGTGCACTTGCTATTTTTCATCAGCGCAAACAGCAGGCCATCAGCCCGTAAAACCTCTAGAAATAGTTCCCGGGGAGAGGCTACAGTCCTGTGACGTAGGCGCAACGCGGCCCGCTGATTGGTGCTGACAAAACTCTGCTGACAGCTGGAACAGGGCTATAGTAGAGACTCAAGCCCTGTACCAGCTGTCAGCACAGTTTTGTCAGCAGGACCTCTAACCTCTCCTCCAGAAAAGTAAGATCAGCGCCATAATCGCCTCTTGCTTGTGCTAAGCAAAGGGAACATAAACCTTTATACCATTAAAAATATTAGGCTGCACTTCGTGCACTACGGTTTTTCATCAGCACAAACAGCAGGCCGTCAGTCCGTAAAACCTCTAGAACTAGTTCCCGGGGAGAGGCTACAGTCCAGTGACGTAGGCGCAACGCGGCCCGCTGATTGGTGCTGACAAAACTGTGCTGACAGCTGGAACAGGGCTTCAAAGGGCAACAAACGCCGCTCTCTGCGCTGTGAGAGGGCAATACATTTCCTTCAATAACGAAGGATTTTATTTACAGAGAAAGGATTTGGTAGTGGTAGTGATGGTACAAGGAACATGCCTAGGGATTGGATCTTTTCAAGTACTAAGATTCCGGGGATACTTTGATTTGAATCAAAAATTTGATATCATGTACTTTTAAGATAAATTTGAAGTCCAATAACATGTTTAAAACAAATGATCAATCAAAACTAAATTCAAATCCATTTGAATGGGATTATCCCCAACTAGTACTCTATTGAGGTACTCTGTCACTAGAGATTCAAAATATATTTGTAGCGCATGCGTCATTATTTACATCACGCAGGCCTCCTCTCGGTTTTTTGCGAAAATAGCGTGATACTGGAGCACAAATTTGGAGATCTGTTCGTTGAATTAATAGTGGAACTTTACTAATTTTGCACGGAAGTTTGGCCGGCAAAGACAAGTATCTGATTAGGGACGATCTTGCGCTTCAGAAGCATCTATCGATGGTAAGATCTGTGGTACCGCGTGAATAGTTAATGCGTGTCACTTGCTTTTCTGTGACATTAAGCCAGTGTGCAAAGTATGGAATTTTCGACGGGATCTCGTCGGTGCGAGTGCCCTTGAAGATAGGAGCGAGTGGTGCGAATTTTATCAACCTGGTGCGAAATTTTGGGACTGGTGCGAGGAAGGTGACACTAAAAACCAAATATATAATGGCTGAATGGTTATAACGACACAGGAGGGCGCCTTATAAAAGGTTCTTAACTAACTAATAAGAGAGGTAGCATTGCTTTTTGTGAGTAGGGATGGATGCATTTTTCTCACTGGTATATGGCAGATTGGTGTGAATTTTTGGTGGCTGGCGGTACGAGAATTTTACATGGCTGATGCTACTTGTCTGGCCTGCTGTCATACTTTGCAGACTGGACATTAAGCTAGGTTCTATGTCCAAGATGCGATCTGGATCACTGCCCATTGAGTCCATCAGGTGCAAGTTCTTAAGCATTAATGCACAGTCCATGCTAAATTGCTGGGAAAATTGCATTTGATGGACTTGACAACTCCACAATGCATCCCCATTCACAGTCCAATCTGGATAATGATTTTGCCATGGATACAAATTATAATTTTCCATGGGCAAAATATGGTATGGATGGGATGGCTGATAAGATACATCATGGAGACATCAAGTTCACTGAGTGCTATTTTCCTATCACTTAAGAATGGACTGAGCTAGAAGTACCTATATGGCTGGGGAAGATCATGTTACTTTGTGGAATCCATTGGCAGTCTGATCTGGATCACACATCTGGATCACACATTGGCCATGAAGATTAGATCATGGACTGGTGTTAGATGTGGAGGCAGTGCACACCAGCTCTGATTTTTTTGAATTGCTAAATTCTGATTGTTCCTGCATATCTTGCTTAAATAAAAGTTGCATAGAAGGCATGATCAGCCAGAAATTTGGAGCTCTTGCATTTTTTCATCTTTTATGAGGTGTTATGTGATGTTTCAGTAGGAAATGCCTTAACAACCTTTATGGACTGATAGGTATAGCAGCATTGTACAAAACATTCAGTTCAAATTCATGATCCAATTGACCTTCCTTTGAACATGTAAACCATTTCGGCCTGTTCAGTGTGTAATCCAATTTATGCCAGGCATCCTTACTTACATGATTATAGTGGAGGGTGCTGAATTAGCCCCATGGATCCAAGACAAATCTGAAACCTAGATTGGCTTCTGCTGGCAGGGGGATTTTCCAAGACACCCTGCAATCTTCCTGGTACTGTTCCAGCTTTTGATCCCTGAAACTGTGCTAGTTGTTAGGTGTGACAAACTTACCTGTAAAAAGAAATGATTTGGAAAGTATGTCTAACAATGAAATATGTTTATCCTTCTCAAAACATTGACATATTGGCTAAGCAATGTAATTGAGCTAGATAGTAAATAAGTATATGCTCAAAATAATCATATTAAATGCAAAAAAACAGGATTAGTGTGTTGTGCAAGGTAATAATTGGGGCAAGCCAGATGCTGAAGTGACAAGTGACAACAACAACAAAAATCAGAAAAATTATTTCTGAAAAAGCGTGATGCATTGCAATGCATTGTTATTGGTACATAGTTTTTGCTGCTCATTTTAGTCCGAAAAACGTAAAAGGTGTGATAAGGTATTGTCTGGGTGTCTCTAGAAAGTTTTATTGTTTGGGGCAGCTTGTTCAGTGTTATGATTATTGATATCAAGGCATGGCAAGGGAGACAGAGGCAGGCACATAAGCTTGGGACAAAGCGCTGCCTATGCTATAAAATGAAGCTAATTCTACATACCTGGTCTTCTTACTCCCAACCTATACATGTCCATGTCTAGTGCAAGAAGGAGAGATAAGAAAAGGGAACCAAAAATCTGAAGAATGTCCAGTTAAATGCTAGAAGATCAGGAAAGAGGGAAGTCTGGTCTACTTGTGAGACCAGAAAATGTTTATTAGAGGGAACTGTTTTGCCACCATTGTACAAATTATGTACCATCAATAGATTTGGCCTTATTTGGAGGAGGATGTAAGCTTCCTAAACCGTATTGTTAACTCCTGCCATATTTTTTACACAGTGTCTACTTGTACTTTCCATTCATGTCATCCTTTTCTGCAATATCTGTTCACTTAGCTGTACAACTAGCAGAATGTTTTGTTCTTTTCCTATCAGCTAGTTGTTTTTTGAATTTATTGTCTTTGTGGACTGTTTTCTCCTGGGCCTTAGTGCTGATTATGAATAATTTTGGTAGCACCAGGGCAAACAATCTGCACACTTAGCCCTGGTTTAAAGAATAGATGTCTGAGGTTAAATCATGTCTCATATACATTTGCTGAGGTCTTTCATGAATAAAGACTTGCATCATCTCAACCAGCGCGAACCTCCCTCCTCACGGCCGCTGCGCGGCGTCGGGGATTGCTGTGGAATGCTTCTTCTTTAAAACCCATGTGTTTTACTTTTCATCGCTGTTTGCTTGCTATCTATGTCTCTTCTCCCCACGCACCCGCGTCAATGTGGGCGTGTCGTTAGGAGCTCCTTGGTCGTATGGCGGTCGCTAATGCGCTGGGTTTTCCTTTCTTCTGTTGTATGTCGATGATCATAGTGGTGATTAATGCATGTAGGGATATAATGTAGAAGGAATTCAGATCGGGCAAATAAAAAATTAATTAAACCACTAAACCAAATTGTAGAGCTTTGGATGGGTATCAGGTGTTCACTTCCAGCGTCTTGGACTGCTCCTTCAAATATGAGACGAATGGTCGTGATTGTACGGGTGAAATTTCGTGGTAGAAGAGTTCTTCTCCTTTTCCTTTTCACAAGTTGGAAGGACAACAATCTGTCGCTTCAAAGACCTCGATATCCCGGTTGTCTGCCTTGAATGATGTACAGATTTAAAATCCTCGTGAATGGTTGTGAACTTTTTTACTACAACTTGTTCAATTATCTTGGCCAGCTGATGTTGCTTTTGGTTTGTCGAAAGAATGATACATTTGGTGGATAATATTAGGTAGATAGATGTGCGACTGCTGCATAGTGCGTTTGTGTAAATGCGCGAGCCGTCGATCTGGACAGGAGCGCTCTATCTTGCGGAGGAAGGTTGGTCTTGTGTGCGGGAGCCTCTTCCCTTTTCCGCATTGTTCGTGGTGTGCGGGTGGCACCCCTGCTTGCGCTGATGGCTGCAGGTGGCGCTCTCTGTGCGTGTGTGAACAGGTGTGTGTGTGTGTGTGTGGCACCAGGTCCAACGTCTTGTTTTTACCGTCTTAGTTTGCTCCGACGTATGTATCCATTCCTGCATCTCTCTCTTACCGCGGGAACTGTTCTCTCTAGACCGGTTTTTATCATGTTTTTGGGGGATATACGTATATGGATGGAGTTACTCTGCTGGTTACATATATGAGAAAAGGAAAGCAGCAAGTGCAAGGTCATGTTAGCATCAATTTCAGAATGCATATGAGTAGTTGATGTCTTCAACACAAGTGCCAGATGAATGTATATTTTGGACCCAATAGATCTAACCCGTTTAATGTACAACATGGAGTTGACATCCAAACGTTCGGTTGCAGGGATAGTGTATGCCAGCTGCTACAATGCCAATAAATCCAGCTGCAGAATGCAAGCCAGCGGTCACATTGGGGTCAGGTGAGCTGTAGTGATGTCTGAGGAAAGCACTGACGCCCTGCCAGATTATTTATATGTTTGGTACAGGTAATGTCCCTAAAAGCACACATTTAAGTTACTGTCATTCAAGAAAAAAGAGCTGCTATTTGATTTTTTCAATCAATGAATGTATTTATATATTTTTATTGAATGCCCCATTGTACATGTTTACATCTGGTCTTAATAAACTCTGATGTGCCCCGAAACTCATCTCGTCCAATTTTTCTGATTCGCACTCTCGCTCTCTCGCTCTCTCTCTCTCTCTCTCTCTCTCTCTCTCTCTCTCTCTCTCTCTCTCTCTCTCTCTCTCTCTCTCTCTCTCTCTCTCTCTCTCTCTCTCTCTCTCTCTCTCTCTCTCTCTCTCTCTCTCTCTCTCTCTCTCTCTCTCTCTCTCTCTCTCTCTCTCTCTCTCTCTCTCTCTCTCTCTCTCTCTCTCTCTCTCTCTCTCTCTCTCTCTCTCTCTCTCTCTCTCTCTCTCTCTCTCTCTCTCTCTCTCTCTCTCTCTCTCTCTCTCTCTCTCTCTCTCTCTCTCTCTCTCTCTCTCTCTCTCTCTCTCTCTCTCTCTCTCTCTCTCTCTCTCTCTCTCTCTCTCTCTCTCTCTCTCTCTCTCTCTCTCTCTCTCTCTCTCTCTCTCTCTCTCTCTCTCTCTCTCTCTCTCCTCTCTCTCTCCCTCTCCCTCTCCCTCTCCCTCTCCCTCTCCCTCTCCCTCTCCTCTCCCTCTCCTCTCCTCTCCCTCTCCCTCTCCCTCTCCTCTCCCTCTCCCTCTCCTCTCCCTCTCCCTCTCCCTCTCCCTCTCCCTCTCCCTCTCCCTCTCCTCTCCTCTCCCTCTCCCTCTCCCTCTCCCTCTCCCTCTCCCTCTCCCTCTCCCTCTCCCTCTCCCTCTCCTCTCCCTCTCCTCTCCCTCTCTCTCTCTCTCTCCCTCTCCCTCTCCCTCTCCCTCTCCCTCTCCCTCTCCCTCTCCCTCTCCCTCTCCCTCTCCTCTCTCTCTCTCTCTCTCTCTCTCTCTCTCTCTCTCTCTCTCTCTCTCTCTCTCTCTCTCTCTCTCTCTCTCTCTCTCTCTCTCTCTCTCTCTCTCGCTGACCAGGACTCCATGTTCTTGTTCAGGCCGCCGGAAGGGTCGGCCGCGGAAGCTGCTTCTGTCGCCGTGCCGCTCCGTCGTCTCCTCACTCAAGGGCACCGAGGTCATCCATCGCACTCGCAAGAACGTCCGCAACGTCACGCCCAACACCATTACGAAGTCAGTGCCAGGCCCAATGGAGCTATGATTTAATCAATATTTAGGGATTTAATGAGCATTTAAATGTGTTCTCAGTACATCAGCATGTAATGAGGTTTGAGCGCTGCTTCCTGTTATTGGTTTATCTTCGGGCTGTGATCATGTGTGTCCCAAAATAGTCAAATTATCTAGGGGTATGATACGTGGAAGGCCAAAGCTTATAGAGAAGGGGAGGAGTCTTTGGAAAAGTGTATGCATGTGTTTTCTATGTGAGGCGCAAGTTTTTTTTTACTTCACTCAATGATTACAGACAAAGTTTCAAAATAAGTTTGGAATCCTGGCATATTTTGTGCCTTGAATTGATGTCACTTTTGTGCTTTAATATTGCTTGATATCTTTGTTTTTTCTCGATTTCCTTTGCTTTGGCGTTTTACAGGTGCCTATTTTATTTGTGCCCCAGGCTAGTTTGCTGGGTATTTATGATACATGCATCAATTGTAAGGATTGTTGTTTTTTTCTCATTAGAATACCACACATTTGCATTCAAATGTGCTGTGTATTGGGCCAACTTCGGGGCGAAGCGTCAAATTCTGTGGGGAGAGGCGAGTTCAGATGACGGTTTTTTTAGCCTCATGTGACGCTGCCCGTCAGTTCTGCTCGGCCGTTCTTCTGTCGGCCCCTCTAACCTCCCCGTGCTCTCCGCCTAGCTACTTCTCTGCGCCGCGTCCGGCCGCCGCGCCGCTGGAGGCGGCCGAGTGTCCGCCCCCGGCCGGTCCCCTCCGGCGCCTCCGCAGCAGGGCGCGCGCCGCCGCCGGTCCTGTCTGGCCGCTGCTGAGGACGCCGCCCAGCCGCCGCCGCCCCCTGCCCACCACCGCCGCCGCCAAACCCAAACGCAGCTGGGTGCCAGCCGCCGAGCATGGTGAGCACTCGAACTGGCGGGACCGGGCTGTTTTATGTAGTTTTTTTGCCACTTGTGGCCTGTTTTTATGTTTAGACGGTATCGTTCGAGGACTTTTTATTCCTCTTAATGAAAATTCCCTTGAGTAGGGCTTAAGGATCGTCCTCTTTTTGCTGTTTTTAATGCTTGACTCTTCTCATTCCTGTCGCCTTTTGCTGAATATTTGCCGTTTTTTGTCATTAGTCCTACCCCTTTGAACTGGATCCGGACCACTAAGTACCACAGCTGATGACGCAGACCTGTGTGAAAATGTGGAGCGCCTCATATCGCAGACCTATGTGGAAGTGTGGAGCAGCCCCTGCACCAGCTCTCTCGTTCGCCAGAGTCGGACTCGGAGATGGCGGGGCGGCCGGCGTCGCCCGCTGAGACCGGCCTGGCGGCGGAGGCGGCCGGCACGCCGCGCACCCCCGTCAGTCCGCACAAGATCCAGTCGCTGGACTGCCAGCCGCTGACTGAGAGACCCCGCCGGCCGCCGCTCTCCCCGGCGCTGGACATGAACAAGGCGCCGGGCCGCGCTGTCGCAGCCGCCGCCGCCGGCCTGGCCTCTCACCCCCGGCAGACGTGAGTGGTCGATGGCAGTGGCCGGCATAGTAACCCAGCTGTGACTGTCCCGGGCTCAGTTCTCGGTCTTACTCCGTCTTCATTTGAGGTTTCTTGTGTGTGTGTGGTTTATTGTTTTTTTTTAGTTGAGCTTTTCCCATGGATAATCATTGAGGTTGATTTTCCCGGTAAGCTGTGTTTTTATTGCAATTTTCACAATTTAAAGGGAGGGGATTCTGATCAGGAAATCGTTTCTGTTTCTTACCCATCGCAAATTTCCAGCTTACACCCTACGCCTGGTGAGGATGGAGTCCTTGTTTTATTTTAAAGCTGTATTCAACACTAGGAACTATCATCTAGCGCAGTAAGGAATGTTTTTCTGTGATTTTGTGCGGCGGAATATAACGGGCTGTCGTGTAAAGTTAAAAGGAGAGTCACTTACATCCAATTTCTAGACCTTTCTTGTTATTGCGAGCTACCAGCTGTCTAAAATCCAGTTGATTGGGATGTCATTTCCATTGAAAGCTCAGATCATTTGTCACCCAGCCTTACTAAAAATTCAAAGAACAACAATTGTTTTGTCAATAAGCAATGTGTCAGTAAAAGTGTCCAAAATTAAGGAAAGCGTCCAAATAAAAAATACGTACCTATGTTGGAAAGAACGCATTCGATATTATTTGTGGATTTCCGGTTGAGAAAGCGTTGTTTAAGGTGTTACGATTTTCAAAATGTACGGTTACTCGAGACGAATCAAGTGACGCCGGTGATTTATTTTCTGAAATAGTAACTTTTTCTTTGGACGACAGTGAAAGTACCGTACTGTCTAATTTTTACCAACATTATTTTGTTCTGAGCGTGAAAAAAACGTCGACCCCATGTATGTTGGGAGCTTTCATAAAAGGCTTGTGAACCCCTCACGCTCCCCCTTGCGTGTCTGGCAGCTGACCTCTCTGTCCCTACCGCAGGAGCGGGGCGGCGGCCGGCGGTCAGACGCACTCCCAGGGCGGCGATGGCCAGCACAAGCTGACCGACTTCTTCCCGATCCGGCGCAGCAAGCGCCGCACCCGGCGCGCGCTGGAGGAGGAGAAGAGCTGCGAGGTGCGCCGCCGACTCCGCCAAGAGTGCGACGAGGGACTGCGGGTAAGAGCCGGCTCCGTCAGGAGTGCGACGAGGGACTGTGGGTAAGAGCCGGCTCCGGCCTCAGCGCGCTGCTGACGGCTGCTTACCTTTGCGACGAAAACAGGCGGCGGCGCTGGAAGGAAGCGTCTGTCATTTCATCGTTGTCGTCGTTGAAGTGACTTGTTACCGGTGTCGTTATTTGCCCTTTGTTTTGGGTCCCAGAGGTGTTATGTCAGATGTTTCGATGAGGACGCCTTGAGGACGCCTTAGGTGGCGCTTTTCTAAAGCAAGGGCCGTGCTGTGTCTGACCTGCCCCTCCCCTCAGGTGGCGCTGTTCCCGGTAAGGGCTGCGGGGTGGTGGCGGCCGTCCCTGTGTCTGACCCTCTCCGCAGGTGGCGCTGTTCCCGGTAACGGCCGCGGGGTGGTGGTCGTCGTCCCTGTCTCTGACCTCCCCCTCCCCTCAGGTGACCCGGTTCCCCGGTAAGGGTCGCGGGGTGGTGGCGGCCGTCCCTGTGTCTGACCTCCCGCTCCCCGCAGGTGGCGCTGTTCCCGGGTAAGGGCCGCGGGGTGGTGGCGGCACGGCCGTTTCTGCGGGGTGAGTTTGTGGTGGAGTACTCGGGCTCGCTGGTGACCCCGGAGCAGGCCCGACAGCGGGAGCGGCTGTACGCCCAGGACCAGAACACCGGCTGCTACATGTACTACTTCACCTGTCATGGCCGCAGCTGGTGGTGAGTCCTCCTCCCCGGTCTGCGCCGAGGCGGCTGCAGCGACACTCTGTCCTCCTCTCATGTGTGACAACATTATAGCTTCAAAATTCGCTCTTGTCACTTACGCAGGACTTTGCATATATCCCTATTTTTATATAATAAAACAAAATTCGTTCATAGTTTGCTCCTCCTAGAGATATCAGTGTTTCTATTGTGAACAAAAATCCAGCCGGATGCTTCCTGTTGGTCTCCGAGTTGTCTCCGGATGTAACTTCGTGTATTTGTTTACAATGGAACTGAAAATTTCTATTTTCGTGGTTGGTCTTGCTTTTAGAACTCCAATATCTTGGTTTTTATCGATACTTTTATCTTTTCTTTGAGCTAGTTTGCGCCCAATTCGTTTTTTAGATTCTTTTGTAAAATAACCATTGCGTAAACGGTTGTGAGAATGGGCCTACCTGCCTCCTTTCTTTGTACCGAATTCTGCCGTGGGTATTTCAGGAATTTTACCTTGTGTCTGGTCCATTTTCAACCTGGCCTGCAACTCACTAGTGCGGAATCATCAGCGTTTTTAATGTATTAGTGGGTTTCCAGATATTTTCTAACGTTCCCATATAAAATATTTTCCCATTCCTGTGGGAATTGGCTTAAATCTACAAATAGTTTTACCAGCGGATTGTTCGAACTACATTTTAAAAGGCTTTGATGCTAGGTATCAAGCGTTTTTAGTTTTCTTTAACCACCCTCGAGAAAATTCCGAATTGTACGGCCGGCGTCCGCCGACCGATCCCTGACTGGCCCGGGATGCACGGCAGTATCGACGGCACCGCCGAGTCGGAGCGACTGGGCCGGCTGGTCAACCATAGCCGCACCGCCAACAACTGCGTCACCCGCTCCCTGGAGGTGGACGGCAACCCCAGGCTGGTGCTGATCGCCAAACACGACATCGCCGAGGGCCAAGAGATCCTCTACGACTACGGCGACCGCAGCAAAGAAAGCCTGCAGCACCACCCGTGGCTGGCCTTCTAGTGAGCGTGTCTCCCCCCTCCCCTCACCCGGTGGTGCCTCCGACCGTGAAGATCGAGTGGTCCGGCCGCTGATCCGGGCTTGTCGTCCACACCGAGTGCATCTCGCGGGAGACGGGGGTCTGCCTTGCGCCGCCTGTGGCCTCTGCCGGGACGGATGGATCTCTGGTTCCAGCTCAGTGGGACGGTGGAATGTAGCTGCAGAGGAGCTCTGAGACCGGACCGTGTCGATGGCGCAGGCGCTCGAGGAGATTTGAGCGTGCGTTAGACTGGGTGCCGTGCCGGGACGGGGAGGGGGAGGGTCTGTGTGCTCGTGCCGCGTGGTGGAGCTCTGGTGGTTGTCCTGAAGCATCACTGCCACTCCCTGTTGCACGTGCGCAGGAGGGCTGGACGGGACCAGCCGCGCGCGCTGGTATGGAAGAGACTTGGTGGGTTTCTGGCGCGTAGGGCGTTCAACTGTCGCGTCGCAGCACACCGCCTAACCAGAACCGGAGCCGGACCACAGTGGAGCGCTGGACTAAATTATACAGTTTATATTCGTTGAAAGTGGACCAGAGCTTAAAGCCTGACAACACACAGGCAATATGGACCGTCATATCATTAGTTCTCGTTCAGAAGTGGAAGCGGAATATCATTTCCCACGGTGTTGCCGTAGTTTTCCAGTTTTGTAACGACCAGCTGGAGTCGGCCGCGGCGGCGACGCTGTGCCTTGTGTGGGGCGGCGCGGTGGCGGCTGTGGCGCTTTCTGGCCGCCCCTGCAGCTGTGTGTGACTCCCGCCGCCGGCAGCGTGGTGGTGACGTCACGGACTCGTCCCAGCGGTCTGCTCCGGAACAGTGGTAGTGGAGGAGCTGGGCGGACGGTGGAGGAGGGAGGAGCCGAAGCCGTCCCAGCGGCGCTCTCAGGATCTCGACATGCGCGCGCTCGGCGTGCGTTTGTGAGTGGGTGGCTGTGTAATTAGGGGCCGATATGGTGTGGGTCTTGCACGCTTGCACTTTGTGTGAAGACAGCCGTGTGTAAACCGGGGTCTCGGAGCCCGCGAGTGGAGGGTGACTGGGTCTCTCGAGACACTGACCCCGGACAGGTGATGTTGCGACATCGATTTGAACCCGTTCGGTCGTGAGTCCTATGTTTGTTAATTGGCACGCATCAGCAAGATGGCGTCCTGGTTCCTTGTCATGCGGAAGACGAGCTTTGATGTCAATTTTGGTAAAAAAAAATTTTTTAATCAAAGGAGATAGTCCAAGAGACATAAAGAGCTATGGCCTAGTCCCTGAATCCGTTTTTTTTTGCTAAAAATGTTAATAACTTTTTCAATTTCAAACTAATTATTTTAAAACTAATTACTTCTAAGATAGTGAATTACTTACCGCAATAATTGGTGGTTTCTGTTTTGACCGTTAGCGGGTAGGAAGAAAATAGCATTGGTATTGCCGGCTACATTCCCACAACGCAAACCGGCTGACTCCCAT
Organism: Lepas anatifera; assembly: GCA_034440635.1. Taxonomy (NCBI): domain Eukaryota; kingdom Metazoa; phylum Arthropoda; class Thecostraca; family Lepadidae; genus Lepas; species Lepas anatifera. Next base: position 856,752 of record JAOTON010002043.1, read on the forward strand.
CATTCTCGGCTTAATCAGTGGTGCATGGAGGAGTTTGACCGTGGTCGGTAGATGTACGAAATATTGCATTCAAGGTAAGCTGCGGATGCAGGTAAAAATTAATCCCACCATGGTTAGCATCAGTTTGGCGTAACTGCCGAGCTTCTTCACATTCCAGGCGGATTGCACCCTGTATTTTGCAAAATCGGCTGAAGACCTTGTCTTAACCTAGTCGATGGTTTCGGGACAAATTAAAAGGCTAAGCCCTCGGTTAGACGAGGTGACTCCCGAGACCCTTTCGACTCCGAGGCCCTGGTTTACACACAGGTCCAGAGGCGATGGCGGCGCGGTGACCAGCCGCTTCGTGTCGACCACAATTTTGCCGTGTGCTATTTTAAGAATCAAATTTTTGATGACAACTATGCCCATGAGCATTTAGCAAAGCAGGAATGTACATGATAATTAGGTATAAAGTGCGTTAGGAGTATCCGTGGGATTGTGTATACATGTAGCGCTAATGGAAGGCATCATATCTATCCATCTATGTCCTGACCCGGTCTACTGCATTTCCTTGCAATCTGCAGTTGTGGGGTGCCAATTGTACAAACTATTCAGACTCACTAATTGTAAGATGTAAAAATTATCGTAATAACTTGGTAATCCGTTCTCGGTCATGGGTGGTGCAGGTCTTTTGGCACTGGATTTTGATACAAAACCTTTGAAACAATCATTCATTCAAAGCCACGACACGAGCGGTCGCCGTATCGTGACAAGTGCGTTGGTAGCCTCCTAGCCAGTCTACGACTTCGTAGCGTAGAATTCTGTGAGATTCCACTCAGGTCTTGAAATAGACATCTTCCTGCCAGCTAGGACCGAAAATGAGGTCTTAGCTCGCTGCCCTTAAAGTGACCTCCTCTAGGCTTGTTCCGAAATGCCGCTGTGCGTCCTTTCCCGATAGAGAAGAGGCGGGACGTGAGGTCGCTGCTGAGTGTGGGGGCCATCTGGGAGGCCCCTTCTCGAGGTCCGAGCTTGTTGGTGAGGTGTCCGGCCGAGGCTGGTGGTGGGGACGGTCTCCGGGGTGGGTGGGCTGCGTCGCCAGGGGCGCCTGTGCGGGACACGTGAGTCGTGGCAGCATCGACTCCACGCTATTGTGGCATTATACTGAGTACTCTGTCGTTGGTGTGTGTATGATAGTGTGCATGAACTGGCGTGTTTGCACCTCTCCTTGTGCCTCTGACGGGATGACCATCTGTGTGCCTGCTTCCGTAGTTGTGCGGAGTGCGTTGTTGCGACGGACGCGGATAGAACTATTCCGGCCGTATCTCTACCGTAACACCGGCGTAACGCTGCTGGCATTTTCGGGTCGTCTCTTTCTCTTCGTTTTACGTCTGTTTTCTGTTTCTTCCTACCTCCTATTTGTTGCATGAACACTCATGCGTATTTCTTGCTCTGTCGCCTGATCGGCGAGCGTACTGTACAACGTGTGTTTTACGTTTTAAGCTTAAGTTGTGCGGGCTTGTGTTGCAGCTTTAGTCCCTATGGATGAGGCTAACGTCAAATAAGTTTCATTCAGGTTGCCAGACCTAGCGGAATCAGTATTCTCGAGGACGAATGCCAGCGCTGTGGGTGTAAATTATGTGTGAGTGGGTCGTCACCCTGTCAGCGGTGTTTCAGTAATAACTGCCGTGGCACAGGCGTTAGCTCACAGTGCACCGAAATACACACACTCTGAGCGTTCGCCACGTTCTGAAAGCACCGCTGGTTGGTTCCACCACACCAGGTCGCAGTCGACCAGTTATGCACGGACTAGGCGAGTGTGACGGGGCGCTGCGCAGCTTTAGAGGAGGCCGTTGCATACTCAGTGGAGTGTTGCCACTTTTTGTTGGCTGTAACGTGCACTGTGGGCGTTTCTGATTCCCGTTGTGCGTGCTTGACCGGCGCCAACGTTGCCAACTGGAGACAGTGATGTGTGAGCGGGGTGAGCCTACGGTGGCATTTCCGGAGGGAGAAGCCACTGTGCTCTGTGTCGGAGCGCTGCCATTGTTGAAGGAGAGGGGGAGGGGCTGTGCCGGTCTGGCTGAGCCGGGCCGTCGACGTGCGACGAGTATTCCCATCCGTAGAAGTTCAAAATACATTTTAGCCAGAGGATAAAATGTATACGGTTGGAAACGTGCTGGCGTCCCGAATCGAAAGAGATAAGAGAACCGATAAATTAGGCAGCTAGTCGGTGGGAAGCAGGGACGAGCGCGTTAGGGCACGCAATCAATTGGGTTTGAGGCTGCTGGCACGCTGGGGCGGAAGTGAAAGCGTAACGACACTGCGCGCCGGCCAAGGCCGAGACCACCTTCGGTCGGGCTGCCCCACCATGCCGGTGTGGCCGAGAGCGCCGGTGCTCCCCCTGCGGCGTCCTAAGTGGATGAAAACCAACTGCTTATCGTGCAGTTACAGGCCGGGAGTGGTCACGCGGCTCAGGGCCGGGGGGTCACTGGCTCAGGCGTTGGCAAACCCAGGGGTCTGGAAAGGCCCGATCCTTCCACGGAAAGCGGAGGAAAATGTTGGGGACTAGGATTGCATCATTTTTTCCAGCCTTCATTCCTGCTAAAGCGAGACTTGTACTGAGAACCGTTGAGGTGTTGGAATTTAACGACGCACCAGCTGCTAAGGCTATACGGCGACGCCAACTCTCACCCTTTTGGAAGTGAGTAGGGGGATCAAGTCAACATATTCAGAGGCCCCGCTGGGATTCGAACCCGGGACAGGTGGTTTAGGAGACTGACGCTATCCACTAGGCCACCCATCCCCTACCATTGATGTGTGAACGATTCCTTCAGTGGTATCAGTGTGGTACCTATCCGATAATTGTTGGTAAATTATCCTTCCGTTAGAATTCTCAAGCGTCTCTTCGAAAAATGTGTAGTATCTGGGGGTAAGGTCAAAGCCTGGGGCTCCAGGTCACTGAACATTGGAACTGTTCTTGGGAATGTCCATAGCCGCCCATGCATAAGGGCGTCTCCTTTTTCGCTAATAACTTTCCAAACGAAGCAAGATGATCGGCAATCCTGGATCCACCTGTGCTTTGCCCTTCATGTTTTGGGCGCCTCTACGCCTTCACCAGGGTGGTTGAAGCCCTGTTCACCTGTCAGCACAGTTTTGTCAGCACCAATCAGCGGGCCACGTTGCGCCTACGTCACAGGACTGTAGCCTCTCCCCGGGACTAGTTCTAGAGGTTTTACGGGCTGACGGCCTGCTGTTTGTGCTGATGAAAACCGTAGTGCGAGTGCGCCTAATATTTTTAATGGTTTAAGGTTTAAGTTCCTTTGTTAGCCAACAAGAGGCGATTATGGCGCTGATGTTCTTTTCTGGAGGGAGGTTGAGGTCTGCTGCAAAACTGTGCTGCAGTGGAAGGGCTTGAGATTGAAAAATTCGCACCGATCTCCAGGAGTATGGCGGTGGTCCGGTGAACTCCCAATAGGTTCACCGGCACAAAGAGCCATAGGCGGATCCAGGATTGCCGATCGGGGGTGGGGGCGCCATTCGGACCAGGGGGCGCCACTTAAGACCGGCAAACCCCATTAGGTGGGCGCAAAATCCTATCAGTGGGCGCCGATTTCGGCATCCTAGGGGGAAGAGGGTGGGAAGCAACATTTCAGGGGGCGCCATCAACTTTTCAGGGGGTGCCGTGACCATTTCAGGGCCGCCGAGAGTTCATCGGTGGGAGAAGGGCACGTTCCTTCCTTTCCCCTGGATCAACCTACCTATGCAAAGAGCGGAATGTCGCTAATTGAGGAAATGTTCTGCGTACTATTTGTCCTTGCTGCTGTCTCGATAAATTTTAGAGACTTCTGTCCTCCAATATGGCAGCTTGCCCTCGGTAGCCCCTTAGATTTGGCAGTATTTACAAAAATGAAGTGCCGAAGTCATTCCTGGCGCTACTTCGAAACTCGTGTGCGTTGTTTTGTGTTGTGCGGTCCACGGTCCTATAGATAGGTGGTGCGGCCCTGCTTATTTTGATGTCGCCGGACTGGGACGGAGACGGACGGACGCACATTGATTTAATTTTTGGTGTGTTTTGCGTGTTTCCCGCCCGCTGTTTTGGTCATTCAAGTTGTACGTATTATCGGGGGTGGAACTTTAAAAAGTGGTGGTCAGGTTTTCTTTATCGCAACTGTATATTGCAGTATGGACAGCTAACGCGAAAACAAAACGCCTGATATCAGACGTGTACGTGCCAGTTCAGTCTGCAAAATATGGCAGCAGGCCAGACGAGTTGGACCAGCCATCTAAAATTCTTGCACCACCAGCCTCCAAAAATTGGCACCAATCTGCCATATACCAGGGAGAAAAACGCACCCATCCCTACCCACATGATGCAATGCTAGGATGTAGCAATGGAGCCATCTTGCCAACCCCAGCTGGTGCAGTCACTCATTCAAGGCGCAGGATGGCCCTCAGCCAAATGGGATGGGCCAATCGCAGACAGCAGAGAATACTGCCATGGTTCAGGAGGCTACCACCTCTCAAACTGCGCAGTCACACCTTATGGCACCAAACACAAGTGGATCGATGATGGATGAACAGACCCCATCAGTCAATGCAGAGCGGGATCCGTCAGCCCCTCGTGCGAACATTTGTGCTCCAGCTGACAACACCCAATCAGTCCCATCAAATTGACTCATTTACAATCACAATGTGCAGGACCTTCTTGTTTGGTATACCAACATCAACCAGTTTCTTAACAAGCGTGAGGACCTCTGTATGGCCATTGCAGGCCAGGAGCCAGACATTATAATTCTCACTGATGTAATACTAAAAGGCGCAACATTTCCCAATAGATCAGGCCCTTTTGAATATTGCAAACTACTCCTTGTTCACAAGTTTTGATCCCAGCAATGAGAATCCTGGCCCATCTGGTCAACAAGGCGTCTTTATTTACACACACAATAACCTACATGCAACAGCCATCTCATTGTCTGCCACAACTCTGGAACATCTCTGGGTGAAGGTCAGGCTCTATTGACAGGACTGGCTGATTATTGGATGCATCTACCGCAGCCCTTCCAGAGACAGCCACCAAAGCATGCATGACCTCTGGAACCTAATGAGCCATGTCTCAGCAATGTCTGCCTCTCATCTGCTTATCACAGGTGATTTCAATTTTCCACAAATCGACTGGGTAGGTGAGTTTTCAGTAGCTGGCAAGAGTCATGCATCGCACAAGCTGATTGACATCATGCCGAGTTTTTCTCTTCCAGCATGTTCAAAAGCCCACCAGATTTTGGCAGGGAGAGCGTCCAGCATATTGGATGTCATCTTCACAGATGAGGAGGGATTGGTGCGCAACCTGCAATTTCTCTCCAGCATAGGGAAGGGCGATCATCTCACCCTTCAGTTTTTACTCAGCTGCTACGCAAGAAGGAGGGAGTGTCTTGCCTCACGCCAAAATTTTAGGTGTGCCAATTTTGAGGCCCTAAATCAGCACTTAGGGGCAATAAATTGGGACATCATGGACGACCTGGAAGTTTGAAAGCGTATTCATTCTTTACGAATGTTCTGGATGCTGCAATGGATAGCCACATACCCAAATCTTGGGTCAGGTCAAACCGAAAAAACATATATATGACTAGCTCTGCCATGCACCTCAAACAGAAAAGCGAAGACTGGCACTAGTCTACCACCACACCGAGGACATAATGGACTTGGCACGTCTAAGAAACTGTGAGCAGGAGCTGAGGTCTATGACCCGTAAGTTGCAAAGAGACCACGAGCGTTCCCTAGCGCACAACATAAAGATCAACCCAAAGGCTTTCTGGATGCATACAGGGTCGAGGCTGAAGACCAGATCAGGAGTCGACGATCTATTAAGCGAAGAAGGTCAGTTGGAGTCTGATGGCTTTGCGAAGGCTTCAATTCTAAACAGGTTTTTACACGGGTTTTTACACGTGAGGATGTCCGTTCCATACCTGACTTCCCGACTCGCTGCCCGCAGCCCTTCCTCAGGGACATCACCATCTCGCCACTCATTGTATATGGGAAGCTAAGGTCTCTCAAAACGTGCAGCTCCCGGGGCCAGACTGCCTTCACCCCAGAATTTTGCATGAGGCATCTTCTTCTCTTAGGCGCCCTTATCCAAACTGTTCAGGAAATCACTAGACACTGGTTGCTTACCTAAGGAATGGTGTTTGGGATCCATCAACCCAATTTTCAAAAGGAAATAAACAGGACCCAGGCAATTACAGACCTGTGAGCTTGACAGCCATACCCAGCAAAGTCCTGGAGTCAATACTCAGAGGCGGGCTTCTGGACCATCTGAAGACCCATAATCTCCTTTCTAAGGACCAACATGGATTCCGCCCAAAACGTTCATGTGAAACGCAGCTGCTGGAGGTCTTGGAAGAATGGAGCCTGATGATGGAGAACAAAAACCCTGTTGATGCAGTGTGCTTAGATTTTCGGAAGGCGTTCGACTCCGTTGCTCCTCCCGGCTGATGACCAAACTGCATATGGTGTTCGTGGCAAAGTCTTAAAATGGATTAAAGCCTTTCTATCAAACCGTCTCCAGCGGGTAGTTGTTGGTTCCTCTGCTTCTGATTGGGCTCCTGTCGTCAGCGGTGGGCCTCAGGGATCAGTGCTTGGTCCAATCTTGTTTCTGATTTATATCAATGATCTCCCAGACGCTGTAAATTCCGCAGTAAAAATATTTGCCGACGACACGAAATTATACTCTCGCGCCAATGACATTCGATCCGCCGTCAGCTTGCAGCTCGATATCGACCGCATGCTGAGGGTGGTCGGAGCTGTGGCAAATGCCCTTCAACTTGGGAAAGTGCTCGATCTTACACATCGGTGAGTCAAACAGAAGCTTCGACTTTGCCATGAACGGTGTGACGCTGCAAAAGTCGTTTCTGGAAAGGACCTCGGAATTGTCATTGACAAGGACCTTAAATTTAGGCAACAGGCTGCCTCTGCGTTTTCCAGGGCATCGAGGATCCTAGCCGTGATCAAAAATCGTTTGCCAACATCGATACGTTTACACTTCCGCTTCTCTACAAGACACTGGTCCGTCCCCACTTGGAATATGGGAATGTTGTTTGGGGTCCGTTTAATAGAGGAGACCAGAAGTTAGTCGAGAGGGTCCAGCGACGTGCGACACGCATGGTTCGAGTACTGGCCCATCTCCCTTAACCGAAAGTTTGCGTGAGCTTGGCTTGCCTTCTCTCTACTTTCGGAGACGTCGTGGTGACATGATCAAGGTTTTCGACTTCTTCATGGCGACATGGACCAAGATCCATCACAGTTCCCGGAGCTCGACAGTCAGGACGTACGCGCGGTCACGCCCTGAAGCTGATGAACCAAATGCTGTCTCAGAGTCCGTCGCTTTTCCTTTAGTGTTAGGGTTCTTAATGATTGGAATGCTCTCCTTACCATGTCATCAACGCCACCACTCTCTCACAGTTCAAAGCCAAATTAGACGCCCATTGGGCAAATCAGAGGTACTATGTACCTCCGCAAGACTGAACCGTGACATATTCTGACAGGAGCTCGTTGATGACCGAATCCAACAGGCTCTTGTAAGCCTTCAAATTTCGACAAACTTATCGTATCGTATCGTACCTCTTATTAGTTAGTTAGTTGAGGACTTTTTCTAAGGCCCCCCTGCTGTCTCTAAATTACTGTCCAGCCAGCCATTATTTTTTGGTTTAAGCCACCTTCATCACACCAGTCTCGCAAATTTGCACCAGATTGATAAAATTTGCACCACAGGCACTCGCCCTTGTCTCCAAGGGCACTTGCACCTCTCTTGCATCTCACTTGCACCTCAAGGGCACTTGCATCTCATAAAAATGCCATACTTTGCACGCTGGGTGCCAGTGTGGACGGACTTTGTGTGAATGTACCTACTATAGACCAAGTCCCAAGAAGATATAAAATTTCATAGACATTCAGCCATAACAACACTGTGGGGCTCTGTGATGTAGTTAGAAAAAGCCAGAAAGTTAGAACCTTGAGCTTATAGCACTCATAGAATAAATTTTTTTACTGAAAGGGGGTTGGGGGCTTCTGGTAGGAGCAAATATGTATGTAAAAGGAAAAATGAAAAATTCAGATGATGGCTGTCAAACTGTGATATACTAGTCTTGAGATTTGTTAAATGAAGAAACAATGAAATCAAACTAAAATGTTTTTTTTAACCACTTTTGGAGTTCTGCACCTGCTGCATCAGGTGGATAGAAGTGTCTAAACCAAGCCAAAGATGGATAATATTCTTTGTCCAGATGTTAAGAAAGAATCACAAGAAAACGATAGCATAGGAATGTAATTTTAAGAGAAAAATGCCATTTTTTGCTAAAAAAAAAACACTGAAAGCATATAATTTCGTAATTAGAATATTAAAACATGAGCATCTTCAGTGAGTCTGTTTTGCTTTGGCCTTCTGCTTCTGTAGTGGTACCACACAAAATGGACTTTTGGCAATTTTACTAAGCAGGTGTAATAATGTCCTGGTATCCTTACCTTACCTTACAAATAGTCTGGATTTTGAGACCACTGTGGCCTGCGGGTCCCGTTCTCAACGAGCTCCAGATGAATGTGTGCTTATCTCAGTCATTCTCAGGGATCAGGTACCTGAGATGGTTCCAGTGAGTGTCTAAGTTGGCCTTGAACTGAGACAATGTCTGTGAGGAAACTACAGACTTTTATCAATTCTTTTATCATTCTTGATTCAGTAAGCTGGCCTATGACACACTTGGCATGAAAGTGGTGCTCTTTCTTTCCTCATTTGATATTGTTACACATAGCATAATACCATAACCAAACTTGACTTAGACTTGTCCTGATTCAGCAAGCCGGTCTGCAGCACACATTACCTGCTGGTGTCACCTTCACCTTCATCAACCGCTGCAGCGAAGGTGTACTCAGACTCTTTAGGACTCAAATTGTTTGATCTGCTCATGTACTGTCCCAATTTGGAAACATGTTGTTTCCCCCTTCATGTTTTGCACATACAAATTTGGTACAATTTTTGCAATGCCTCTGTGATTGCACCTCTCTGTTCTGGTTTTATAGTGTTCTTTGTATAGAAAACCAAGTTTGAGAATCTTTGTAACTTTCTGAGTTATACTTTTTTAAAAATATCACCATATTTGGAGTATTTTGCAGAATTGGCCAAAAATGGACTTTGGGGAATTTTTATTTCAATTTAAAACTGTATTGCTTTGATTCAGGCCCCAGTGAGCGAGTATTTGATTCAAAGCCTATAGCAGTGCTTGCTAAGCTGTGCTCAACTGTTGCAACAAAGCTGCAAAGTGGGCGCTTGAATGTTCACCATATATGCAGGATTGTGACAGATTCACAACCACCTCTCCTTAACACATGCATTGACAGGGGTCTGAGCCAACTTCGCTTTGACAGGAGTGGTGAGTACCCGCCCCTAAGATCTCGGGAACCATGGTAGGTAGTGAAAAATGGTAAATGGCGTTGCGTAGCCCATCCACTTCTGCATCGAAAATAGTTGACCCATTTTTTGTCAGGTCACATTTAAGATCATGAGAAGTCAAAACATGCCGTCATAGGGATAACATGTAAATTAAGGTTTTCAGCCATTTCATCTGAACAAGTAAAGATAGGGCAAAACGACTTGAACAATATGAATCCTCGCAGCAAGCCGAATCTAATGATATATAATTTGACCTTGCTAGGTTAAATCAAGAATTTGATCTGACCTGAGATCAGGTCAAGGTCATATTATATAAAATGCATATCATTAGAACTGAAAAAAACAAGGCAAGTCTGATGCAGCTAAAATAAACCCTCTATCACTATCCGTTGCTGAGTTATTTAGTAAAAACCATTTTTCCCATGTATTTACAATGGAGAGGTCATGCCTCGTACCTGACCTTAGGTCATCGATATCAAAATACCGGAACATATTTTAGAGAACTCGGTGGGCTCATTGTGTGATATGAGTTTCAATTGGATAAGTTCACCCTGTTCCGACTTATGCTATCTTAAACTTTTTTAAGGTCAGGTCACTTGACCTGTACTGGTGACCTGACCTGAGATGACCTAACCTTAAAATTTTCACAGAAGTTGTAAAAATGATGAGGAAAAAGGTATGCCTAGTACGGCGGCGCTACGCGCTGCCGTTTTTCTGCTATCTCCGAAAAACCCTATGGGGCGGGTACCCGCCCCCGTCAATGCGCAGGTTAAGATGCTCCACAGCCAACCTCTCAATACATTCAAACACCAAAAAAGCGTGGTGTTATTTACCTATGAGACTGAATCAGCGGGGCCCCAGCCAGCCGCCGGAAAACCTCATGTTGTCAGATCAGTGACAACTGGTGACCTCTGTCCTCAGAAGGACACCCGGCTCTAGTCCAGCAGCATGTGTGCGACCCAGGCCGCCGGCTCGCCCGCGGGCGCTTACTTCTTCCACTCTCCCTTTTCATTCTCCCAGGTGGAGGCCAGGCCTTTGATGAGGTTGACACATAGGTCGATCATGCACTGCACCTGTGCCTCCACTCGCTCTGGGTAGGTGATGGTCAGTGGTAGCGGGTCATACACGAAGACCTTCATCCAGAGGTAGATCCAGATTGAGATGGAGAATGCGACCAGCGCGCCACCTATGACAAACTTCCACTCGCCGGTGGGTGCCAGCATCTTGGACAAGCTCTGGCAAAAGGTGGCCTGGTACAGCTGCTGTACTTCCTCCTTGGTCAGGTTCCAGTCGCCCTGCTCATTTTCATGCAGTACCTGAAGGAAGCCGTCCACCTCCTTCAAGCAAACGGCCGGAACGTGGAAGTCGAAGCGGTCCATGTAGTTGGGCTCGCCGTTGAAGCCATAGCCGATGACCTCTCGTTTGCTGTGTTGCTCGATGACTGTGGGCAGGGCGTTGGCGCCGCGGGCCGCCGCTGTGGTGCTGAGTCGCGCCACTGGGGAGAGCCGCGCGCACCGCCACAGGACCAGGCCAGCCCCCGACGTCATACCGCACACAATGAAAACTAACCCGTGCACCTACCTATCAAGAACAGCTCGTTTTAGAGCCACTACAATGGAGAGGCGGCGATTGGCATTGGCGGTCACACTCACCGACTGATATGATGAGGTGAAAGAGGGTACATGAGAGGTGAAAGAGGTGATATGAGGAGATACTAAGAGGCATAAACAGGGGACTACATGGAGGGAGGGGGCTGGTCACGTGAGGAATGGCTCAGTCTAAGCGAAACCAGGCGTGTCCATCGTCCGCTATGGACTAATGTCACTGGAGTCATGAGGTATGTAAAAAAGGTGGATGGGGTGAAAAAATATGAAACTTAAAATAAATTGATGTCCCTAAGTTTTGAATGAGCTGTCCAGCAGGATTTTCAGGGCAGCCTACACCGACCATGGACGTAGGCAACACAGGCATCATCGCAAACCGATGCCTCCCACTGCCACCGCGCGGACATCCGCCAGCACCACCGCCACTGCGCGGACACATCCAGCACTACCGCCACTGTGCGGACACTTCTAGCACCACCGCCACCCTGTGAACACCTCCAGTACCACCGCCACCGTGCAGACACCTCCAGTACCTCCGCCACCGCGCGGACACCTCCAGTACCACCGCCACCGTGCAGACACCTCCAGTACCACCGCCACCGCGCGGACACCTCCAGTACCACCGCCACCGTGCAGACACCTCCAGTACCACCGCCACCGCGCGGACACCTCCAGTACCACCGCCACTGCGCGGACACCTCCAGCACCACTGCCACCGTGCAGACACCTCCAGTACCACCGCCACCGCGCGGACACCTCCAGTACCACCGCCACTGCGCGGACACCTCCAGCACCACTGCCACCGCGCGGACACCTCCATCGCCACCGTACAGACCCAAGTAGTGTTCACAGACCTCAATATGTTCAGAGACCTCAAGTTGTGTCATTCCCAGTTTTGTTGGAGGAATTCATTTGTATTCAGGAACCAGGAGCTTTGTTTTTGACTGGCTTGACTGTCACTTTCAGGGCAAGATGACTGCAACACCATGGTTTGAGCTGTTGAGTAAGAATAAGCTTCTGGCTCACTTGGCGTCGGAATCTCCAGGTAAGCAATTTGTTTTTGCTGAGACACTTGTGGTCTAGGTATTGTAATTTTAGGTGCCGATATGCGAAAATTATCCATTGATTGGACACCAAATAGGAATAAATAAGTGAACTGTTCTTTGAAGGGAATGTGATACATTTATGACATTTGAAGCGGGTGATGAGTCGCGTAGAGCATGCGGAAAGCCCCTGGTTTTATATCTAGTTTCAAAAATCACCTTTTGCGGAGCTACTCCTTCGTCATAAGCATGCTGCTTCAAGTGTCAGCTTTCACCCTAGGAGTGTAAGGGCTGGCGGCGGAGGCTCCTCGTCTGGGTGATGCCACGCTAGAGCTAATGGGTGGACACTCGATCTAAACACACGCTGTTTATCCGCAAACGGTGAATTCAGGAACAAATGAGATAGCAACCAGGAGGTTTCTAGGCATGTTATTCACGTGATCAGCTCAGTTTGAATCCCATTATAAGGGTGCTGCATTCCCTTTAATCATAGCCATGGTTTTTTTTATAGAAATCTGTACTTTTGTAGCTTTCACGAGTTTTATTAGACATCTCTCTTATCACAAGCATATTGCTAATTCTTTATCCAGAGTGCTAGCTATCCTTGTATCAGTCCCATGTTTCTTTCTTGTTGTACTTATTTCAGTTCCTCTTTTACCCACCGTTTTGCCCCAGACCCGGAGGCGGCTGAGCTGATCGTGAAGCTGATTGCGTACGCGCCGCGTCCTTCTCCGGCGGCGGGAGGCGATGTGGAGCTGGTCTCGCCGAGCGAGGAGCGCCGCTCCGCCGTCTGGCAGAGTCTCCAGCAGTCAGCGCGCTCGGCCCGCCGCGTGGCTGGACTCCAGTACAAACTGTTGGCCGTACAGGTGTTCGCTCACCTTGGCTGGAGATTCACCGCTCTGGACAACCAGTGAGCAGCGTGGAGCTGGTTTTGACATGTTACACATGCAATTATAATTGTTGGGGCTTATCGACGCACCAACTGCCAGGGTCATACGGCGTCGCCAACTCTCACACTGTTGGAATGGATTTTGGGGATCAGATCGACTTATTCAGAGGCTCCGCCGGGACTTGAAGCCGGGACCGGTGGCTTAGCAGACAAGGGTGCTATCCACTAAGCCACCCCATCCCCCGACATGCAAATCTTAAGTGTAATTTATTTCACATGCTGGGTCTAGCATGAATAGTGTAGAGCTTGCTCAAAGCCTGAGCTGCCGTTTGAGTGAGATTTGTGCTATGTTATATCCCCCAGACGCTATTTTGTCAGCATCTGCGGACACGCTGGCACGTGCGTACCCCGGTCTGACGCTGCCGACTCCGTCAGGGTGCCGCTGCCGCTGCAGCAGACCCTGCTGTCGACACTGCTGTCGGTGAGCGGCCGCGCGCTGGCCGACGTCTCGTGCCACTCGGAGATGGACCTGGCCCACATCAGCCCGCAGGCTGTGTTCGCCATCACGCTGTACCACCGCTGGGTGCTGTGGACGGTGTGTCAGCTGGCGCTGCCCCGCCGGCCTCCCCGCGCCGTCACAGTGCCGCTGTCAGTGAGCCCCAGCCACTGGGTGGTGGTGCCTGCGATGACGTGACATCTCAGTGTGGATTTTGTTCCTTAATATAGTATGCGTGGTTTTCTGAGAATGTGGTTGGTACAGCTGTCGTTTCCAGGAGTGGTGGTGAGCTGGATGGAATTGACACTGGGTGGGGGGACTAAGTTTGTGACATCGAGCTTTTTGCAATGTGCTTTATTTTCGCATTTACTCTGCACTTTAAAACAGGATAACGGAAGATATGAGTCAAGTGATATTCCAGCCAGCTCTATCCTTGTTTTGATTGGTATGATATGAAGCAATATCAGGTGTTCGTTCACGGAGGCTCTGTACTTACAGTGAGTGTCCCACTTGTATGATGGGTTTTGAACTGAGATTGCAGTTTTGCGGATCGTGTCGGAAAACATCGAATTCCCGTTAACTGCCTCACGCGGATAAATACCCTTCCTCCAGGCCAGACCAGCAGGACCTGGCACTGGTGGTGGTGGCGTGTGATTGACCCTGTCCCTTCTCTCCGCAGGCCTGGCAATGGTGACGTGTGATTGACCCTGTCCCTTCTCTCCGCAGGCCTGGCAATGGTGACGTGTGATTGACCCTGTCCCTTCTCTCCGCAGGCCTGGCAATGGTGACGTGTGATTGGCCCTGCCCCTTCTCTCTGCAGGCCCGGCAGTGGTGACGTGTGATTGACCCTGCCCCTTCTCTCTGCATGCCTGGCAGTGGTGACGTGTGATTGACCCTGCCCCTTCTCTCCGCAGGATCCGGCAGTGGTGACATGTGATTGACCCTGCCCCTTCTCTCCGCAGGACCCGGCAGTGGTGTGGTGTGATTGACCCTGTCCCTTCTCTCCGCAGGCCTGGCAGTGGTGGCGTGTGATTGACCCTGCCCCTTCTCTCTGCAGGCCCGGCAGTGGTGACGTGTGATTGACCCTGCCCCTTCTCTCTGCATGCCTGACAGTGGTGACGTGTGATTGACCCCGCCCCTTCTCTCCGCAGGACCCGGCAGTGGTGTGGTGTGATTGACCCTGTCCCTTCTCTCTGCAGGCCTGGCAGTGGTGACGTGTGATTGACCCTGCCCCTTCTCTCTGCAGGCCCGGCAGTGGTGACGTGTGATTGACCCTGCCTCTTCTCTCTGCAGGCCTGGCAGTGGTGACGTGTGATTGACCCTGCCCCTTCTCTCTGCAGGCCCGGCAGTGGTGACGTGTGATTGACCCTGCCCCTTCTCTCTGCAGGCCCAGCAGTGGTGACGTGTGATTGACCCCGCCCCTTCTCTCCGCAGGACCCGGCAGTGGTGTGGTGTGCTTTGACCCTGTCCCTTCTCTCCGCAGGCCTGGCAGTGGTGACGTGTGATTGACCCTGCCCCTTCTCTCTGCAGGCCCGGCAGTGGTGACGTGTGATTGACCCTGCCCCTTCTCTCTGCATGCCTGGCAGTGGTGACGTGTGATTGACCCTGCCCCTTCTCTCCGCAGGACCCGGCAGTGGTGTGGTGTGATTGACCCTATCCATTCTCTCCGCAGGCCCCGGCAGTGGTAACGTGTGATTGACCCTGTCCCTTCTCTCCGCAGGCCTGGCAGTGGTGACGTGTGATTGACCCTGTCCCTTCTCTCCACAGGCCCGGCAGTGGTGACGTGTGATTGACCCTGTCCCTTCTCTCCGCAGGCCCCGGCAGTGGTGACGTGTGATTGACCCCGCCCCTCTCTCTGCAGGCGCGGCACTGGTGACGTGCGATTGACCCTGTCCCTTCTCTCTGCAGGCCCGGCAGTGGTGACGTGTGATTGACCCTCTCCCTTCTCTCCGCAGGCCCGGCAGTGGTGACGTGTGATTGACCCTGCCCCTTCTCTCCGCAGGCCCCGGCAGTGGTGACGTGTGATTGACCCTGTCCCTTCTCTCCGCAGGCCCGGCAGTGGTGACGTGTGATTGACCCTGCCCCTTCTCTCCGCAGGCCCCGGCAGTGGTGACGTGTGATTGACCCTGCCCCTTCTCTCCGCAGGCCCCGGCAGTGGTGACGTGTGATTGACCCTGTCCCTTCTCTCCGCAGGCCCGGCAGTGGTGACGTGTGATTGACCCTGTCCCTTCTCTCCGCAGGCCCGGCAGTGGTGACGTGTGATTGACCCTGTCCTTCTCTCAGCAGGCCCGGCAGTGGTGACGTGAGACTGACTCTGCCCCTTCCCTCCGCAGGCCGGGCCAGCAGGACCCGGCGGTGGTGATGCCACACGTGGTGGACGCGGCGCGGCAGCAGGCCGAGTCTCTGGCGCCGACCTCCCTGGCGCTGCTGACCCGGCTGACCACCCTGCTGCCGGAGACGCTGCTGCCCACGCCGGACTGTTTCACCGCCTACACCGAGGCCGTCCCGGAGCCGACGCACAAGTGGGCACGCGCTGAGAGAGTCACCGCCGACGAGCTGCTGTGTCAGCTCAGCTTCGAGCTCGGCAGATACCACTTCTTCAAAGGTGAGGGGGCAAGAGAAATGGGGGTGGAAGAGACGGTGGGCAAAATTGTTTTGGCTTAATCCAGTGGCAACGTTTTTTAGGGCCTCGATTGATTAGTTTTTGAGGGTTTGTCCTTTAAAAGCGAGCGATATATAATTTGAATTGCGTAACTGTCTCCCGCCAGATGCAGCGGCGCGCGGGAATGAACCCATTCTTTAGGAGGACTTCAGCGCCCGTGGTTTGTATGTGAACTGAGCCTGTCTGTAGCGTGTAATTATTGGCGGCTGCCGTGCGTGGCAGCGCGGTACGTGGACGCCGGCCGGTGTTTCGCCGCCTGTGACCGGCTGTACCAGACAGCGCCCTGGCGCCTCACCTCCCACTTCGTCTGGCTGAACCCTGCCGAGCTGGCGGGCTACTGCCTGGCGCTCAACGTGCAGACGTCGCCGCCGCCCCAGCCGTCACTCTACCACAGACTCAGGGTCTGCGTGGCGCACCAGTACCAGGTGAGCTCGGCCACCGGCTGCCCTACCTGTGCCAAGTGTGCAGCCGTCGCTGTAATATGCACTCCCTCCGTGCCTTATCTGAGCAGCGTCCCGGTGCTTCCACCGGTGGTGAAGGTGCTGTTACGTACGTTCCATCCATCCCGTATCTGAACGGGACGCCCTGTGCGTTTGGTTGTACAGGGGGTGGTGCAGGTGCTACAGGAAGATAATCGGCGCCGGGAGCTGCCACTGAGCACGCGCGACACGCTAGCCAGGGACGTGGAGGCCATCGCCGCCCGCCGCGACGGCACCGTACCGCCCGACCTGGCGCACAAGGTCAGTGTAACGCCAGACTGGCGCACAAGGTCAGTGTAACACTAGACCTGGTGCAAAAGGTCAGCAAACACCAGGCTGGCGTACAAGGTCAGTGCAACACTAGACTAGAGCACAAGTTCAATTATGATACAAATATATTGGTATCAAATTGAAAGTTCTATCTCTACTTCCTGTGCAGTTGAAGTCTGGAACGACAGACCCTGTGAACTCAGGTCTCAAGTCAAACTTGCTTAGGCAGTCCCGGATGATCTCTCAGAGTTTACAACTCCAAACTTGTAAACCCAAACTTTTGGGAAAAAGATGCGCAATAGATCAAGGATGAGGTGTGCCAAGTACGCCGGCGCGCCGTTCACTGGCACCGTCTGAAAATCCCGAAGGGAGGTGTACAAGCACTACTGCGCTGTGATGAGGCTTATCACAATCAACATTATTCAGCACTATTTGTATACACCGGTGTTGAGATGTCCTGCTGGTGCATTTTTTCAGATTGAGATTCTGAACTGCGTGCGGCGTGCACTGGAGGGTCGCCACCAGACCGTCACCCTCTCCTCCCACCTCACCAACGACGCCAAGCTGGTCGTCTTCCTGCTGGACGTGAGTGCAAGTCTCGAAGGGTGTAGCAACAGCCACGATAGAGTTGACACGAGTTGCAACAGCAAAATTTTAATTGTCTGTGTGAGCTAAAGGCAGATATGAGCTGTCTGTGATTAGCTTGATGCTTTTGTGTCTACTGCAGTGCTAAAAAGTAAACAAAACGCGATTAAAAAGCGTTTGTGTACTGCAGATCTGGATCGAGGGAGGGGGCAATCCGGCTATCCCGCCCACCGTCGTAGAAGTGGACAACGTTACGTAGTTTTAGCCGATGTGGGCCGATTTTCTATGAAAACGCCATTTTTCACGATATTGCCCCGGTTGCCCTCTATCCCCCTCAAACGTTTCGATTAGATCCGCCTCCGGTGTACTGTAACTAAGCAATCGGATTTTTTTTCCAAAGCTCGCCCAGTCGAACGCCGTGATGGACAGTTGCCACCCGCCCCCTCCCTGCAGTGTGTTCAAGAGGCGGTCAGTTCGGCCGAGACCATTGCCGAGCCCGCCGCCGCTCTGGGCCGGCTGCGGCTGCTGCTGCTGAGGACCGGACAGCACGCGCCGGCGCTGGTGCCGGCGCTGGCCCTGCACCCCGCCGGTGCTGCCCTCTACACCGCCCAGGAGCTGGACGAGCTGAGGAGGCTGCACGAGGAGCCGGAGGAGGGACTGTGGGCGGACGAGCCGGCGACCACCCTAGCGGTGGGCGTCAGGGACCCGGCTGTAGAGGTACGGCAGTCTCTGAGGCGGGATGTACCACACTGGGAGGCGGTGTTCTGCGCAGAGCCTTGATGGAGGGAAGCACGTGCGTGTCGTGTGGTAGTCAATTGCCTTGTTTCGAAACTGCAAACTGAATATGTTTACTTTCAATTCGTAATTAAAGTCTAGGACTGGGAACTGCATTGGGATCATGTAAACTCATATCTTTTCGGTTTAGTCTGATTCGATCGACTAAACTTGACCTTCAGGCCGGACACCTATAACCCTTTGTGTGCCCGCCCGGTCCTTCGGGCAGGTGTATAACCTCCTGTGTCCGTCCTTCAGGCGGGTGCGCTGGAGCGGCAGCTGATGGAGTCGTACTCGCCGGCGGTGCTGAGGCGCGCGCTGCAGCAGCTGGCGGCGCTGCAGCCCAAGCGCGCCCTCTGGCGCTGCAACACTCGCTGGGAGCTGCCCATTCCGGTCCAGGGAGTGATCATGTCACTGCCCGCCGGCTTCGGCAGGGACTTCTTCTACATCATGATGGCCAAGGCCAAGGAGCTGCTGGCGCTGAAGGTGCGGACGGGAGAATGCGAGCTTTATAGTGGAAGTGTACTTGCAGTTGTTTGGGCGGAGGTCAGGCTGAAGCCTTTAAGAGAGGGCATGTATAGTTATTCGTGTGTGTATTGGGGTTTATAGGGCGCCCTCAGCATCTAGGCTATATCGCGCCCAGGTATAGTTATTCAGTTGTTTTTTTGCGCCCCTTTGTTTTCCGGTCGTAATTACGATCAAGTTCATGTCGTCGACATGACGATGCGTAGACTGCCGTTGAATTCAACGCCAGTTGAACAAAGGCTCAATCCACTGAGACCAGTGGATGAGCCTTTTGTCCGATTATCCCTGGTGTCTTGTGTCCGTGACCCCATCCCGGTGTGCCATCCTACAGAGGTTCGACGGCTCGCGGGGCTGCTGTCCTGTCGTGTCCGTGACCCCACCCCGGTGTGCCATCCCACAGAGGTTCGACGGCTCGCGGGGCTGCTGTCCTGTCGTGTCCGTGACCCCACCCCGGTGTGTCATCCTACAGAGGTTCGACGGCTCGCGGGGCTGCTGTCCTGTCGTGTCCGTGACCCCACCCCGGTGTGCCATCCTACAGAGGTTCGACGGCTCGCGGGGCTGGTGTCCTGTCGTGTCCGTGACCCCCACCCCGGTGTGCCATCCTACAGAGGTTCGACGGCTCGCGGGGGCTGCTGCCCTGTCGTGACCCCACCCCCGGTGTGCCATCCTACAGAGGTTCGACGGCCCGCACGGGCTGCTGCACTGTTGTGTCCGTGACCCTACCCCGGTGTGCCATCCTACAGAGGTTCGACGGCTCGCGGGGGCTGCTGTCCTGTCGTGTCCGTGCCCCCACCCCGGTGTGCCATCCTACAGAGGTTCGACGGCTCGCGGGGGCTGCTGCAGACCATCCTGGAGGAGGCACGCTCCGCCCAGCTGGGCGCCGCCGGTCTCAAGCTGGCGCGCCTGATCGGCTGGGAGAAGCTGCTGGCCGATCTGCTGCAGCTGCTTCACAACTGGCCCAAACTCGGCGGTACGTGTTCAGCGGAGTGACGGGCCGCTCGGACGCTGAACTGACGCCACTGGACAGCTGGGTGGTTTTTGGAGATTGGAATGATTCGGCTTGTTCACACTGGCCAACGGTTGGTCCTCTGTTGTGTTTGGATGTGTGTTAACTAGCTGAATTTCACTGCGCTAACGCCGTTGCCATTCCACGTGTGGCATAATTTCCTACAGTTTGCTCTCAGCTAAGATTAGCCCGGGGAGATGGTGCCGACCCTGCCCTATCAAGCAAAGGAGGGGCTTATCTGTTATTTCTCTTTATTTCCTTCTTCCAGGTGGACTAAAGGTTAAAGTGGTTGCGGAGTAGTAAATATAGAATATTAATCGTACCAATTTATCCGCCAGTGCAGATTGATTTTCGCAAATGAATTTTAAACTTCTGCTCATCAGTATTTTGTGATCGGATGACAAAACAATATTACTCTTTGACTATCACAAACTGACAATGTCCCCTCTCTGACCATCACAAACTGACAATGTCCCCTCTCTGACTATCACAAACTGGCAATGTCCCCTCACTGACTATCGTAAACTGACAGTGTCCCTTTCCTGACAAACTAAATCAAACTAAGAGTGTCCCCTCTCTGACAGCTACCTCAAACTGACAGTGTCCCTTTTCTGACAAACTACCTCAAGCTGATAGTATTCCCTCGCTGACAAACTCCCTCAAGCTGACAGTGTCCCCTCTCTGATAACTACCTCAAGCTGACAGTGTCCCCTCTCTGACAGACTATCACGAGCTGACGCCGCGCGCCAAGTCCTGTCTCTCGGCCCTCCAGACGGGCAGTGACGTTCTGCCGCGGTCCGAGCTGCTGGAACACTGTACCCTGTACCTGCTGAACGTGTGCGAGTGGGACCACCTCAGCGAGCTGGAGCGCCGCTGGCCCCAGGTACCCCTCTACCGGGCCGCCCCCGTCATCTTCCAGTGCCACGCTGCTCTGCGGTGTTCATGCCCTTTGGGCTCTGTGACAGTTCCATGTCGCGTGCCATTCAGTAGTTTTATGACGTTCGTAATAATGTAGGAGCTATGTTTGGAGAGGAGCATTGCACGTGTTTCCTGTGGTGTGGAAAATATGTCTTCTCCATTATTACCAAACACCAGCTATGTGTGATTGTATATCCATAGTGGCAGATCGCTATCCGCGTTCTGCGTTCGCCTGGCATTGTCGTGAGTTGCCCCGGCCGCAGGTGGACCTGGCGGCGCTGCTGGCCACCGTGTGCCGCGAGCTGGTCAACAAGGGCAACGACCGCCAGATGTCGCGCGACCTTTGGAACGCAGGTCAGAGACTGCAAGAACTGTGTGGAAGGTCTACCGCTGTGCTACTGTCATTTTCTTCCGTGTCCACGAGTCTAAGAAATTCTTACTTCCAGCGCGCGCTGGTTTTGCTCTGTGCTCATGCCTCTCGCTTTCGGTGATGCCTGTCCTCTGGTAATGAACCCCATGTTCACGGAGTCTGTCCCCTCTGTCAAATATCCCTCCACCCACGGTGTTTCTCCCTTGGCCCGGCAGTGATTACGATCTTCACGGTGCTTTTCCCCTCCGGTAGCGATTCCTATGTTCACGGTGCTTGTCTCCTCCGGCAGTGATTCCCTCGTTCATGATGTAAGTCCCTTCCGGCAGTAATTCCCACGTTCACGGTGTTTGTCCCCTCCGGCAGTGATTCCCATGTTCACGGTGTTTGTCCCCTCCGGCAGTGATCCCGATGTTCACGGTGTCTGGGCAGCAGAAGCGGAACGCCATGGGAGCCGCCTCTTCGGTCCAGCGCGACTCGCCTCACGCCATCATGCCACGCACACAGCTCATCCAGTTCATACAGAAGGTACCGAACTCAACATAAAGCGGGTTATAGCCAGCTCACTCAGTTCATACAAAGGTACCGAACCCAACATAAACTGGGTTATATCCAGCTCACTCAGTTCATACAAAAGGTACTGAACCCACCCAGTGCTTACATAAACTGGGTTATAGCCAGCTCATTCAATTCATACAGAGGGTAGGTTATAGCCAGCTCTCTCAATTTACAAAGAGGGTGGGTTTTACCCAGATCACCCAATTTACACAGAGGTTGGGTTGTACCCAGATCACTCATTCACGAAGAAGGTAGGCTACACCCAGCTCAATAAATCCTATCGTAAACCGCAATGTCAAGAAACATGTTGTGTGCTAGTGACGGAAATTCTCATGTGGAGACTGAGGCCAGAGCAACCTATCCCGCTTAAAAAAAGCCGCCAGCGCGTCAGCGGGGAGAGACCCTTCTCGGCCCTGTCTGGCTGGTGTGACGCGGTTCCATCGACAGGTGCACGAGCACACCAGTCTGTCGGTGCTGACCTCGCTGCTGACTCGGCTGCATAACATCCTGCTGGACGACTCCACCCGGGAGATGAGTCTGGAACACGCCATGCTCTGGCCCAATGTCGTCAACAGGTGAGTACGCACACTGGTGGCGCGCCGCACGCACGCGTCAAGTGTAAATGTCTCACTGTCAGTCTTGATTACCCCAGCTAGGAGATGTATGTCCGAATGTATTTAATGATCTTAGGGGTATAATATTCGACTTGTTTCTAAATGTTTGAGGATAGTTTGAAGAAAAAAGCAGATTAGTGACTAAGTGAGATAAATCCCCGTTACATAATAATGCGGCAGGAAAGGGGCTGCCCGAGAAAGTGGATGTAGTGTGGGGAAGTGTTTTGGGTTTCCAGGCTGCGACCCAGGGTCGAACACTGGGCAGGTGTTCTGCATAAGCCTCTCCGATCCCCATAATACCCTCCCAATCAGGGTGAGAGTTGGCAGCGCCGTACTATTTCAGCAGTCGCTACGATGCAAAACCCTAAAGCCGTGGGGAGGGAGACGAAAAGCTTATCCATATCCTTTTTAGGGAATTTGCCGGTGCCGTCATTGTGTTAGTATTCGAGCACCGACTCAGCTTGCATTGCAGCTGCGACACTCCAGGCGACAGCTGTAGCGAGCAATAGTTCTCAGCTAGAGCGAGTACTAGTTCTCAGCTAGAGCGAACACTAATTCTCAGTTAGAGTAGGTACTAGTTCTCAACATTAAGAAATGTGGGAAATGCTGAACATCTGTAAAACGTCATACATGTTGGAAAGATGCAGTGAACGCTTTGTGAAACTGCCCAAAGATCGGAACAACATTTATATTGGAATGTTACCTACGATATGTTCAGACTTGGGGTAGCTAATAGTGTGTTATTTGGCCAAAGTCCCCAATGCCATGCACAATGGTTAACTATAAAAAGGTTAGGGCATATCGACGGCGTCACCAATATATTGAAAGGGAGGGGCAGACCGCGTGATGGAAAATTATCGTCACTTTGTACAGTAGGTGAGACATAGGAGCTGTTCCAGTACCCTCCACTTGAGTCGGTGGAAGTAAGGGTTCCAGGTGTAAATTGGTTAATACCCAAAATAGCCAAATTGTTTTCAAAGGCCCTAGAAGGTGAACTGCATCTTGAATTTGAACTAAATTATTGTTTTAACTTCTGCCGTTAGCCAACAAGTCTGCCAGTCCTATCTCAACATTTTTTCATGGTAGTACTTTGGGCCAACCTCACAGAATTTTAAAATTTTCTTACACTGAACAGAGCTACAGTCATATTATAATTTCAAAGAACACATCCCCAATGCCATGCACTTGGTCACAGTCGCCCACCTTGGTTTCCAAAGGGTGGATCCAGGGGGGGCAACAAGGAATTTTCCTTTCCCAGCCTCCAATTTTGTCAATTTTTGAAACAAAAGTTTTCACAATCACTGGCCCAGTTGCCCTCCCCCAGAACCACCAGTTTTAGATCCAAGATTGTGCTAGATTTAACCCTAAATTACTGCAGATCATACCCCAAATTACACAGATCATATGTGTAAGATGGCAGAGTATGAAACAGGGACATGTTAATTAAGCTTTTGCAAGATAATGTGCGGAACTATATTGCAGCCTCAACACACTTCCCACGGGCTGGAGCATTGTGTCACCTACATTCTGTGGGTTTGCCCCCTGCTGCTGAAAATGCAACCATAACAGCATGGCAGTGAATCCCATCATTAGTAAAATATCTGGTTGTGTTAACTGGAGTTATGATATATGAACATTCCATTATACACAATAATATGTGCCATCCATTTATTGCACCATTTACATTACACCAATGGTTATTTACACTTCGAACACCCCCCAAAACCTCACAATGTGTCTAACCCATGACAGTCTTCATTTGTCATCACTACCTTTTTGTTTATCTTCCTCAGCTTCCAGAAGGGCAGACTTTATGTTCACTTTCTTCAGCTCGTCAATGAGTTCTCCATTTTGGTGCATTTGCAGAAGGATGTCACAGCCACCCACAAATTCTCCATCCATGTAGATCTGTGGGATAGTGGGCCAGCTGCTGTATTCTTTGATTCCCTGTCTAATACCTTCATCTTCAAGAACATTGTGTGCATCATACTCCACACCATGCATCCTCATTATTTGAACCACTGCATTGCTGAAGCCGCAGCGTGGCTGCTCGGGTACTCCTTTCATGAACACCACCACTTTGTTTGCCTTGACCATTCCATCGATTCTCTCCTTGATATCAGCTTCTGTTGAGTAGAAAATCCTGTGCACAGCCCTCCATTGTCTTCCCAGGAGTGTGCGTGGAAGCCTGAGAGCGATATTCATAGTTTTGACTGTTTATGTTGGTGGGTTATGTAATTATCGACCAGAATTGACTCTTCCTTCAAGCTTATTTTTGTTCAAAGTAGCCTTGGAAAATTTTCAGGTTTCTAGATTGAGTCAGGGATCAGTTTAAACCCTTCCAACTCCTCCCGATTCGCGCATCACATGCGCTCTGAAATTTCAGACTCTGAACATGGATCAGTTCCCACTTTCCCACACGATGTAAACTTCGTTCTTGGCTGTTTGCCTCTGCTCTCTTGTCACGAAAGTTGCCGCGTCATTAATGTAAATAGTGCGCAGGAAGAGAAGTCTGCATATGGCAGCGGGTAAAGTGAAGTATTTTGCATCGGAGTTTTTCCTTTGCTTCGTGTTCAGTCCGTCGTGTGGTTAAGGACGTAGAATTCGCCAGAGGTGTAAAGAACCATGCACGTCGCCATTAATTTATTTGGAAGCTTGGAAAAAGGGTAGAAATCATTTAAAAAATGACAGATTTTTAGTTTGGAGCCTGTGTAACTGGAACCGAGGGGCGGATCCAGGATTTCCTCAGGTTGGGGGAGGGGAGGATGTTAACCTTGAGCCCTGCCGACGGAGGTCCTTTTGGGGCTGGGGAACCCAGGGGCGGATCCAGGAATTTTCGCTAGGGGGGCCGCAGCGCTTGGGGGCGCCACTTTCATGGCCAGGGGGCGCCATTTTTAGGCCGGCTGGGGGCGCCAAATTTTATGTTCTTTACCCATTTAAAGCATTTTTGTGAACTGAATCAGTTAACCTGCGCCCCGGTGGGCCTCCGAGCCACCTTCGCCCTGGTGGGGGTGTTTGAACACCCCCTCTCGAACTCGTCCCCTATGCAGGATAGCAAAAAAACGCGAACCCTGGTGGATAGCTCATACAAATTCATGAAGACACTATATCAGTCACTTTTTGGCTCAGGTCAACATTGAGGTCATCGCAGGTCAAAAAAGTTGGCATTTTGAGCAAAGTTTAGCGTCTGACAGCGTTGAGTTAGAATAATTTTGTAGACACTGTTCGCTCTCTCTCGTCACGGCGAATCGAATGATGTATAATATGAGCATACTAGTTCAAAACGCAAATCACCTGATTTAAGGTCAGGTCAAGGTCACTTTTTGACTTAGCATAGTCCATATGCCTATCAATCGACTGGCAATAGCAATCCAAACGCAATGGTATAAACATAAAAGCTGTATCATCATTTCATGCAAAGTTATTGACCTAAGTCTCAAAACTGCTTAAGTAGCTTCGGATGATCTCTCAGAGGTCACAGGTCAAAAATTGCAACATGAACCTAAAAAGGGGCCTAAGATACTTCGATTTGGAGAATATGAAGGTATTATCACCTTTATCTACACAAATACAAACCATTTTCTGTTTTCCTCTGTATTTCCAATGGAGAAGTCATGGTCCGTATTTGACCTTATATCATCGATATGAAAAATCCCGGAACTTTTTGGAGAACTCGGTGGGGCCATTATGTGTTATAAGTTTCAATCCGATAGATTCACCCATTTCCTACTTATGCCACCTTCAACATTTTTTGAGGTAAGGTCATTTAACCTGCACTGATGACCTGACCTGAGATGACCCAAGCTAAAATTTTTGGGGGATTCTTGCGGAATCGATCAAGAATAAGGTGTGCCAAGTACGGCGGCGCTTCGCGTCGCCGTTTTTTCTTGCCGCCCGAAAAACCGGAGGGGGTGTTCAAACAGCCCCCACTGGGCGAGGGTCAAAGAGGTAATTAGTTTCATATTTTCTTTTAAAAAAATGAGGAAAGATCATGGCTTTGAATGTATCTAAAATACATCTCAGGAGTGGTAAAAAGTGAATGTATCTCTTTGGCGTTTATTTTATTGTGCACTGGAACCCACGGTTAGTAAAGACACTTTGGGACCCGGGGAGACTGCATGGGGACTATTTTCTCCCCAATCAGTGATCAAAATTATCTTCAGAAGCCTTAAACAGTTTGTAGAAGACCAACGAATGTTTAGAATAGGCCCGTCTCGTTCAATGAGCCTATGTTTGTCATTGGGGATTAGGTTTCTACAGGACATGTCAGATCAAATCCCGATACACTTTGGGAAGCCCCATGATGGTTACATGGACTACTGATTTTGCTTATATGACGATGATTAGCACACAGGGCCTTAACTAGCCATAAGGGTCTAATAAACCACTAGGTCAGAGCAGTGATCCCAGTTCCCTTCAATCTGAGCTAGCCAGCCACGAAGGGTCTATTACTTAAGTTCATGGACCTTGGCTTACTTCAAGACCCCAGTTATTGTAAACCTTTCTAAGGCTATATTCTAATATAATGCCCTCCTAAGACTTGACTGAGACAAGCAACTTGCCGTATTCCAATGTGGTATTTTGACCTTCTTCCGTGCGTAGCCACGCTCGACGTAGGACAAGCGTACCCGGGATGCACAGGGACCAGTACCGACCTAGTCTACGCAGAATATCAGCATACCGATCTAGTGTGCGCACTACGATCACAATGCTGATTTGACCCCACCTGCGCAGTGTGGGTGCAGGCTGGAAATCAGAATAAAATATCGACGTGCGTGCGCCCATTCTTATGTACTCTCGGCATCAGAATACGGCCCCAAGCAAGGGCCCAGTTTAGGGATACTCCACATCAGCGATCAACTCGGAAAAATGTGTTTGTGTCTCCCTCAACGGCATCCACCTGAATTTTTGCAGGAACTATAACTAGCTATAACCAGATTTTGGCGGTTGGCCTGTCTTCGCTGTGCTATGGCAGCCACATAGGACCCTCGACTGACCAAAGTGAACTCAAAGTAGTTCACAGTGTACACTTGTACACTTTCCGGCTTTCTCCAGGGGTTCGCTAACTGGCAGATTTAGATCCTAATGGATTTAAGGGTCCCACCAGTCCCACTCACAGCAGTCAAAGACCGTCATGGATGGTTACCCGCCTGGATGCAGGGGGCCCAGCGACTTCCCGATTAGACCTCAGGTCACCTCATGACCTTCCACAAGAATATGACAGGCCTTACTGGGCACGGAAAGACCTGTTGGTCCCGGAGTACCCTTTTTATAGACTGTGCGTTCAGTTCCAAAATATATATATATTTACGATACAGAGTCCTCTTATGGTCACCGGGGGTATCGCCCTGTCCGACAAAAAAACATGCTGGCAAGACATGGCCCTGACAGCGACCGAAAGATCTGTTAGTTACAGAGATCCCTGTTGACCTAAGATTGCCCTATTGATAACGAGGAGACTCCTGGTCCCAAAGGACCTGCAGACCGTAGAGGGCCCTACTTGTCACAGCATCCCCCGCTGGCACAGGGGGCATTCTCGGTTTCTCGGTGGCAGACAGAAGGCTCTTCTGACTGCATTGGGCCCTGCCGACCACGGAATGATGTACTGGTCATGCTTGTCACAGAGGGCCCTGTTGAAAACAGGTGACCCACCTGATTAAAGAGTGTTCTTCTGCCCCTTGGGGACCCTGACGGTCACTTATAGGGTGTCGCTTGCCGCAGAGGGTCACGCTTGTAACAGCAAGTCATGCTGGTCCCCGAGGTTTACGGTTGGTCATAGATTGGCGTAGCCCGGCTGCCCTTCGCGCGATTTTTCCCTTCGGGTGCCTCTCATGCGACTGTGCTAGCCGCCCCACCCCTTTACTACGTTTCTGTTCCTCCCTACTATAGTTCCATCACCCAATCAACTCTCCTTCCCCGATCACCTAGGCATTTTTCAGCTCTATCAACCGGCCGTAAACTCAACCTATCCAAGGTGATGATGTTAGAGTTTGCACCTGACCAACACTGACCGAGCTTATCTATCACTGATCAACAACCGAGAGGGCTGGGTACATGGACGATCCAGGATTTCGAAAAGGGGGAAGTGAAGTCTCCGGGGGCGGTCAGACTACCATTTGGGGGTCAGCCTTTGGTATCACGGATCTTTGTGATGCTAATTTTGCGTATTTGTGATGCCATTTGAAAAAGTGCCGATTAAAAAAAAACACGTTGCCAAGAAAAGGAAGAATTTCTCAAAGTGCCTCTAGCTAAATAAGCAACAAGTAAACAGGGCAACTTCTACCTGGATTACGTTTTGAAGCAGAATTTACGCAGAGACGGCCTTTGGAGATTTTGCGAACCAGTCGTTGCAGTTTACCCTGTCTGCCCAGAGTGGATAGTGATAAATCCATAATATTCTACATAAGGCGAAACTTTTTGCTGTTTACAAACATGTGGGAGAGGACGCAACCAAAATTATGCAGGTGCCTCCTGCCGAGCTCTCAATGTTTTTCTTACACAGATGACGTGGAAATTTCGCATTGCTGTCTAAACACAGCCTTTCATTAGTGGCACTGCGAAAAAAAACACCTCGGCAAAATAAGTAAATGATCGAAGTCAACAGCTTATAGGGTTATCAATAGATCCGGAATGTTTTTTTAAACACATTTAATGGATATTGGTATATGTGCTCAAAATTTGCTTCACAAGAAACATTACTTTTACCAGTCCCCTTTATGCCATCGTAGCATGTTCTTGTTGCAAAAGACAACACAACCACATATCGGACGGGCACACGACCACACATCGGATGGGCATGAATGCACCCTGGGGGATCCTGCGTGGTAACGGAGCAAAATGACACCCATCGATACCCAAAGCATACATTAAAAGAACTCGGGGCAATTGTTACCACTCAAAGCTGAGAGCTGTCCATGTGCCATGGTAGTGCCATGTTGCAGTGGGATGCCCTACGGCTGAAAAAGAGCGGTTAATCGTGAAATTGGAGCACCCAAACACAAAGTAGAGGACATCCGAAGTTGAAGGCGGTACACGTAAAAGTGGGGCGCCCCAAGGCTAAGAAAGAACAGACAATTGTGGAAAATGGGCGCGCAATCATGCACTAGCGGGCAGTCAAAAGTGGATCAGAGCGATCAATTTTACGGTGGAACGCTTTAGAGCTAAAAGGGACGGTCAATCATGATATAGGGGTTCTGAACCACAAAGCGGATGGCGGCCAGAGGTGAATGAGGGCAGTCCACGGTGAAGTGGGGTGCTCTAAAGCTGCACAAGAGCGGCCAGCAGTGGAGAAGGTGCGCGCAATCATACAGAAGAGAGCGGCTAAAAATGGATGAGGGCAGTCCACGTTGCAGTGGGGCACCCTAGGGCTGAAAAGCGGGTCAATTGTGAAAACGGGGAGCCCAGTCACAAAGTTAAGGGCACCTGTAGGTAAATGACGGTGGTCCACGTCGCAGAGGTCCGCCAAGCGCTGAAAAAGGGTGGCCAAACGTGAAAAATGGGGTTCCCAACCATAAAATAGAGGGCGTCCGGAGGTGAATGAGGAGTCCACATTGAAGTGAGGCGTCCTAGATCTGCAAAGGAGCGGTCAATAGTGGAGAACAGGAGAACAATCATGCAGAAGAGGGCGGCCAAAGGTAGGCACGGGTGGTCCATGTTGCAGTGGGGCGCTCTAGAGCTGAAAAGGGCGGCCAATCGTGAAATATGGGCGCCTAACCACAAAGAAGAGGGCGTCAAAAAATCGATGAGGGTGGTCCACGTTGAAGTGTGACGCCTATTAGTGACCCGGGGGCATGATATATGAGGGAGTGCTTAGGTATATAAATGAGTCCAGCGGTGATGCAGCATGGGAGTACCAAAAGTTCAGTGTGGTACGGTGGTACACCCTGTGGGACGCCGGTGGTCTATAGCCGGGGGAAGTGTGGTGAGTTAGTCAGTTAGTTATTTGGGCTTTCGGGCGAGGGATGGTAATGGTGATAGTGCATCGGGGGGACGCTGATACTTCACCGAGGCGATACCGAGACTGGAGTTATGGATACCGGTGGTGCAGGCAAGGTGCGCCTGCAGCACATAGGCGTGGAACCGTCAGTGGAGCGTCTGTGGGAACAAATAATCCATCATGGGACGCTGGTAGGGTAACAACAGGGTAGAAGGGGGTACACGAACAGGGCACTGGTTGGGCAACAGGGAGGAGAAGACAGTGCATGGGAAGAGCGCTGACGGCGCAATTTGGTCATCAAGGAGACACCGAAGCTGAAGTTTGGAGCTTCCGGTGATACAGCTTGGGGGTACTCGCATTCAGTGAAATTTGTGGGAGCTGTCAAGGGGAGGCGCTGGTAAGACAACGGGCCACGTTTGGGATGCAAGAAATTCAAAGTAAAGAGAAGCTGCATGGGGTTTCTGGCAGGGATGTGTTGGTGCGTTCATGGAGCTAACGATAGGCACCCATCATGCACCATGGAGGCACAGGGCATGCTGTCAAAAGTTGGGGCGCCCATAGTGGCGCGTGGTGGGGGGATGTGGTTGGGCGCCGATAGAGCAAAAGTAAGATACCAATGATTCATCAAGCAATCAGCAGAAATATGTGGGCGCCTATAGTGAAGTGTGGGGGCACCAATGGAGCGAAAGAAAATCACCAATGTGTACCATGGGTGCCGCCAGACAGAGCGGTTTGTCGAAATGTGGGGGCGCTCCCGATGAGCCCACGGCTGGAAATGAAGGCGCCGGTGGAGCAAAGAACAGGCACCAATGATTCATTATGGGGGCGCCAGTGATACAGAACGATGTGTCAAAAGATGGTGGAAAGAGGCGGGGGGAAGGCGCCCATAAAGCTAAAAGCAGACAACAATAATACATCATAAGAGTGGGGCTCGGGTGGTATAGGAGGGGCTGTTGAAAGGTGAAGACCCCCTCAATGGGGCATGGGGGCGCCGTTTGATATTAAAAAGAAACGCACCAATTATGCACCATGGGGGCGCCAGAGGTAAAGAGCGGGTCCAAAAAGCAGGGGTGCCCACAGTGAAGCGTGGGGGCGCCGCGCCGGTGGAGTGCACAGAAGACACCAATGATGCCCAATGGGGATGCCGGTGGTACATGCAGGGTTTCAGCACATGGGGCGCCCACAGTGACGCGTGGCGGCGCCGTTGAAGTAAAAACGAGACATCAATGCTGCACCATGGAGGCGCCAGTGGTATAGAGCGGATTTTCTGAAGGTGGGGGCGCCCGTAGTGAGGATTGGGGCACCAATAGTTTATAGCGGGATGCCAAGAAGTGGGAGAGCCCACGATGAGGCTTGGGGGCGCCGGTGGAGTGAAACGAAGGCACCAATGCTGCCCAATGGGGGGCACCGGTGGTACATGCGTGGTTCCAAAAGATGGGGCGCCCACAGTGATGCGTGGGGGCGCCGCTGGAGCAAAAACGAGACATCAATGCTGCACCATTGAGGCGCCAGTGATATAGAGCGGATTTCTAGAAGATGTGGGCGCCCGTAGTGAAGATTGGGGCGCCGGTAGTATATAGCGGGATGTCAAGAGGTGGAAGAGGCTTGGGGGCACCAGTGGAGTGAAACGAAGGCACCAATGATGCACCATAGGGGCGCCGGTGGTACATGCGGGGTTTCAAAAGATGGGGTGCTTACAGTGACGCGTGGGGGCGGCGTTGGAGCAAAAAACGAGACATCAATGCTGCACCATGGAGGCGCCAGTGGTATAGAGCGGATTGCTAGAAGGTGGGGGCGCCCGTAGTGGGGAGTGGGGATCCAGTAGATACGTAGCGGGGAGACAGAGTGGGGGCTCCACTGATATAAAACGGGCTGGTAAAGGGTGAAGGCCCCCTCAAAGAGGCATGGGGGCGCCATTTGAGCAAAAAGGCACCAATGATGTACCACGGGGGCGCCAATGGTAAAGAGCGGCTCTAAAAAACAGAGGCGCCCATGGTGAAGCGTGGGGGCGCCGGTGGAGTGCACAGAAGACATCAATGCTGCACCTTGGAGGCGCCAGTGATATAGAACGGATTTTTAGAAGATGGGGGCGCCCGTAGTGAAGAGTAGGGCGCCGGTAGTATATAGCGAAATGTCAAGAGGTGGAAGAGGCTTGGGGGCGCCGTTGGAGTGAAACGAAGGCACCATTGATGCCCAATGGGGGCACCGGTGGTACATGCGGGGTTCCAAAAGATGGGGCGCCCACAATGACGCGTGGGGGCGCCGTTGGAGCAAAAACGAGACATCAATGCTGCACCATGGAGGCGCCACTGGTATAGAGCGGATTGTTAGAAGGTGGGGGCGCCCGTAGTGGGGAGTGGGGAGAGAGAGTGGGGGCTCCACTGGTATAAAACGGGCTGGTAAAGGGTGAAGGCCCCCTCATTGAGGCACGGGGGCGCCATTTGGGCAAAAAGGCACCAATGATGTACCACGGGGGCGCCAATGGTAAAGAGCGGCTCTAAAAAGCAGAGGCGCCCACGGTGAAGCGTGAGGCGCCGGTGAAGTACACAGAAGACACCAAGATGCCCAATGGGGGCGCCGGTGGTACATGAGGGTTCCAAAAGGTGGGGCGCCCGCAGTGACGCATGGGGGCGCCGTTGGAGCAAAAACGAGACATCAATGCTGCACCATGGAGGCGGCAGTGGTATAGAGCGGATTTTCCGAAGGTGGGGGCGCCCGTGGTGAGGATTGGGGCGCCAATAGTTTATAGCGGAATGCCAAGAAGTGGGAGAGCCCACGATGAGGCTTGGGGGCGCCGGTGGAGTGAAACGAAGGCACCAATGATGCCCAATGGGGGCGCCGGTGGTACATTCGGGGTTCCAAAAGATGGGGCGCCCACAGTGACGCGTGGGGGCGCCGCTGGAGCAAAAACGAGACATCAATGCTGCACCATGGAGGCGCCAGTGATATAGAGCGGATTTCTAGAAGATAGGGTCGCCCGTAGGGAAGAGTGGGGCGCCGGTAATATATAGCGGGATTTCAAGAGGTGGAAGAGGCTTGGGGGCGTCGGCGGAGTGAAATAAGGGCACCAATGATGCACCATGGGGGCGCCAGTGATGCAGGGAAGGTTGTCAAAATGTGGTATTTGCATGCAGCGGAATTACCAGGGGGCGCCAGTATTCCCGTTTGGTATGCAAATGTGGAGCAAATGGAGGCGGCCCCCGGGGGCGCCTTAGTGCCGAGGGGCGCCTTACCGGCGAGGGGGGGCCGCGGCCCCCGGCCCCCCCCTGGATCCGCCCCTGGGGGAACCCTGCCATTTTTTAATTTAATGTGTATGAAATATCTGCTAAATGATCAAGTGTTAGATACTGGGGTGGATCCAGAATTTTCTAAGGGGGAAGAAGCAAGTTTTGGGGCCCCGCTCGGGAGGACCGCAGTTGTACATTCATCGAATGTGAAATATTTGCATACTGCATAATTCGCGAGACACTTACTTCTAGGGTGCTTAGACATTTAAATATTGACGGGGGTCCGCGAGACCAACTCTTGGGGGCCCCTCAAAACCAGGGCGTCTCTCTGTTGGTCAACTCTTGTTGTCCCCCCTGTTGGTCAACCAGGGGGGACGTCCCACAAAATTTGTTTGATCCATCATCATAAATGTTGTCAGGTACCGAATGTGCTCAAAATTCGCCTCCCCGGTCAGTACCAGCTCGGGCCCGTCCCCCTGTAAAAATTATGTGGCGGCGCCCCTGCCAACCACCAATCAACCATATATTTAGGAACCGCGGCCTTAGCTTCATGTGCTCGATAAAACTTATGTCGTTGCTTTGAGCCCTCGGACTCTCCTCGGGCACTTTTACTTTACATTTCGCATTGTCGATCTAGATGCATTGTTTGGACAAGATAGATGTAGCCACATGCCAGGGGTACGGATTTTAAAAGAAGTGGTGCGGTCCCCAAATTTGAAACAATTTCAATAACGATATAAAAATTAATAGTATAATATAAAGTGTATTTTAGCCTTCCCGCTGGCCATGGGCGCCGAAAGCGGGGGGACGCGTTTCCCCCTGTTGGCCTACCAGGGGGAAACGCTAACCACCAAAATGGGCCTACCCCCAACATTTTTGGGTCAATCGTCATTAATGTTGTCAGGTACCGAATATGCTCAAAATTCGCCTCCCCGGGCAGCACCAGCCCGGGTCCGTCCCCCTGCGGAAATTCCATGGCGGCGCCCCTGCCGCTGGCCTGTTGAATAATTTCAAGCCATTTCAAAGCTATTCAATTGAGAGACTCGAAAATTTAAAGGATGTTTTCACACCACTTCGACGTTTCATTGGGGCTGTCTGAGTACCAAAAATATCCACATCCCTGCTACAGACAGGGTTATAAATGGTATCCCCGCGGAATATGTAGTCAACGCCCTGCTACGAAAACCATAATTCATCTGGTGTTAGCTACTGCAAAACAGGTGTAATTCAGACCCTAGTTCAGACTGCAAAGCATCGAAATTTTCCATACTTCAAGTAAAAGTCTGAAAAGTGAATAGCTTGGCTTGCAGTCAATGTATCGTCTCGAGGAGCTTTTCATGTATGGTTGAGTGCTTCTTGTAGTCCGATGAACTACCCCACCCTTGGGGCCCACTTCACAAAAGTACATGTAACCTTTACACAAGTACTAAATATCCATAGTTTCACCTGAAGGTTCATATAAATGATAGAAATCTCTTATCAGTTCACTATGCATCCATTTTTCAGAAAAATTATGTTTCCGCTTCGTGAACGAAATATGAGAGTTGGACCCGTGAAACGAACCAGTGTTCCTTTTATCGATGTAACTGGGCCCCGTGTGCCTAGCGGTGCCTAGTCTGTGCCTCGCGTGAAGCTACCTAAAGCACTTAACCCGCAAGTGGTTATTACCTTCGACTAGTCAAGGAATCCTGAAGTGCGCCACAAACCACTATCGAGACGAAATTGGAGTTCATTTCGATGCACTTGAAGCCAGATAGGACCCCCTGATCTTGTTGAATGTAGCCCCTATAAATACAGAAGCCCATTCTGATTGATGGGGCCCTTTGACCACTTGACGAACCTGGGCCCAGTTTGGTCAGCCACCCTAACACTGATATCGCCAGGTAGGATTCACCTGTATGGGTTTGTAAGCATCACCGCGCGATGTCATAGTCTTCGCGCGGTTGGCTGAATTCGGCCCAGGCCCCTGACCTTTGGGACCAGGGCCTCTCCCGCTACCGGTCGGACGCCACTGCAGCGAGCTGTCCTGTCCCCCATTGGGGCACGGATTGTGAGGGGAAAGGGATAAATGTAAAATGCTTTCAAATTTGTTTCTCGCCTGTATAATTCTGGGACCCGAGTTGGGACAGGAATGATGCCACTAACGATGTTTAGTTTTTATCCAGGGGCCAAAAAAGTGTTCAGTGTGTCACCATTGAAAATGTCAGACCACAGATGTGTCACCACCCCAGGCAGCAAAATGTGGCACGTTTTATGTTAGTAGGATACTGATTGGCACTCGTGGATCATCCTAGCTGTTAAAAAGCACTGGAGCTCTAATTACAGGCGCCAGTCTCGGATATTTGTTCCTGTATTTGTCTGGAGAAAATATGTCGGCTAATTTTGTCACCTTTCTCAACTTGGGCTGTTCACCATTTAGAGTGGCAAAATGGTAAGTTTTTCGACTCCTGTTTTTATCTGTTACTTTATATCGCTGTTTCATAAAGGTACCAACGTGCTCAAACGTACTGCTCTTAGCAATCCAATATTGTCGATGTTCTTCAGGGTATGGTGTGTGAAACCACATTTGAAAGTTCAACATCAGAATGTCTGTAGTTTTCAGAGCCTATCAGGGCGTTAAGATGGAGCCGTTTTATAGTGTTGAGAGGTGATCGTGGCGTTGAGGTGGAGTCTTTCTCTGCCTGTGAGTTTCGGTGACGGTGACCCACCCTCCCGTGTGCGCCGTAGTCCGAAGTTCCCTGTTGAGTTACAGTGACGGTGACCGTCCTGTGTGCGCCCCAGTCCGAAGCTGTTCTCCCTGAAGAACGTCTCGGAGTGTCTGCAGACGCTGCTGGAGCAGGGCATCCGGCTCTACCCCTCCCACATCCCGTGGCTGCAGGCCATGGCCGACCTCCGATACGGTAAGACCCGACCGCGCCCGCTGGACCTCCCAATGTGTGTAATTGCATGGAGCGTACCTATCTTAGCAACTTCTTTTACCACGTTGTTACGAAGTCCATGCCTTGTCAGGAATTTTAACCAATAGTAAATGTAGATATGTCGGCAGCGGTGCGTGATTTCTCCAGCTGGTGCGTGTTGCAACTTGGAGTGCCTGCCTTTTGGAGGTACCGTGGTTTCCGGCCAGGGTGGGAGCGGACGAGAGGGACGCTTTGTGTTGGCAGCAGGATCTACTAATGGAGAGGGGGGAGTTGATGCGCGGGGGCGTGATTTAAGGAATCTGGGTGCAGTTAGAAGCGCTCGTTCCGAGAGAGGAACACCGGAACGCAGCACGGGGGGTGCAAATGGCTGCTCGAGTGTATGCCCCCCCAATCTATGGATTTTCGCTTCTTGGGTGGACTTCTGACCTCCGTCGTAAAAGGGAGCAAGCGGCGGGGGAGTGCGTGTTTCAACAGAATGGGGGTGCAGGTACTGTTAAAAGCGGACGGGGCCTTCCGGTACTGTTAAAAACGGACGGGGCATTCCGGTTTTCATCAAGCTAGTTGCCCAGGTTGCGCTGGCTGAAAACCCTGTTTCCGCCCGGGATTGAACCGGGGGCCTTCCGCGTGTTAGGCGGATGTGATAACCACTACACCACGGAAACAGTCGGGCACTGCCCACGGTAGTGGCCGGACAGCCCGACGTTGTCCCGTGGACGATAGCACATAGTGAATACTCTGGACAATTCCAGCGCCAATGGGCCAAGGCCTACACCAGGGCATATTTTCAGCTACAAAGTGGTGGGCATTTTGCCCACCAGTCCCCCATGCCTTGTCCACCAGTAAACGGCCCAGTGCCCGCCAGTCACCCGTCATTTGATCGTCTAGGAGTGCCCTTTTGGTGGGCATTCGTGCCCTTTTCAGAAGAATGCCCACCAGCCCAGTTACTTACAATTTGCCTTGGCCTACACGGTCCGCTTCCGATGTGTTCATCAAAGTGGTATCTACTCGAGTTTGCAATGGTTTACAATGGGCCCTGAAGCCGAATCTGAAAGCTGTAGAGCTAGATCAGACCAAAACCTTAGAAGTTGTAGCCTCAGACATTTTTTCGTAGATCTGTCTATATGCGTTTTTCGTCTGTTCATAAACACCAAGGAAACTCATGAAATATGTATCAAAAATACATTTTATTTGCGAAATAAACCAGAGAACTCGAATCAGCAGTCGGTTTAACCCTAGACCACCTCTAGAAAAGCTTCCAATGTGATTTTGACCTAATTTGAATTGCAACTTTTGCTAGTACAATTTTTTATGTTCCATTTCTTTAAAGTAAATTTGTAGCATTTCTCTTTCGGAAAAAAAAGAGTAGAATATATATTTTTAATTTCCTGTAAGTTTTTGGTGCCCATAATTCTGTACCAATGCATCAAAATACCGTATTACGCGTGTTCACTTTTCTGACCAAAAGCCAAAAGGAGTCTAGTATGTGAATTTACGTAGCCGAGATGTAGTTGGTAGTGTTGATTTCATTAGGACCCCTCCCTGATAGGAATAGGGGTGGCCAGAAGCCTGACAGGAATAGGGTTAAGACTGATGCCATGTTTTTAGCAGCTGAGACCTTACACTTCATTGACGCCATTATTCGACGATTCTTCGTCGTAAGATCCAGCTGCAGCCGAAGGACGCGGCAGGATCGGTTATTACCGTCTTTGACCGCCGCACTCGCCCGAGCTCTCCTCCCAATGACCCCGCGCCTGACGCTGTGACCCGCCGGCAGCGGGCGATGAGCCGACCTCGTCGCTGCGCTACTACCTGGAGGCGTGCCTGGTCAGCAGCGAGTACTTCACCCGGCCCGTGCCCCGCACGGTCCTCAGCGAGGCCGTCCTGCGGCGCATGATCAAGTGCTGCTCCATGCTGCACTGCTACACTCAGGTACGGTTCGCTGGGAGGGGCTGGTGAACTGACTATATTGCTGCTACATGCTGCACTGCTACACTCAGGTACGGTTCACTGGGAGGGGCTGGTGAACTGACTGTATTGCTGCTACGTGCTGTATTGATACACTCAAGTGCGGTGGCGGAGGTAGAGGAGGGTCGGAGATGGTGAAGTGACTCCTTGGGGAACTTTGGCTCCGTGAGGGAGCTTGGCTTGGAGCTTTCCGTGGTGGCTCGTGGAGCTGTGGCCCGTGGAGCTGTGGCCATTAGGGAGACACGCGGGCAGCTGGAGTGAGCGATAGCGGGGCAGAGCTGGAGGCGTCAGGTGGTTACATTGTTTGTTCACTGGTCACGCCTATAGCAGAGCGCTACTCTTGGAAGCGGCGTTTGAGATATATTTCTGAGAACACGTGCTGTTGGTTGTTCCTTGCCCTCTGCTGTGATTTTCATTTCATTTTCTTCTCATTGGTAAACATGTTTATTGATTACTCGACCGTTACAAAAGTTACGCATGATTTCGGCGGCATTCTCGTGTCACACCGTCAACCACTGCGTACTTGACCAGGTCACATTCAGCTTTGCGTCGCCTTGTTTACCCCCACCAGAGAGAGATCTAGATGATGCATGTGCGAACCCGGGTAAAATTATCGAAAAACGTAGGTTTTTTTAAAGAAAACTGGTGAAAATCAGCTAAAAAATTATAAAAAATGTTGGCGCCTCGAGGGGGCGAGTATGGCCGGGTTGGGTGAGGTTGGGAGCGGCTGGACGACACGCCCCTGACCCCACTGCGCCGTTCCAGGCGGCCGTGCTGTGCCAGTTCCTGGAAGATGTGGACTACGCCAGCGCCTTCCAGTACGTGGCTGAGCGGAGCTGCGCTGACGCCATGGACGGCTACTACGACTGCATCTGGGACATGACGCTGCTGGAGTACCTGACGCACTTGCACCACAAGCGCTCCGAGAGGTGCAAACGGCAGCAGGTCATCAAGCTGATCGGTCAGCTGGAGCTGAACAGCAACAACAACGAGGAGATACAGCGCGAGGCGGCTACCGTGAGGAAGGCCAGGTTTCTCAGGGCCATGGTGAAACAGTATGCTGCCTAGAATAGATGTGGACTCGGCCAAACTGTGAACGGAAGACTCTGTGATGTGTATAAGGCCCTTTTACATACAATACAAGGTGTAAGGGCGTACATTGTCATCACCAACAGATGTTATTCGCCTGCTGTTAGATGTGACCGAAGTGTTTTTGGCGGGCTCATCTTTTGGCGGACCTGCAACTGTGCGAACTTCAAATTCAAAGTTCGTATAGGGGGCAGAAGTAGAACGATTTGGACCAGAATTGTCATATGGGCATTGTATGGGGTTTGTTGGACTGTGAGCGGAGGGTTCTGCCTGGCGACCATGGAAACAAAGGGAATGGGTGCTACACTTCGCAAAAGGATCGACTTCTTCATATTCTTCAAAACACATGTTTTCAAAGATTGTGGTCTTTGACCTCCCCCTTCAGAGCAGTGCCTGGAAAAGCCAGTGATGTTCTACTGGTATCTCCACGTTGCTCAAATTGTAGGGTCGATAATTGTCTATATTTTTGCAGTGTTGGTTATCGTCATATGCTGAACTCTAGCGCAGTGAATACTTGACAGGGAAGTTTCGCAGCGGTTGGTGGATATGGACGTACAGACCGCCTGTCAAGATAACCGGACGTGTGGCGTTGTAGTGTTGTATCCAGGCTGACGTGTTGCGTGGTTCCCGTTCTGCCGCGCTGTTCAGCTCTTTCGATTGATGTATGTAGAGCTGGAACGCCGTCGCTCGCCCTCACCTGTTGAATTATCTGTGTACAGTCATGCCGCTGATGTCATCTTAACACGTTCGTACAAAGTTATCAGTCGGGTGTTTTACGTGAGTTGTAGTGTCGGCACTGTACTACATATAGGATTCTGTGGCTCTTCTGCTGATTTTTCTTCACAGTTGGATCCAGTTTGTCTTTTGAAGTTACAGGATTGTTAGATTCACTTTTCTATTAACATGGTGACTGGAAACAGCGCGGGAAAGGCCAAAGGCCGAATCGTCCATTTGGAGCGGAGCGCTCTTACCTACTTCTATTAATTATTCTATCCTATCTATTATCCTTACCTATAATGGCTATTATCATTCGGGTCCGTGGTTCTTTATCCGCCTAAATGTAACATTTTCGTTTTCGTTTCAGTCAGCGGGCCGTTGTTAGAATCAAGTCATGTTGGTTGAGAACCCTGGTTTCACTATTTTATGATCATGTTTACTAGAAGCAGGGTAGTGAGATTTGGGCAGTCTCAGTCCCTCATTTTTCTTTGACTCATATTTTTGTCTGCCAGAAACCCCTAGGTAAAACTGCGTTAAACATTCGACAAAATGCAAAATCATTTCAGTTCCACAATTTGGAATCCGTCGTTCTGGTTGACTATGGGGGAGGGGTATCCTCCCACCCAGGAGCGTCGCCACTCACTACTGGAGAGGGAACGCACTCTGACCGGACGATAACGGAAGGTGGGGGTTTGTGGTAGGCTAAATGCAAACTTAATATTTGTATTGGAGAGTGCCACCGAGGCATTGAACCAGTAACAAAATCGGGAATATCGTAGGTGTATGATTATGTATACGCACTCACTGAATATTGGCAGCCAGCAGTTACGAGGAAACATCACGCGGACGAGGGCTGAAGCGAGTAAATGTTCCGAATTGGGTCGTCGTGTAAAACACACTGCATACCGCCCATCCGTCTAACGTTTCCCGCACTTGTAGATTCGGGCCGCGCAGTGTCTCCCGTCAGCGGAGCCGCCGTAGCACTGCGCAGCAGGAGGCTCGAGGCTGCAGCAGCAGAGACCTCCGCGGCGAGAAGTCGCGGCAGCAACGAGATCTCAGCAGCGGTAGGAGCCTGCAGCACAAGATACCTCTCCTGCAGCAGAAGAGCGGACCGCAGCATTTCAGAAGACCTGAGCTAAAACCCAGGGGAGCCAGGACACCTGGGTGTTGCGTCTCGCTGAGGGCGTGTTACCGTGCCAGTGCTATCCCACCCAGGACACCCCAGATTGAGAATAGATCTTCAGTTCTGCCTTCGAGGGAACGTCCACCCTTGCTTCATAAGTTGGATGGACGCAGACTCCCCTTCATAAAGAGGGGACAGCCCTGAAATGGCCACGGCGCATCCCTGCAAGATCTGTGACTTCCGGGGGAGGGGAGGGGAGTGTCACCTTTGACGGGAAAAACCGATCAGGTGAGCGCAAAAAGTGCTATCGGCGGGTGCCAATTTTCGCACCCTGGGGGGGAGTGGGAAGCGACATTTCAGGGGTACGCCTTTTACCTTTCAGCGGGGTGCTGTGACCATTTCCGGAGGTCGGTCGGGGGAGGGGCACGTGCTCCCCTTTCCCCTGGATCCGTGTATGCCATCCCTCTTCTAGGATACGAGTATCGGCGCCTCCACGATGGGATTTGGCGCCCACCTGATCAGTTTTGTCGTACTAAAG
The DNA here is from genome assembly GCA_034440635.1 of Lepas anatifera. Taxonomy (NCBI): domain Eukaryota; kingdom Metazoa; phylum Arthropoda; class Thecostraca; family Lepadidae; genus Lepas; species Lepas anatifera. The sequence continues at coordinate 898,467 of JAOTON010002043.1, forward strand.
TGGCTCCCCCGGTCAGGATGGTGCTTCGCCCCAAAGCTCCGCTCCGCACTATCGGCAATCCTGGATCCCCTTCCCACTATCGACGACCGTGCCTTTGCTCAGGGCAAACCCTCACCTTCCCCTTTCGTCTATGTGCATGAGCCAATGTTGAGTTGTAGGAGCTCAGGTGTGTGACGGAAGGTATCTTGTATGACAGGCGCCCAGTTTTACCTCTAAAGCACTTCTAGAAGCCCCTGCACCGTGACCATATGGTAGCAAACACTGCGGCTTTTCTTGCGCTCAAAAGTCAGTCATGGCTCAAGGCTCTACAGTTTTCCTTTCGCATCGTTTTCCGCGTTGAGTGTCTGTTGTGTTGGTTGCTCATTTTGCGCACGGTTAGTAGAGACACTGATTTTGTGGAGGCTGTGTGAGACAAGGAAACTCAAATACCCTACTAGAGAATATTATTGTCAGCGAGCAGCTTCCGTGAGCGTTGGTAATGGCTTTCATATATAGTGGTCTGTATTTAAAGTACTCTGGTCTGTAAGTCTGTGGAACTTTCCATAAAAATTAAGGGCCTAAATATGTTATTTTGAAGTTACTTTCTTCTTCTGGGAATTCTCTTGATGCTTCTTTTCCAAGTGGTTTACATGGTACCTAAGTATGTTAAGCGTTAAACATTTTCTGTAAAAAATCTGTTGGTATCCATTTTGATTGGGATATTGCTGTTTCATGATTTTTTTTAGGGAATGCTAGTGAACATAATATGCTCTATGATAACAACTGACTAAAGTAAAGCATGGGGTTGGAATGAGCTGAGTGTTGACACTGGCTCAGGCTTTGACTGCAGGCAATGCCTGTGTAGGAAATTATACCTAGCTCTAAAACACTCAGATGCACTTACTTTTGCAGCATTATGTGGCATGTTCAATTTTACACTAAAGAAGATTTGTTGGGACAGGATAATATTTCTCACTTTATCAGGTGCTGAGTGGAGCAGCAAATATCATCAAAGTCTCCTGCACCACATGTCACAGGTTCAAGTCCCAGTGAAGCCCCTGAATAAGGTGATATAATCCCTGAAATCCCTCCCAACAGGGTGAGAGTTGGAAATGTTGTATGACTCACAGTTGTGTGTTTTTGAACCCCATCAATTATTTTTCACTTAATCCAGTTTAAATTTTGGTTTACCTCAATGAGCATTCAAAAAGAAATTAAATTTCTACATCCATAAGGAGGGAAAGGGGCGATTTGATCATGACAAAATGTTTAATCAAACTGGCAACTTAAATGAATAGCACAATTGGACATTGTGTACAGCTTATAAAATAGAACTGAAGGGAGCATAGAAATAGCATCACAACCAGTGCAGTAAATGCCTGGAACAGTGGGCATATTTTTCTAGAAATTTCAAGGAGTTTGAATCATACATATATTTGACATTGTAACTCATGCCATGCACAAGCATACCACCTTCTCCAGGGTGCATCATGAGTGATTCATTAAGGCCTTGGGTGATTTTTATTTATTGCAGCCCAGAATTTTGGCCCTATGTGATGCCTGGGTGGTCACAGACAGACATATGTATGTCCATGCTCTTGATGCATGTGTCATGACATGGGAAGTGGAACATGAAACAATTCATACCAGAGGGAGACATAAAAGGCAAGGATCATAAGCACACACCAAATATTGTTGAAACTGTATCTGGGTGGCAAATTTCCCACCTGTCTGGTGTGCTACAGATGCCAAGGGCAACCATACCAAAAGTCAAGGTTCAGAAGTTTATCAAGTGCTGGGCAAAACCAAAAGTATATTCATGTTTGATGATACCATCTGAAACTTTGATTATATCCTTATTCTTTCCAGTTAGGTATCCCATTTACTTTTTCAGATGAAGTAGGGGTTGGAGTTATAAGCCTATTAAAAGGCCTCTTTCCAAAAGCTTCTTTAATACATTTTCCTCTGAATGGTAGAGCAGGTATCAGTAAGAATGATGTGATTTGAATTGAGTCTAGAAGTTACACTAATGAAAAGTAGGGCCTGTTTTTGAGGCTTTGGATTACCCATAACATGGAACATGCAAGGAAGGTTAGTTTTGGACTTCTCAGTGTATGTATCTAAGCTTAATACTGTGCCCAAACGCCTGTATATTAACAATGGTTTGATGTTTCCAGGAAAAATGGCCAAGAGCACTTGTATTGCATATTTCCTATGGGCTACACTAGGAGTGTTTGGTGTCCACCATTTTTACCTGGGCAGAGACAGGCAAGCCTTCTTGTGGTGAGTATTTTTTAAGGACCATTGGTGATTATTATCTGCAGCTCCATGATTGTTGTCATTACTTATCTAGGTTGAATATTTCCTCTTTCCTCTTTCCTCTCACCCGTTTCCTCTTTCCTCTCTCTCTCTCTTGGCTACACTTGCGGGCACCACCGTCGGGTACCGAGCTATATCGATTTAGCCCCATGTGTGGGGTGAAGTACCATTGGCTGGATTCAAGCAATGTCTGCTTTTCCTTCGGAACCTTACCATCAAACAGTGGAATATTTGTAGAGTCATTGGGCTTCGGTCTTGTATGTTCCTTCATCTATGGCGACTTGTGATTTTGAATTACCGATTTTACGCTAGTCTGTAAATGTAGTGAAGGTTTTCTGTCTGAAAGGGACTTTGAGTCCATGTAAGTGGGCTGTGGCTCGTCTGAGGTAAAATGTATGTATGTTTGCAGGTTCGTCACGTTCGGCGGCGTGCTCTACGGCTGGTTTAGTGACATCACCCGGATACCGAGCTATGTGGACGACGCCAACAACGACCCCGAGTATATCGGCGATCTCGCTAGAAAGTTCAAACGTCACAAACGAGTGAGCGCACGCATGTTGCTTGTGTATTGCCAAATTCAGAATGTTCTTGCCGGCAAGTAGGCAGGCGCTTCAAAGAATAAAACAACTGAAGACAGCGGGCTGAGACCGAGAGCTTCGCATCCTCGTCGCTAATCCACCTGGTGTTCGGCAGCCGCCGGTGAGCCTGACGCGATGCTCGGCTCCAGATGATGCTGGGCATCTCCTGGGGGTACATGGCGATGGCAGCGGTTCCCGAGGAGCCGCAGTTTGGCCTGCGGTGGCTTCTCTACCTCGCCACGCCCGCTGCCACCGCTCTCGGTGGGTGCGCTGCTGTGCGCGGCGGTGGTCAGGAATTGGCGGATTGTTTAGTAGATTTTCTTTCGTAGTTTCTTTTTTCGGTGGAGTTGATACCTTAGCGGCGAGTGGCTTTAGAGCTTAATCGTGTTATCTGTATTCACTATAGAAGCGATACATGTGGTTAAGATTTTTATCACTTCAGAAAGTGCCAACAAAGTACATGATGTTGCGGCCGGCCGCAAGTTGGTATGTTAATTCACACCATGGTAAGAGAAGCTGCACTGAAACAAGGCAAATTTCAAATAATTATGTTTGGCCTGGTCGATCTAACAGTTACACTGTTACCAAAACTCAGCTTAGTTGTAAGTTCCCACGATGGGTGGCAGAACATAAGCAGTTCTTTTGCCTTTTACGTATGTTTGTCTTCGCCAGTGGTATACAGGGGGGATACCGTTGACCGGTGCCCCGCCCCTCTGGTTGGGCCCCTTCTTCCTAAAGCGATGAACAGGTGAACCGGTGTGCCAGTCTTACCTCCCCGTGCAGCGGTGCACACGGTAGGCCGGCGTGCCAGTCTTACCTCCCCTGCCTCCTCCCCGTGCAGCGGTGCACACGGTTGGCCAGTGTGCCAGTCTTACGTCTCCTCCCCGGCAGCGGTCACACGGTGGGTCGGTGTCTGGTCTCCCCCTCCCACCTCTGCAGCGGTACACACGGTGGACCAGTGTGTCAGTCTTACCTCCCCGCCCTCTTCCCCTGCAGCGGTGCACACGGTGGGCTGGTGTGCCAGTCTTACCTCGTCTCCTCCTCCCCGGCAGTGGTGCACACGGTGGGTCGGTGTCCGGTCTCCCCTCTGCAGCGGTACACACGGCGGACCAGTGTGTCAGCCTTACCTCCTCCCTCCCCAGCGTCACACGTTGGCCAGTGTGCCAGTCTTACGTCTCCTCCCCCGGCAGCGGTACACACGGTGGGTAATGTTGGTCGGTGCCGCGGCGAGCTGCGGTGGCCCCTGCTGGCGGCGTATGCCACGCTGCCTCTCTACTGGTGGAGCCTCCAGGTGGTGCACTACACCGCTCTAGCGAGTGTGGTGGCGTTCGAGTATGCTGCCAAGGAGTGGCGGCGCGCGCCTCACCCGCGCAAGTCACCCTGCAGGTACGGGCCATACACACACACTAAGCCTGAGCTGGAATTCGTAAGATGGCCTATTTTCGGTAATGATATTATTTACTGTACGATAAGTATAGTTTAGACTGATCTTACAAACTGGGATCGGTTCCCCTGACATGCTCTGGTGCTGTATCTTTTCCCGACGTAGGTCGGCTGGCAACTGACTGGTGGGAGGGTAACCTGAGTGGGGCAGCCGTCCCTGTGCTTTGTGGAACGTTAAACTTTGGCTTCTGCATTAGCCCTTCATTGCAGGAGTTGCTCGTTCGGATAGTGGGGTCGGGGTCTCCGTGACAAGTCCGTTGCTGACTTGAGTGAGACTTCGACTCCAATAACCGAACTTGTAACAACTTGGACAGCATTTATTAAAATTATGGATGTTTGTAAATTGTCAGGAACGTCTCCGCTAGAGTGGTGTTATTGCTTTGATCCGCTAGTTTGTGTCTCGAATTTTGCACTTGTAAGTCGTAATGAATGCTGTGAGCATTATTTCCTCCTCTCCTGCATCCTGCCGCTGGGTTTCCGCCATCGGCGCAGTTTCCTAGCCATTCTACTACAGCACGAGCTTTTTTGTGATCGCCCGCACCTCGTCCACAGACGAGCGGGCACGCTGCTGCTGTGCCTGATGCTGTTCTACTCGGTGTGGGCCAGCTACTTCTACTTCAACGCGGCGATCGTAGACCAGCATGGCGAGAAGACACGCTTCAGGGACGCCGTCGGAAACTTCTTCCGCTCCCAGCTCTGGAAACGCATGAAGGTGCGGCTCACTTACCACTGAGGCTATGATAAATATTAAAATTCTGCTGTCGTTTTCTGCTCCACTTTATTGTTGGAAAACTAAAAGCCGACTTGTTCCGTATTTTGGACACGGGTCCCTCGCTTTTGCCCGTTTGCAGGCAGCCATTTTTGTCAGGAGTTGACGACCGTGGCAGGTTGAAAATGGAGTTTGAACATTTGTAACATGGTTGGACCAGGGGCATACGAGAAGATGTTTTCAGATGACCCGTTTTACCACCTAGCTAATTAGTCTATCAGAGATAACCATCCTTCGTGCATTCAGTTTTGTGTGGTGTGTTTCGTCCACTTCACTTTGCCTTCTATGTTCTCAGGAGGAGGTGGTGCGACTGTTCAAGCTGGCCTCCAGTCAGGGCTGGCGCAAGGGCTGGTGGTCCTTCATTGAGAGTATCGACCCCTCTGGGGAGTATGCTGCCTTAGAGGTACGCTGTTCTGTAGCGCCATCTTGTTCACGACTCAGTCTGTTCGTTTTTCTAAGAGTTCTTAAATCGGAAATTTGCATTCGTCCGAATAGTACCACCCGCCTTTATATCTGCAACAAACTTAACTGCACTAGGTTGCAATTACTTTCCATTATTTAACGGACTGCGTTGTCTTTGCACTTGTGTGCTCATGAAATAATACGGCACTCGCCGTGAGGGGAACTGTAAATAAAACCCGTGCCGGGTTTTATCAGTCACGCTTATACCCTGATATCGCCTAGTGACGGAAAGTTGTATTCAATGAGTGGAGCTTGTAAGTGACACTGGTTTATTACATTGTGAGTGTGGCCGACCGAAGCGGGCCCGGGCCGTCGCGGTCTGCCCAGCGTCGCCGTGTGCTGAGGTCGCCTCGGTGTCCTCAGGTGCTGGGGTTGCCGAAGCGGGCGGGTCAGGAGGAGATCACCGCCCGGTACCGGGAGCTCACCAAGGCCCACCACCCAGACCGGTGAGCACGCAGCGCCGAAATAATCCGGCTCAGCTGGGGGTCTGGTGCACAGGCTCGGGTGGGGGGTCTCAACGCCACAGCTGATGCACTGACACAGGGTCTCACCTGAGAGCTGATGCACGGTCTCACCTGAGAACTGGTGCAGAGTCTCAGCCTGAGAACTGGTGCTGAGTCTCACCTAAGTTGGTGCAGAGTCTCACCTGAGAGCTGGTGCAGAGTCTCACCTGAGAGCTGGACCAGTTGCAGAGTCTCACCTGAGAACTGGTGCAGAGTCTCAGCCTGAGAGCTGGACGTGCATAGTCTCACCTGAGAGCTGGTGCAGAGTCTCACCTGAGAGCTGGTGCAGAGTCTCACCTGAGATCTGGTGCAGAGTCTCAGCCTGAGAGCTGGTGCAGAGTCTCAGCCTGAGAACTGGTGCAGAGTCTCACCTGAGAGCTGGACCAGAGTAGCAGAGTCTCACCTGAGAGCTGGTACAGAGTCTCATCTCCTGAGAGCTGGACGTGCAGTCTCACCTGAGAGTTGGTGCAGAGTCTCACTTGAGAGCTGGGCAGAGTCTCACCTGAGATCTGGCGCAGAGTCTCAGCTGAGAACTGGTGCAGAGTCTCACCTGGGAACTGGTGCAGAGTCTCACCTGGGAACTGGTGCAGAGTCTCACCTGGGAACTGGTGCACCATGTGCAGAGCCATACTGAGTCGGCTGTTGCACGTCTCAACGTATTTACGGATGCTGTATGTAGGTATGCAAGTCTCGAAGGAAATGATAAAGGATACAAGTTGATATAAGCAATCTGGGAAAGCATATATGTTTGAAACTTTTTGTGTTCAAATATATTTTAGTGAGTATTAATTATGCCAATGTAAAAATAGTGGCCACATTCCTGATAATATTTTTTGATATTTTGTTTTTAATTTATTATTTTACGGCAATTTTGAATACGTATGATTTTATGTTGTTTGCAATTTTGCATGACCGAGCTGTTTCGAGGCGAAAATGTAGGTTTACCGAAAGCCAGAGCATTTTCCCAATCAATAACTCGAAATATTTTACCATACGGATACATGTTTCAAACTCGTTTTTCAAAGATGGTGCAAACTTTGAAATTTTAAGTGGCCTCGTTCTTAATAGTATTCTTTTTTGTTTTGTTTTTAATTTTTCAAGTGAACGTCCATTTTGAATGTATATGATTTTATGTTGTTCACATTGTGCATGACCTCGCTATTTCCAGGTGAAAATGTAGGTTTACCGAAAAGCCAGAGCGTTGTCCCAGTCAATTGCTCGAAATATTTTACCACACGGAAATTTTACTGGCGTTGCGTGATTTTGCGACCTAGATAATTTAGCCCTAGACGCAATTGTATCGAAACCTGAGATGGTGATTGTCGCTACAATATTTTTCGGTGGACCTGTTGAGGAACTGCGCATGTTTTTGGTCACGTTTGAGCGAACTAAAAGATGCTGCCGATCTTGCATAACTTACCCAGTGTACAAATGTCGCTTTCTGGTGTTGATACCTGCGTTGCCGCAGGTTCACGGGCACTGAGGAGAAGGCGGCAGCCGAGAAAAAGTTCATGGAGATAAACCTAGCCTACGACAAGCTGTCCAGGATGCGGAAGAAAGCGGAGTCGTAGCAACAGACAGTCACGCGAGGAGGCGTGAAGCTGGCCCGGTGACCCTGACTCGAGGTCAGTCCAGTGACCTCTCAGCGGCGTCAATGAGTGGTCAGCTCAGTGACCTCAGTGCGTCAGTGGGTGGTCAGTCCAGTGACCGTGACCTGAGGTCATTTGGGTCACATTTCAGCGACGTCAGTCCAGCGACCTTGACCTGGGTCAGTCTGGTCACCTACCCGCGTCATTAGAGTTGTTTTTGATTGGATGCCTCGGAAGAATTGGTTTCTCTGTCCGTGGGTTAGTGTCCCAGCCGGACGTACCTCAGGCCCACTTATCTTCAATAAATAGGTGCATTTGACTGTAGCTCTAACTCTGGCGGTATCTTGCACCTTATTTTGTTTGTTTGTTTTTGCTCTGTGCATTGTTTTGCATTGTGATTTTGCATCGGACTCCTCAACATAAGTTCGGACCGGTGCGATTTGCGGAGCCTATTTCCAGTAGAACGCAATGGCCCAGCCAGGTCGCCGGATGCGCCGACTTTCCTCTGTCCTATCAGGGCAGACTTTCCTCTGTCCAACTCCTGTCTCCGAGGCTCCGGATGAGCTGAGTATTGGGCTCGCAGTGAATAGCAGGGAGTGCTTCGTGCGATGCATAGATCGTGTGATATTCAGGTGGCGTTTATGTATTATTCCGTCCACAGAGACTAGTATTTGAAGGGAAGCAACCATAGTGCGGAGGAGTTGAATTGGGTTGACGTTGTTGTGAATGTCCACCTCTCGCGTATCCTGCGATCCTCATTACAAGCCTGAGAAAGGCTGTTAAGCAGTTCGTAAGAGGGCCCCCGAGTGATCACCTGGCGACAAAACTGATTGTGATGAGGAGAGTAGGTGTCAGAGAACAATTTCCTTCAATAGTTGGAATATGTTAGGCTAAATGTTCACTATGCTGCCGGAGGAGTACCACCAGTGTTCTGTTGTGCAGTCTGTGCACAGTTGATTCACTTACAAAGACACCTCTGGGAGGGTCTTTGTAAGTTTTTGTTTGCACCAGACCAGCTCGGTTGTGCCTATCGGACCAAGTAGCGGCGGACCCAGACTTTCCTTTGAGGGGGGGCTAATGGGCTCAAACCCACCCCACCTTCACCTCAAGTAACGTCTTCATATGTGATTACTGTGGGCAATCAGAAATTTCGGGGGAAGGGCTGGAGCTTCTCCTCTAGACCCCCCTTGTATCCGCCGCCGTGGCCGGTGTATGGCCTTTGTGGAAATTAACCAACCAGAAATGTTTTGCTTTGTTGTTTTCGACTGTTCTTTGTTAAGTATTTATTCAGTGCATGGCATTTCCTTAGGTTTTGCTTTGTGAATGGTATGGGAGCCCACATTGACTCGCCATTAGAAGCAGTCCGGAGACCGTACCGCGCTTCTTTTGTTTGGTATGGACTGATCTTTAATCAGTTTTTGATAACATATCTGATGACGCGCCGCCCCATTTTGCTTTATTTTGGGCGTGAGCATTCTAAAATAAGGACGTGACCTTCCTCACGCTTACCATACAACCGTAACCGAAGTTCTTTGACTCCCAGATTCGATTATTGTAGGGTTCTTCCCTCTTAACCCATGTGGCGTCACCCATTCCTGTCAGGAATTGGACAAACTCAGACCGACGTATGGGCTGTGGTAGTGCGTTTGTATCCGAGTGATGTGCCTAGCACGTGCCTTGTTGGAGCCTGTAAGGAGTGAGTGTTATTGACGCGGAGCGGCATCAAAGGGGCATGTGGCGCCTTTATGATCAAATTTGAATTGGTATATCAGTGTTGTAGCGCATTTCAGAAACCCTTCAAAAAGATATTTGTTTCGACCCAAAACTCACTGGTTGCGCCGAAATGGGCGTTTACAGAGTGCAGTACTAGTCTTACAAGCTCTGTAGCACTGCGGCCCCTGTTGCACGTGTTCCGGCGTGCAATACGGATTCTGAGTCCAATACCTCAACGGTGTCACACCACACGCCCCTGAACCATCAAAGGCTGTATTTCGATAGCTGGTGCATGTCCTGCATTTCCAGTGCACCGGTTACTCGCCTTTTGTCGTCCTCACAACTACAGATATATGTGTGTTACTTTTTGGCGCGCTCAGACAGCCGGGTTACGCGCCATTTTGCATCGTTGCTCACATGCTGCTATACCTCCTGGATCTGATTTCAGAACAATGCTCCCGAACGGTGCCTGGTAAACTATTCACTGAACGTGACAGCAACGTGTTATGAAGGAATCGTACATGTAAAGAATCCGCTTTCGATTAAGGCTGCTCCTGGATGTTATCGGGGACATTTTTGCGGTTGAGGGCATTGGCTCATTTCTGGACATGACATTGCTGATGGTGTTTTCCTACCGTACACACTTCGGGAAGCTCGGTCACATTTTTTTACGAAGCACCGACCTCTGCTATAAGCAGCAGTGCCTTTGTTATTGCCCTTTTCGTGTTGTTGAATCTGCGTTCAAGTTTATTCACTTTTAATAAACAATGTTTGTTTTTGATAAAGTTGTTTTTTACGAGGTTGGTGATAAGAACAATGTGCAGCCTCTCAGGCTGTAACCGGATAGCCGTTAACCCTCCTCCAGCGTTCTGTCTCGTTCATTCACCATTGTTTGGCCGTCTGCAGTGCTCTGACAGCTGCACATGTGATTCTTATCAATACAGCTGACGTTCGGTACCCGAGAAAGCTCCATTTTTTACACCAAGCTCTCTCTGCCAGACTCGCAAACATACGATCACCTGAATGTGATGGTACCTCCCGTGACTTTGTCACGTGCCATTCCGCGAGCCACCGAGCCTACCTCACGTGCCTGTTTCCAGCCGACCCGGACAGTCCACTGGAGCCCTGTTCTGGGAACCTCCAGACAGCATTGTGGGACGGTCGCCGTGCGCCGCGCGATGAGGCGGACATGTTCCCTGCATCGAGGACGCGCTTCACCGAGGCTTAGCCCAGCGCGCCGCCTGCCCGGATCATCAACAAGCCCATTACTCACCCCCGAAATGGGCGCTGTGACCTTCGTCGTTCGGCCGCGATAACTTGGGCGCAGGCCGGAGATGCCGCGCTGCACAGGTGCACAGGCTGCACAGGTACAAACGATGCATAGGTACGCGGTACATGGCGGCCGCGTCACGACGGCGTTGGGCCTGTCTGGTACGGCAGCTGTTCACTCGCCGCATTAGTCGCGTTAATTGTGGCGGGCGGTGATTTGTTAGAGGCCGGCAGCAGGTGGTGCGAGTTGAGAACGGATGTCGCCGAGCGCATCTGTTGCTGCGGGGTTTCGCTCGGTTTTAACTGAGGCGTGCCGCATGGCGTTAGGCTCAGGTTCCAGACTCAGAATGACAACCTAGAATGGGAAACTCACAAAACATCTTGACAAGTAAATATAAAAAGTGTAAAATGTAGCTTGGATTCTTCTCTATCCTCATGTTGGAAGGTGGACACTAGATCCTGCAAAAGCCTTCACTGAGGACATGGGCGCCAAAAGCGGGGAGACGGGGGACGCGTCCCCCTGTTGGCCAACCAGGGTTACTTTTTTGTCCCCTGTAAATTTTTAGTCCATCGTCATTAATGCTGTCAGGTACCGAACATGCTCCAAAATTCGCCTGCTCCGGTTGGCTCCGGTCGGCTCCGTCCCCCCGTAAAAATGCCGTGGCGGCGCCCCTGACGAAGGAACGTACAATCTCGCATTGAAGCGAGATATAGAATCTGCGGAAGCGTCATGATCAGACTTCATAATCCGAGCGTGAACAGGTTTTGCCTGTCATCGCTCTGTGCTCCCTCCATAATGGTGAATGAGTAGATGGAACAGTATACCTAGTGGCATGTTCCAAGCGTGAATCACCTTAACACGCGCATTGACGGGGGTCTGAGCCACCTTCGCATTGACGGGGGGCGGGTACCCGCCCCTAAGATCTCGAGAACCACGGTAGGTAGCGAAAAACGGTAAACGGCGTTGGGCTGCCCATCCACTTCTCCATCGAAAACATTTGAACCATTTTTTGTCAGGTCACATTTAAGGTCACGAGAGGTCAAAACATGCCCGTCATAGGGATAACATGTAAAATTCAGTTTTTCGGGCATTATATCTGAACAAGTAAAGATAGAGCAAAACGACTTGAACTGTATGAATCCTCTTAGCAAGCCGAATCGAATGATATATAATTTGACCTTGCTAGATCAAATCAAGGATTTGACCTGACCTGAGGTCAGGTCGGGGTCAAATTATATAAAATGCATATCATTAGAACCGCAAAGCCCAGGCGAGTCTAATGCAGCTAAAATAAATGCTCTATCACCATCCGTTACTGAGTTATTCCGTAAAAACCATTTTTCCCATGTATTTCCAATGGAGAGGTCATGCGTCGTACCTCACCTTAGGTCATCGATATCAAAATACCGGAACATATTTTAGAGAACTCGGTGGGGCCATTATGTGATATGAGTTTCAATCGGATAAGTTCACCCTGCTCCGACTTATGCTATCTTAAACTTTTTTGAGGTCGGGTCACTTGACCTGTACTGGTGACCTGACCTGAGATGACCTAACCTTAAAATTTTCACAGAAGTTGTAGAAATGATGAGGAAAAGGTATACCAAGTACGGCGGCGCTACGCGCCGGTTTTTTACTATCTCCGAAAAACCCGAGGGGGCGGGTACCCGCCCCGTCAATGCGCGTGTTAAAGAATGCGATGCCTCACAATGTAAGGGTATGCCTCAGAAAGACAGTCGAGAGGAAGCGAAAGGAAACATCTCAGGTGCCACATGACCACAGTTGAATGAATGACCGGAGGGTCGGGACTTGGTGGTTATTGGTCTACCGATGACTTTTCCAGTACGATAATACCCCATTACAGCTAACCTTAGTGGCGGACGTAGTGGAGACCCCCACCAATCTCCCTAGAAACCTATTCATGATGCTCCTTTAGCGATATATTGAACATTATCAGACGTTTCCACGTATCGCATGGCTATTCCATTTCTCGAGTCATTTACGATGAAGCGGAATGAATAAGCTATGCAGCACATTCACAACCATAATGCTCTTGCACAATTGCAATCATAATGCACAATCACAATGATCCGTTAAAAGTTTAGAGTTGATGTCAGAAATTTCTCCAAGGTTGTTGAAAAGTTGAAAAGGTACTTCGATCTGGTAACTTTTTTGGCAAATCTTCTTCGGGTTACAAACCTTCAATCTGGTACCTTTTTTGGCAAATGGTGGTCTTCCTCGGGTATGTTAATGTGTTCGATACACTTAAGTGTCGAGTCACGGCTGATTGCGACAGCCCTGTGTCCGGGTGCCCTCAGGCCAATTCTGTACGCGTGCCTCCTCAGCCCACCCCTCACCTCTCACTGACCATCCTCTCAGACGGCGCTCTCCCCGGGTCCTTTCCTGCGCCGCCGACCCTCCTCAGACACCAGTCTATGGGGCCGTGACGTCACCGCACCACCAGCAGCAGCGGCGGTGGTGGGAAGGACGGGTATAGCCGCAGGCTGCGGCGGCACGCACTGGGTGAAAGTGGCGGCATCGCGTCGCGTCGCGAGCGGCACACTCCGCCAGACGACGGCAGCGTGAAGAGTGTGTTTGGCGAGAGACGCTGCGACAGACAGCGTGTGGACCCGAGAAAGCAAAGGCGACAGAGGAGGGTGCGATTGCTGACGAAAGAGTGATTTGTTTCCGATAACATCGTTCGAGAACGATATTTGCGAACGACCTTGGCTAAGTCAGCATCTCGAGAGTCCGCCTATCAACCACTGCAAAGGGCAAAGCACGTGACCGCGAGCAAGTGCACGCCAACGCTCCAGCCCAGTTGAAATATCAGCCGATTATAGTCGTCTCTGTAGCTTCGTGGGAAGCATCGCCACCATGTCGCAGCAGCCGGATAACACTGTCATCACAGTGCGAGAGGATGAGAACTCGGGTCCGATCGGATTTGTCGCCCCGGAGCGAACCGAACCGGCCGAGAACAACTCCCCGTTCCCAGCCGGCTTCAAACTGCCCTTCACCGACGAGCAGATGGGCAAGCTGAAGAAGCAGAGCACCTGCAGCAAAGTAGTGATGGCGATCGTATGCATCCTGTGCTTCCCGTTCTCCTGCTGCATTCTCTGCACGTTGTGTCTGTGCACGCCCTGCATGGCTGCATGCGGCGTGAAGGCGTCCCGCAACAAGGCCAAGAAGAAGGCGCAGACGGAGGCGGCGGCGGCGGCCGATCCTGAGACTGGCGAGGCGGGAGATAGCGCCAGAAGCGGTGGCGACGTCGCCGGACGCTAGCCGGGAAGACGCCGAGCCAACCGAATGAGTCAGGGTCCTGGGAAAGGACAGCACCAAGGAGACTGGGGTGGTGTAGTTCAATGCCAGTGGTGCTCTGTGCGTGGGAAGTCGGCTTCGATCGAGACAAAGACAAGCTTTGTTTAGAAATATCACAGCAGGAGAGTCACGTTTAGGTGCCTTAAATAGCCGGCGCGCTCCGTTGTTCAGAGCGCTACTATTGCCAGTGTCGCGCGCTAACGTAACGTGACGCTCGGCGAGATGCGTCGTTGCCCCACTCAAGGTCCAGCCATGAGGTGTCAGTCTGGCCACCACGGACCACAGAGTGGAAACGCGGCGCTGGAGAGAGCCCGGCAGGCCGGACTCGGTTCAATACCGGTCCGGAAGCGGCGCAGCGTCTCCATTCGACACGCGCAGCCGTGGTGTATTGTCGGCGGACAGCGCGCGTCACGGCCACAGCGGCGCTCCCCGTGAAGGTGAAACTGCCTCAACTAAAACGTGCCGTTTGTTCCGCCGCTGTTCGCGGGTGCGCTAAGCGAGAAAACTTCTGCGTTTACGATCGGCTATTAAACTACCGTCTTTTATACGATGTTTTCCAACAGATTGAGTTCGTCGTGGCTTGATTGATGCGTTGAACGTTTTAACGCCCGATAGAACTGGCTAATTTATGATATTAGTGTAGGGATGTGAACAGCCAGTAAGTGGGTGGTTGTAAATGATGGAATGCTCACAAATGCTAGATTCCAATTTTTGTGCATGTGCTTGACTTTTCAAATCTACACTCAAGTCAGTGCGGGCGTTTATGACTTTTTGGACTGTTCAGTTGTGAAAGTATGCTTTTTCTTTCGCTCCTCCTGCTTTTTGTATAGACCACAATGAAAAAGGGTTTCTCTTTTCTCGTCTGTGTGCTCGCCTCATCACCACCATCCATTGCCAATTTTCTTGCAGTTCGTAGTGCCCGTAGACACCGTGTTGTAGTTTAAAATAATCGCCGGGGACTTTTGACAAATGGCCCACCTTCGGCACCGTTGCTGGCCAGTAATCGTGTTCGCCTTCTTATTTTAAGCATTGCCTGCATGTTGCACAGAAAATACAGGCAACTCAAATTCTTGTTTGACTCCCGCCTCGGCGCGGAGCGCAGGCAACGATTCCGGTCACATGTACTTTTGCGCTTACACTTGAGTGATAGTCTTCCCTCAGCTTTGAGGGAAATTTATCGTGGATTTTATATCAACGTTGAAGGTTGTGACTCCGCGCTCTCCTAACATTTGGGACAGGTCTGACATTCTTTACAAAGGAGTTTGACTCTTCTCTGTGGGCCTCTGACGTAATGCATGTCATTAATTCAATTTACATACACTCATGAATGACGGACGCCTTAGGCGGTCGTCGCGAACGACCCCAAACGCAGTTGACTTCACCGGTCGTCACTCACGTCGACGGGCGCGCCATTTGAGAATGGCGCGAGGCTGGCGATGGCGCGGGATGACACGCACATTTTCTGTTGCTGACGCAAGACAGGAGTTTGGCGCAACGGCGCCAACGCGGCCGCAGCGGGAAGCGGATAATGAAAGCGGGGCGAAAAGTCTAGATCGGAGAGGAACGGACCGTCGCGCTCTCTAAGCAGCTGAGAGAGCGGCCGAGAGGGGGGTGGTGGTGGTAGAGAGCTGCTCACTGGTCCATAGTCTTGGTTTAGTACATCGGGAGGACAAGTGAACACGGCCAAAAACATCACTCACGTGCTGTCTGCAGTCCGATATGAGAAAATCTGCATGACCACGATTTTGAGCGCCGTCTGAGTGTGAAACGCTCCGTCTTGGTTGGTGCTGTGATTACGGAGGGCGGCGTCGCCCAGACACCGTCCAGCTGTTTCGGCCGATGTTCCTTCCCAGAAGGAGGCCACCAAGCAGCTGCAGCGCGACACGTGCGAAGCCGGGCTGATGTAAAAAATCGGAGCTGCGGCGGCAGTGTACCAGCTGATGGACGGAGAATGGACCGACGACAGAGCCGGAAAGCAGAAGCCCAGCCGCTCCCGACACGTACGTGTCTGCCTACAAAATATGCGGATACAAATCCATGTGCTCAAGTTTCAGCTTCAAGGTTGCAGATCGCATAGGTGGCGATAGATGTCGTTTAGAGCCAATTTTAGGGATGTAGTTATGTTACATTCCTGGGCTTGTATTTTCCATCAGCTTGTAGCCACACTGGAGTTGAAGAAAGCATCTAAAATAATCGACTACCACAAGAAAAAAAACATTTTTGACGGTTCTTATCATCAGGCCAGAACATCTCAGAACTTTCACCATTTTTATCAATCTGGGAAACTATATGAACGGGATTGCCTCGGCATGCTTCGTTCATCCCCGTGCGTCAAAAATGTTACTTAAAATTAATTGAGATGACAATCCCTGTCTAGTTATATGTCCCAGCAGGCCAAGATCAGTAGGCTCATACAAATACTGCGCGGGACATAGTCTCCAAAATAAACTCCCAAACAGGTCCGGGGTGTTTGGCTTCAATGGGAGCACTGCATCGCCAGACTGTTTGGCTTCAATGAAAGCACTGCATTACCACGTAAATTTGGCTTCAATAGGAGCACTACAGCACTAGATAAGTTTGACTTCAATGTGAACACTGCATTACCAGTCTGTTTGGCTTCAATGATAGCATGCATTACCAGGCGCTTTGGCTTAAATTGTAGCACTGCGTTGTCAGGCTTTTTGACTTCAGTGGTAGCACTGCATTGTCACCTAAGTTTGGCTTCAATGAAAGCATGCATTACCAGGCTGTTTGGGTTCAATGAGAGCACTGCATTTCCAGACAGTCTGCTCTTAAATGTTTGTTGCCGTTTCCGATACCTAAATTTGAATCGAACACGTTTTCGCAGACTTCCTTAAGACGAGTGATCACGACAATTTGTTACATGTTATCTACACTGCGCGCAGTCTGGGGAGCGTTTTGACAGACAGTTGGAGGTGGGACGGTCAGCGGGCCGGCTGGGTGCGGCGGGACACGTAACAAGCGTGGTGCGGCGACACTCTGGGTGCCAGTGACGTCTCCTGCCGGCCCGGGAAGGCACGCTGCCAGCGGCGCTCTGGCGTGTGCCGCTGGCTGGACGCCAGACAGGGGCAGCGGCGACCCCGCGGAGGTCGTGCTGACCCAGTCAGCGGGCGGCGCCGAGACGCACGGCAGCCGCGTGAGCGCGCAGCTGAGAGCTGCTTCACAAACTCGCCTCGAAAGCTGCCTCGTGGAGGCACAGGTATATCTGCCGCGTTAAATCAGAGGCGTTCCGCCACAGTGGAGCTTTGAAGCCCCCGCCTACGTCCCATTGAAATATCGGTGGCGTCGCTAGATTGTCACTAGCTGGTGCGGAGGAGTGATCCATGGAGGTTGCCTCACTGGTTTGCTAGAGAGGGACCTTGGCAAGATGTCGCCGCACCCTTGGCTTCAAGCGTCGTCCTGGCTGAATTATGCATCCTCGATCTCGCGCCGTGCAACAGTGGCCTTGAGCACGGACGGAAAGCGCGTGCAGGAACGTACAGATAGCAACAGCTCGTGTGTGATGTACGATGTACCTTCTGCAGCAGGAGTGTAGCAGGTAGCAGACGAGTGGTAAGATAACATTCTTGCACACAGATGTGCATCTGCTCAGGCAGCCGGGATAGCCGAAAGCTCACGGCTAACACCTTACCTGACAGTGATTCCAGACTGGGAGGTCTGCCTCTGGAGCTGTTTGTAGATGAAGTACCAGCAGTTGGCGCAGTGCACCCCTGAGAGAGTGATTCACGCCAAGTGTGCAACCGGAAAGGGGTGATTAGGAACTGGTGTGTGACTGGGGGAATTCATTCTCAGCTGGTCTGTGTCTGGGAACAAACGATCAGTGCCCTGTGAACAGAGGGACTGATCAACTGCTGGCGGTCAAAACCCAAGAGTGCGCATCAGCCCTGCGCTGCAGAGGTTCTGCAGGAACTCGCAAAGATGACATCAGTGCGGAGGAGGGCCATTCTGGCTCAGCAGACGACCAAACCGAAGTGAGTATGAAATTAAGGCCGTTGGGATATTTGAAGAATGTTAGCCAGGTGCTCCGCCGCAGGTTTCAAGTTGGGAGGGACGAGTTTAAGGAGGTTTCCGATGAGAAAATCCGCTCATTGCAGAGTCTTCTTTCAGCGTTGAATCCTGGAACTGAGTTTTGCCTCGCTTTTTCGGACATCCCTTGTTTCATTATGTGTAACCTCCTTTCCTGGTGGGACGCGCATGGTGGTATTGGATTTGATTTAAGCGTGGTTTGTTTTGACATTATGTCAAATGACAGCACTGGTTTCCCAATTGATAGAAAATTGAATTTACCACATTTCGTGATGATTTTCAAACAAATACTCAGCAGGACGGTTCTAAGACTCAGAATAAGAGGATGTTTATTCATGCCGTTCTTGTTTAAAGATATTCATCTAAAGCCCTGCATCAAGTGTGTATATGAATACTGGCTCAAGAACATGATTTCCCCTTTTTCCAATATGTTTAAAAACAAAATTCACGGGTCTCTGTTGGCACATGCCTCACGGTTTAAGCTTAACCGTCGCACTTGGATTTTTGCCTCCTTTACCCTTGCAGGGAAAGAGGGGTGTGGTAGGTACAAACCACCTCCCTCTTGCGATTGACCCTTAATTGATGTAGAGTTTGGCGCCCAAAATAAACGTGTTTCTTGTTGGGAGATCTCACGATTGGTGGTCCTTTGAATGACCTTAGGTTATCTGGCTACCATCCAGGTCAGGTCAATTCCTCTCACGGTCAGTTTTGCCGCTCTGCCTGCTATTGACAAGTAAACGTGGTAAATGACCACATATATTGCAGTAATACAGTCTTCAAAGCGATCAGGGGACATTTTCTCTTGAATTCATTAACTATAAACCTATGTAACTCATTAAGGTAGCGCGTGAGAAGGTGTCAAGGGTCAAAGGTAACTGACGGCCAAAATTCAAAGTGGTCTAAGATGTGTAGTTTTAATTCCTAAAAGGTACTTCTTGTGGCTAAATTTGAATTCAGCACTCAAATCAACAGCAGAATTGTGTTTCTCCCCAAAATTTGGCTGTATATTCCCAAAAAGCTGCAATGTAGGGTACAGTGGGCAAATCACCCATTAAAGGTCACCAATTGTCAATCTAGATCAAATGGGCTTAAGAAGTCACAATAGATCACCAAAGGTCGTAGGCGGTAAGCGTACGTACTTACATTCAAGTTGGGTTAGAGGGAACGCAGGACAAACGTGACAAACGAAATTCGGCCCGACATGGTTCCAGAAATGACGTCATAGGTCAGTGGCCTGACATGACCCGGACCTAATTTGCCCTACAAAATGGCAATGACCCAGTTCAGGGGTTCAGTTCTAAATCAGGGGTCCAGACTGACCCAGGCCTCTCAAGACCAGCACAGGGGGCTCGACCATCTAAAGGGCCCAGATCAGCTCAGGGGGCCCACGCAAATCTAGGGCCCCAAACCAGATGAGGGGCCTAAAGCTAAATCAAGGGCTGCAGATCGGCTCCAGGGGTCCTGAACGAGTTAAAGGGGGCCCTGGCCAAATCAAGGGTCCCCAAAGCAACTCTGGGGACGCGGGCCTGCTCACGGCTACCAGATAAGAGCAAGGATTCCAATACTAAATCAGGGCCCCCTGCGAAAGACCAACTCAGAGTGCCCATTTAAGCTAAGGGGCGCTAGACCAGCTCGGGGCCCCAGGGAATTCCACCTCAAGGAAGCCGACACCAATTCAAGAGCAGGAGCTGGGTTCCTCAGGGAGTCCCAAACCAGCTCGGGAGCCCTGGGGAATTCCGCCTCAGGGAAGCCAACACCAACTCAGGTGTAGGAGTTGGGTTCCTCAGGGAGTCCCAAACCAGCTAATGGCGTTCCAAACCAAACCAGCTCAGCTACCCCAACAACTCAACCGGGAGCCCCACGCCCACTTATCTGATAACTTGCCACTAAGTCGTACCCTCCTTCCGACTGCTGGTTCTGATCAGATGCGTAGCCAAAGGAGGTCCTCGGGTTATTCTGACTCCCCCTTCGGCCGACCTTAAAAGCACTACAAAGA
Organism: Lepas anatifera; assembly: GCA_034440635.1. NCBI lineage: Eukaryota > Metazoa > Arthropoda > Thecostraca > Lepadidae > Lepas > Lepas anatifera. Next base: position 918,453 of record JAOTON010002043.1, read on the forward strand.
GCCCTCCGTTCATACCAACAGCAGGCGAGCGTTGATCCCAGGGCCTCCCTAATGCTGGTGACAGGGACCCCGAGGGTGGATCTCAACGGGCCCCTAAAAGTTGGTTGCCCCTTCCTCCCCAAGTGGTCTTGTCTCTGGTCTGAGGTCCCATCCGGGCGGTGGTTTCAGGGCTCCCTCCCGGACTTTTGTCTCGGGAGCCTCCGATTTAGTGTTATGGACGCCATTTGACCTAAGACGTCGGCGTGCCCTAAAACCCCAAATGATAACGGGCTCCCGAGTGTTGGTCTCAGCCCCCACCCCGATTCCTATTCAAAGGGACCCAAGTGCTGGTCTCATGGGGTTTCCATATCAGGACCAAAGGGACCCCTGATTTTGGTGAAGGAGGATCGGAGTGTTGGCCACCGGCTGGTCTTGGCAATTTAGAGGCTCAGCGTGCTACTCGTAAGGGTCCCTGAGTCGAGGGCAAGGGGTCTCCGAAACTTGGCCACAAGCCAGTCCCAGCAGTATATCCCCTCCCTCGAATCATGATCAAGGATGCGGTCCATTGTAGGTTTCCGGGTCCTCTGAATCTCTGTAAAGGGTGCCCTAAAACAATCGTATCTTAAACACGCGCATTGACGGGGGTCTGAGCCACCTTCGCCTTGACGGGGGGGGTAAGCGCTCCCCTAAGATCTCGAGAACCACGCTAGGTGGCGAAAACGGTAAACAGCGTTGAGTAGACCATCCACTTCTCCATCAAAAATAGTTGAACTATTCTTTTGTCAGGTCCCATTTAAGGTCACTAGAGGTCAAAACATGCCGTCATAGGGATAACATGTAAAAGAGGGTTTTCGGTCATTTCTTCTAAACATTTAAAGATAGAGCAAAACAGTTCAGACCATTGGAATCCTCGCAGCAAACCGAGTCGATTGATATATAATATGACCTTGCTAGGTAAAATAAGGTCAAATACGGCATTTGACCTGACCTGAGGTCAGGTCAAAATTAAATTAGGTCTAAATGCATGAGAACCGCAAAGATAAGGCCAATCTAATGAAGTTAGAATAAAAGCTCTATCACGATTAATTACTAAGTTGTTCAGCTAAAACAATTTTTACCATGTATTTCCAATGGAGAGGTCATGGCTCGTACCTGCCCTTAGGTCATCGATATCAGGAATACCGGAAAATATTTCAGAGAACTCGGTGGGCCCATTATTTGATATGAGTTTCAATTTGATAAATTCTCTCTGTTCTGACTTATAATATCTCAAACTGTTTTTAGGTCAGGTCCCAGTGCAGGTCAATTGACCTCACCTAAAAAAGTTTAAGATAGCATAAGTCAGAACAGGGTGAATCTATCTGATTGAAACTCATATCACGTAATGGGACCACCGAGTTCTAAAAACATGTATTCCGGTATTTTTTATATCGATAACCTAAGGTCATTTACGAGCCATGGCCTCTCCATTGGAAATACATGGGAAAAACATTTAAACTGAATAACTTAGTAATGGATATTGATTGAGCATTTATTTTAACGGCAGTAGATTCACCTATCCTTTCGGTTCTAATGATAGACATTTTTACCTAATCTAGCCTTGACATGATCTAAGGTCAGGTCAAATCCTGGATTTGACCTGATTTGACCTAGCAATGCCATATTACATATCATTCAATTGGGCTTGCTGTAAGGATTCCAGTGGTCTAGATTGGTTTTGCGCTATCTTAACTAGTTCAGATATAATGACTGAAAACCTTCATTTACATGTTATTCCTATGGGGTTATACCTTGACCTCTAGTGGCCGTTATATGTGACCACACAAAAATGGCTCAAAGTTTCTATAGAAATTTGAATGGGCTATCCAACGCCGTTTACTTTTTTCTCTATCTAGCGTGGTTCTCGAGATCTTAGGGGGGGAGCGGCCCCCTGTCAAAGCGAAGGTGGCTCAGACCCCCGTCAATGCACGTGTAAATGGACACAAACTGGATGCCCAAATCCATACCCAGATCCGAACTGCCAACACTCAGAAGCCAATTCAATCCAGTCTGCCAGTAACGGTCTAGGGACGATTTGATCCCGATCCATGCCACATGTTTATTGAAATAAACATTGAAATAAACACATAAAATTTTATCTCACAAAAATTAAAAGCCAAAATATCGTGCAGAAAAAATTGGGGAGGGGCCTTAAACTGCTGGTGAGCCCCATCCCTTGACCGAGCTCTAGCTTCACCACTGGTTCAGATCGGGTAATAATATTTCAACACATCTGTTCACAGTAGCTTTCGTTATGTAAATGTTATTCTCGAACGTATTTAGTCTTTTATGATCTTATTATATCTGTATATTTATGTTCTCCACTGGCCCGAGTCTCAGCCTAAAGTTGTGCTTCCCTGAAAAAGGGACGGGGATCTACCAGTCAGGCGATAGCTGGCTGCTTTCTTAAATGACTACCTGAAAAGAGATCACTATCAACAAGCCTAACTGCCTTGAGTTCCGCTTGAATGGAAAAGCCTGCTGAATGGGGCCATTAGTTGGGTTAGGACTCTACCATCTTCCTGACTCGAGAGACTTCGCTGACTAGGAGCTCCCATCCCACTACGGACCCTGTCGAGTGGGCCCTTCTCGATTCCGGGCAGAGGATCAATCCAGCTGGGAAATTGGATCGCAAACGAAATTGCCTTTGCTGTGGGCGTGTTATTTTCCTTACATGGAGCCTGGGGATATCACAGCAATGCACCGCGGCTCGGTTGAGAAGGCCCTTTATATATCACTTCATAAACTGGCAGATCCGGCAGCATGGGTAGTGTCTTAAAAGTCAAAACTGGTTTTCATAAACGTCAATAAAATATATATCTTGATACAGTGGTCAGTCAAGACCAGGGTCGATAAATGATGTAGGTGAGAGGGGGGAGAACTGGGACAAAAATTGAAGGTTGATTTTATAAATTTGCAGAAAATCATTGACTGATTCCATAATAGTACAAATGGTACCGTTAGATAGAGCAGACAATTGGCTTTCATTATGAGATGCCACAGCCTCAATGCTCAAAAGGTTTTTGACCAACGCAAAGAAATATAAAAAACACCTGAGGTGGAGAGTTGGGACAGGCCCAGGAGAACTGGGACACACAGCGGGGAGAAGTGAGACATACGGGGGAGAATTAGGACATGGATCGATGTGTGATATAATATAAAAGTGCATTAACCCGCGCTCCACTGGGGTACAATGGCCACCCCTGCTCCACCAGTGGGGGCATCGATGCCCCTCTAACTCCGAAAATATGGGGGTTAGCACAAATCTGCAAAATGCATTATAAAGCTCGTGAGGATTCAGTACAGTTTTATGTCGTATGTTTTAATGCTCAGGTCAATGGTTTGATCTCCAGATATCAAGTTGGGTCACAGGCTATTTCCACTCAAATATGCAATGCCTAAGAAACCTGAGCATAGCTCTCATGTCGTTAGAGCTATTGACATATGGTCAAGTAAACTTGACAGGAAAATGTCAGAGCTTTCTCCGCTATGAAGAACGAAATGACCTCCCTCCAAAGGTTTCACCTCCAAAGGGTACCTCTTGACCTAACACGGCTTAAGGTCACAAAAGGTCATAAAGTGGCCCAGCCGTATAGAAAATGAAAGTCAAAGCTGATACATAAAAATGACATTTAATTTAGCACTCTAGCTTGATTAGGTCAAATTTATCCTCAAAATACTGTGTTTGACCCTTGGTGAGGTGAAATACAAAAATATTCCCTGGAATCCGTGAAAGGGTGGCCGAGAATGCTTTCCTGAGCAACCTAAAAATTCACAACCATTTTTATGACGGATTTTCTCATGTTTTTTTGTATGGGAGAGGTCACCTCGAGACCTGACATCAGGTATCCAAATAAAAACCCCGGACATAAATTGTTGTAGACCCTGGAGGGGTCATCAAGTATAGAAAGTTTCAAATCAATCGGCTTAGAAACGTAGCTATAGTTGAGCTCAAATTTTGAAGTGAGGTGGCCTTAGTTGACCTTGTCTGGTGACCTGACCTAGTGTGGGCTAGGGTAAAAAAACTTCAGGGATAGTGGGAAAATGATGGGGTTAGAGGTAGACATCTCAACCGCGGTGCTGCGTCACGTCGTTTCTTCTGTTATTTGGAAAATTCTTAGGAGGCCATCGATGGCCCGGTGGGGCGAGGGTTAGCATAAATTCAACACACACTTTGCATCTTCACGGTATATGAACATATACGTCAAATTCCACCAGAGCCGGAGGAGAACGAGACATATTTCCACATCTTTGTAAAATGGTCACAGAGAAACATAGTTCACCTGACCATTTAGCCCCACATCACTTCAGTCACGATACAGGTAAAAAAAACGTACGAAATTTGACCAGAGATGGCATCCGTGCACGGCACACACGCTCAGCCTGTCTTAGCCCATTGCACGTCCCGCATGTATCCACTCTTCAGAATACCTATCCAAACGCATGACACATGGTGTTATAACAAAATATTAAATATTGGTATCTTAATAAAAATGAATTGCTAGTTGGATTTTAAATTGCAGCGTGAAATGGTAGGGGCCCATATGATTTTAATGTGTGTGATGAGGATAAATAACTATAACTAAACATAATACCTTAAACAAATATGATAATTTTATAAATCCTACGCTCGTAAATGACTGCATAATAACCTTCTTCCAGAGACTATAATCAATCGCATTACATATGACCTACATTTGGGGGAAGTGGGACATTGCGGGGAGAACTGGGACACTGAGTCCCACTTCTCCCCAGGTCGCCGTTCTTAACAAAGTCTTCCTGCACCGGAATTCTATCAATCCCAATGTTATATATTTCAGGGCATTACGTCTGCATAGTATACAGAAATACAAAAGCGCGACAACAGCCACATCACAGTTCTAAAAATCATGCAAAACAACTTAGCATGCCCTCAGAAAAAAACAAGTTTTTTGCTGATACTCGCGTATCGTGACCACCGCCAGACGAAAAGGGGAAGTATCACCATGGTGATGTGCGAGCAGTACAACAGTAGTGGGGCCAGCAAAAAATAATCGAGAAAACCGGCAACTGGCGGAGAAAACGGCTCTGTCCTACTTCTCCCCCGTCCCAGATCTCCCCCTCTCTCCCTATGTAAAAGGCTATCATAGCTTTGTGCCATCAAGAATATTCAAATAAATCTGAAGGATAAAAATGTACCGAGGCCAGTGGCAAAAAAGGCAATGACCCAACTTCTGCATCATTGGCTGATGTAAGAATGAAGATATCTGGTTACTGGGAGAGAGGATCTTGAAGAAATTCACCCTGCCATGGTGATACAAGCCCTTTGGAACCTTAATATCTAGGGTGTCCTAACTCTAAGCCCCTAGAATATTTGACTCTCATATCCACCGCTGGAATTTTTGAAAGAAGAAATTATACAAGTGCTCTGGTCCCTTTACCGTTCGGGTCCATGTGTTCTAAGGAATCTAAGGAATTTCCGACCGTCATTCACAGCCATGTTTCAAAAGTGGGGTCAAGATAGGTATCATAAGAACGTCGTAACGTTTAACAAATGGGTCTGAAGCTTGCTCTCACTTTCTTATTTAGGCCGAGGATAGCCTGGACAGGAGATGAGAGGCAATAAGCCGTGAATGGATCCGTGGGTTGGTGTGACGTCAGAGGGGAGTTGTGACGTCACCGTGCTATTGGCCGCGCACCAGGCCGCCATCTGCGGCGTGGCGACATCGCGGCGGCACCAGATGAATGCGGCAGATAGCGGTCCAATGGCGGCGGCATCCAATGGAGGAGACCTTGGCGTACCTGCGCGATGTGAGAACGACTGAAATGTACTGAAATTCATACAGGAGTGGTACAGTACTTGCCAATGCGAGAGAACCTGTTTGACGGATTAGCCCTCGCTCTTACGGGGCTTGTTGCAACCCCATAAGGATTTTCCTGAATATGGCCCAAACGTTTACCTAGACGGAGGTCGTGTTACTTTGCACAGCTTACAGGGTATTCATTGCATATTTTTACAAAAAAGTCAGGTCGGAGCTATTTCCGGTCACCTAGCCACGACGTCATTTCTGGAAGCGTTTCAGCCAGATTTTCACATTTTTGTGTGTTTTTTCCTGCGTTCTCGCATGGACATAGCTTGGATTTAAGGTATGGAACGACCTCAGCTGACTTTTAAACTTCGGTGACCTCCTGTGATTTTATAAGCTGTTTGACTCGATTTACTTTTGTGACCTATATGGGTGCTTTGCCATCAGCAACCTACATTTGAATATTGTTAGGAATGAAACAAAATCCCAGGGGATGAAACAATTATATTTTTAGTTCTGAGCTCGAATTTAGTATCCTCATCTACCGCCCAGAAGGTAAAGCTAGAATATTGGCCGACTTTGAAATCTGGCCGCCGCTGACCTTTGAAACTTGACCGTGTCTCACGCGCTACCTAAAGCTGTCAAATAGGTTTCTGACATATGAATCAAAGCGTAAATATCTTCTGACTACTCTAGTGAACTATACTATTGCGCCAGGTGTGATTATTTACGATATTTTCATATCAGTAGCAGCCGGAGTGGCGAAATTGGACGGAGATGAAAGAATCAGGACTTTGACCTGACCTGGGAGGTGACCTAATGATATAAGGCCGTGAGATTTGCATCGTTCGCGAGCTCTTGGGACGAGCGTCACACTGTTTTTTCCGTGAAGCTCTACGTCAATTACGTGCCAATCCAGATCCACCGAGCTTAAACACCACAACAGATCGACGAAGCTTTAACACCACGACAGATCGACCAGGGCTTAACACCACGACAGATCGACCAGGCCTTAAACAGACAGATCGACCAAGCCTTAACACCACGACAGATTGACCAAGCCTTAACACCACGACAGATCGACTATGCCTCAAGACCACGACAGATTTACCAAACCTTAGCACCCTTCATCTCAGATTGTGATCCAATTATGTGTATGGGATTAAATGAGCATCGTAGAACCACGCAGTTGCAGCAAAACCCCGCACGATAAACGGTTCTTAACACGCGCGGTGGAGACGAGCCTGGCGTAACGTGCAGTTGAGGGGTCCTAAAGTGTCCCACCCCGAAATAAAAAACAAGATGGTTGGGAAAAGGCCCATTTGGGGAAAGGGGGTGTGTGGGGGGCTGCTAAGCTACACTATGGCTAAATTTCATTGAACTAGGCCAATATCTTTAGGGTCAAACGAGATCTTAAATGTCAAATCTGGGCCGTGTTGGAGACCTATTGGGAAATGCCGTGATTATAATGTAACCATGTAACACAATTTTTGCTCCCCGGTTCTATGTATGATTTCCTGATTTGTTGCATCTAATTGTTTTAGAAAATGCCAATTTTTTGTTCAAAACTTTGGGTTCGTGGTCAGGACATCGATAATTTGAGTTTTTTTGTTTAAAAGCACGCAATATTGAATTTATCGCTTTCAACAATACACTCAACATGATAAATCCTCCTTGTATAACACAGGTTCACCCAGACCATTCCAAACGTTACATATTTCTATCAACATCACTGCCAAACGCACATTTCACACTAGAAATGAGTTGTTTTTTCTATATTTGCGGCTGTAGGACAGGCCGCATTCCCGCACTATCCCCAAACATAGTCCCCCATCATTTTCTCGTCATAGTGGCCCTGGTACCGGCGCTCAATCTCTTTTGCGTCTTGGTGGAAACGCTCTCCTTGTTCCTCCGAGTATGCTCCCATATTGTCCTTGAACATATCCAGATGAACACCCAGCATGTGCAGCTTTAGGGACATTCTGCAACCCATAGCAGAATAAGAATCTATGAGATCCTGCACGAGTTGCGTGTAGTTTTCGGCCCTATGGTTGCCGAGAAACCCGTCAACGACTGCTTTGAAGCAGTTCCATGCCTTCTTCTCGATCTTGCTGAGCTTATTCGAGAACTCTGTAGAACCAAATAACTTCTTGATCTGAGGTCCAACAAATATCCCACCTTTGATTTTGGCCTCGGACAGCTTTGGGAAAAACTCACAGGCACTTGAAAGCAGCAGAATCTTTGTTCAGGGCTTTAACAAACTGCTTCATCAGCCCCAACTTGATATGCAATGGAGGCATGAGCACCATGTTTGTATCAACCAATGGCTCCCACATGACGTTTCTGATCCCCACTACATATTCTGTTCGCTCCTCCCAGTTCTTTTGGCTGAAGTGAACATTGGCGGCTCTGCTGTCCCAGAGGCAGAGAAAACACTGGAACTTAATGAATCCCCCTTGGAGAACAAGCAAAAAGCTATCATCTTAAAGTCCCCAATGATCTCCCACTTGTACTCTTCATATTTCAGAGCTCCCAAGAGTACTTTCACCCTGAAGTAGTCTTCCTTCATAGAGACTGAATGAGCTAGGGGCAGTGTCGGGAACTCATTTCCATTGTGCAGAAGGACAGCCTTCAAACTGCGTGTAGAGCTATCTATGAACAGCCGCCACTCCTTGGTCACAAACGGCACCCCAATAGCTTTAAAAGTCTAGGCACGTCATGACAGAAACAGAGACCGTCCTCGAAAGTGAAAAAGCCCGAGAACAACTCATGCCGACTTCTTTGACTGGTCACTTTTACATCCTCCTTAACCAAGTTGCACTGCTTCATCCTGGATATGAAAAGCTCTGCATTAGACTTGGTCAGACCCATATCCCTGATCAAATCATTGATTTCTTGCTGATTCAGGATGTGGGGATTTTTCATTTAACTCCGGCAGGTAGTCCACATCATCAGCACCGTCTGCTCTCCTTCATCGGAGGATTCAGGAGCGTTGTGATGGTCACCATCTGGAGCAGGTGCCAGTGGCACGGGATATTTGGAACAATGAGGAATAGGAGCAATAGATGATGCGATATCTGGATATTCAACCTGGGCAGCATTCTTCCCTTTCCGCTTCTTGGAACCATCTACCATGCAAAAGTAGCAGTTGGTTGAGTGGTCAGTTGGTTCTAGCCAAACTCTTGGATTTGAAAATTTCAGAGACCTTTTGTCACCTCGTAGCCAACCCTCTAGTGTTTTTTTCCAGAGTTCACAACAGAAGTGATGGGCCCAGGGCTTGTCCTGGTCTCCAACCGGCATCCCGAAGTACTTGTGATAAGCTTCAAAACCTTCTTAGACGTTTCCATGGAGAATTTGTTTCCTCTTTTCTTTATGAAATCTCCACATATGTAGCAGAATGAGTCGGGGTGATTTCGGCAGTTTCTCGATGCCATTCTACTTGCAGAAATGAGGGATAAAACATACAAAGCACACGAATATATACGAGCACTGCCCTTGATTAGTCGGAAACCGGTCACAAGTTCACACCCAGCCTCACCAACACCTAAACGACGAAAGAGTTCGTCCAAAGATCAACGGCTATATTCAGTACAAATCAATGCTGAACGTGCGTTTCCTTTTATTGGTACTTCTCGCTTTAATACGCTTGATATTTGAAGTGTCAAGCACTCATACAGTTTACTAAAATGTGCCGAAATCATAGTGACTATGCACCGGCATTTAGACTAATATTCCTATCACACCGGAAAACGGGCCTAAATAAGTAAATGTCTATAACTTTTCCAGACCCAAACTTTTATCCCTCCGATAGCATTTTTTCAACTATTGGAAGCTGAAGTAACACGAAAAAATGATTACGAGCTGGGAACAAAGCAAAAATATTTTTTGTAACATTGTGTTATGCAGGAAAAAGCTGGGAATACACAAAAAGCGGACTATGGTCATAGAGGGAAGGTCCCACACAATGTCCTCTAAAAGTCTAAGGTCAAGGCCATTCAAGGTCGCCGACCAATGGCGTACCTGAGAAGAACATTGAGAAGCCTTAACTATGAACCCTTAGCATAGCAGCTTGTGACCTTTGATATTGACCTTAATGTGGGATAAATCGACGTATACTCCATATTATATGATTTAATACGTCACCACTCAGTCTACAGTGCAGGCGGATTGGTGCGCCCGCGCGATTGCGACGGTCTCAAAATATAGGTATAATTTTAGAACCCTATAAGTAAAAAATTGTCACCCGATTTTCAAAAGTTCATCACGAATCGACGCACTCATTAATTTTCTCAAATGCAGCCCAATAGTGTTTACCGGCGGCGAACGGCTCTCCGGCCAATTATGAAAAATAGGTGGGAGGAAACTTAGGACCCCCTCCACTGCGCGTGTTAAGGTTCTAGGGAGGCCGGGTATAAATTAAAAGTTCCACGCTTAAAAATACGTCTTAAACAGCAGCTTATCGTAAAAAGAATAACATTTATAGTTTTGGAATTGGTTCCACTAAATTTTTCTCCTCTCCGGTAATACCATCAACTCAGCCATACCTATACCTGTGTGGTGACACCGTGCTTCCCGCGCAGAGGCGGCAAGCAGCCGAAGATTCCCAGCCTGCAGGACCAGTTCATGACGGCCTGCGTGCAGCTCAACGAGACCCGGTTCAAGGAGCTGGTGGGGCGCGTCCGCCTCATTGGCACCACCTACACTGTCAACCAGACCGACTACTGCGGCAGGGTCAGTGCCGCCTCGGCTGTACTAGTGTACTGCCTCCGCGTCTAGAAGCATTAACGCTCGCCGGGTTCGGGCCTCTTCTGCGCTGTGGGTACTAAACGTTCCAGGTTTTCCAAGTTTGCCCGAAATTGGAAAATTGTGAGATGGAAAGCAAGGGGAGGCAGTTCCCTGTAACTCTTCTGTTACTCCGACGAGTATGCTGCATGCAGTGGTGGATACAAGGCTGGGGGATACGGCGCTCAAGCCCCATCCGCCGAAATGTCAGAGTGCCTATAATAAATGCATAGGCGGAGGCTGATCCGAGGCAATGGCGGGCAGACTTGAACCCTTTGCCCACCCATAGGCGGATCCAGGATTGCCGATCGGAGAGGGCACCTTCCCGGGGAGGGGGCGCCACTTATGACCGGCAAAACCTATCAGGTGGGCGCCAAATCTTATCGGTGGGCGCCGACTTTCATATCCTGGGGAGGGGGTGGGAAGCGACATTTCGGGGGCGCCATCGACCTTTCGGGGGCGCCGAGGCTCGATCGGGATGAAGTCCTGGGTCTGCCACTGGTTGCATGACATGGCACATTTATGTGGCGCTGCGTTGCATGACCCAGAAAATATCGCTGCTAGGTTCTTGGATCTGATAAGTTGACGCGCACATTTTGCAGTATGTAAATTGGTTGGGTTCAGGTTTGCTAAGTGTCAGGCCGAGAGGGAGACGAGTGTGTACAGAGGGAAGGAATCGTGGCAGCAATACCATTGACTGATGGTTACACTTGCGTGCTGGTCACTGGCGGCGGATCTAGGGGGAGGCACCGGGGCACGGTGCCTCCCCTTAAATCATAAATTTTAACACTAACCCTATGGCGTTGACTGGAAAGAAATGGGTTGAAAAGTCCATGGTGCCCCCTAAAATTCGAACCTTCCGCCGTCACTGATGCTGGTGCAGCCTTCTGAAACGCTCTGTAAGCGTATGGTGATCCGAATTCCATTGGAAACAAACGAATGGAGACAATCGTCATCAGAAGTGCGTCATTTGTGCTTCTCCAAAGCAAAGACGGATCCAGATCGAACCACCCGGCCGGCGCCCTCACACTGCCGGCGTCCTCGCATTGCGCCCCGGCACCCACCGAAACCGCACCGGAGGTTTCAGTGGGTGCCGAAGCTCCCTTGAAACGTTGTTCCCCTTGCCTCAGGATGCAAGTATTTCCGCTCCCCTCACCATGTGATTTGGCGCCCTTCTGATAGGTCACACTTTGGGAATTGGTATCCCCTTGACCAAAGAACCCCCTCCCCCACCCTCATCGGCAATCCTGGATGCACCTATGCTTCAGAACCGTGATGGTTGGCCACGTGAAAACGAATAAGAGCTCGTGAAGCTTTCTTGTCAAGCTTTGGCATAAGCTTAGGTATTTCTGTTGTTGACCTGACCTGAGCTCGACTGACCTGGCCCGTGTCACCGTCAGACGCCGCTGAGCCACCTGAGCGGCCACGGCAGCACGAAGTGCGTGGAGGAGTTCTCCCGGCTGAAGCTGACGGATGTCAACCAGGCCGACCACGACGGAAACACCCCGCTCCACTACGCGGCCCAGGCAGGTCAGGGCTCACCGCGCCACCTGACGGACACGGAACAGATCGGGCTCAGACTGATCGATACTGCTGTCCCACCAGAAACGTCGAACACGTCTGATAGCTTTCTTCGCTGCACATTGTTTTCTTTTTTAGACAGTCTGCCCTTTCCAGAGCGTTCGTGGGGGATGAATGTAAGCTGAAATTGTAAGGATTGTGTTGAGTGTATTAGAACGAATAGGCGAATCAGCACGAGTCGCCTAATCATGCCTGGTACTACAACCCGTAACCACCCCTGGTGACCGGATTTAGGAATCTGCGTCAGTTAGGGTTCTGGTCACGGTGGGTCGTTGAAATGACACCACATAACTTTTCCAGGTCACGAAGGAGTGGTGGAGGCGCTCCTGACCAAGTTTGAGGGGATCCAGGTGGATGTCAGGAACCGACAGGGTCTGACGCCACTCATCAAGTCCTGCTCTCGGGGTCGCAGTCGGTGTGCGAGACTGCTGCTTCAGCACGGTGAGACGGCGGCCTGCGGGTGTCTCTGGGCCTGATATAACTTCACTTTGCGTGTTTTGGACCACTACTCGCTGACTTGGCCTGTTGAATGCTTTTGAGTTGTTGGACCACTGAAAGGATCCTGTTCTAATGGTCTAATGGGACAGAAGTTGTTGGCAAACTCTGCAAAAGCAGTACCTATCTGACCAAAAGCTGAAACTAGACCTCATGTCTTTTCAGCAAGGCATACAAGGGTTAAATGTGGATGGCATCTGCATGGATGTGAGTGCAGTGGTTGTCCATCCTCGAGTGACGTTTATTCCGTCCGGCCTCAGGCTATTTAGCGCTTCTCTTCCCGACAGGAGCTGACCCGGGGGCGCGGGACCCGCGGCGACACCTCACCGCCGCAGAGTGGGCCTATCTCTGCGGCTGGCCAGACTGCGGCCGCCTCATCGAGACCCACCTCCTGCTCTGCCCGCCCGCTGCCGACTCAGACTCCGACTCCGACTCTGATGACTCTGACCAGTCCGAGACCTTACCAGCGGTGATACGCAGATGTGAGAGCGAACCGGCGGTAGCGGAGGTCGCCAGCAGCACCTGGCTGGACCGCCACTATCGCGAGGTGGTGGGCAGCGCCCCTGGCGGCCGCCGCGCCAGTCTGCCCGGCCGCAGCGCCGCCTACAACAGCGCCCGGCCCGACACTTGGCGGTCGTCGGAGCTGCCAGAAATCTGCATCCAGGAGGTGGAGGCGGCTGTGGATCCTGTTGTGGTCCAGTACGGGGACCCGGTACCTCCGCCGCAGAGGGAGACTCAAATGGACCAGGTGAACGCTCACAAAATATACTCGACTGCCTAACTGGATGGGTCGTCTGTTTCATGGCAAAGGAGGTCCAGGGGCAAACTATAGCGGATTTGTGATAGGGACGCATGGCGAATTATATTTGCTATCACATACATCATATTGGTTATTTTATGTTTAAGAGTTTTTCCGTATGTTGTATTATCATTAAAATAATAAATTGATTATCTTCACCTACGAACGATTGCAAAATGCCGCCGGCTATTTTGAGAAATGTAATGTGAGAAGCAGAATTAAGTTCCTTACAGAGTCAGGAGCTGCGTTGTATCAACATCTATTAAACAGCCAGGAAATATCTCAGTATTGAGATACGTCAGATCAACCCCGAGTATTGGAAGCACCCGAGGATCGAGCGGCGAATGTTTAACCTTCTGGAGATTTGGACATCACTTGTGCGGCATAGAATTCGCACGTTATGTATCTTGTATATGTACCCTAGAAGACGCGCAACAGGTATAAAACCCACAGTAATTGTGTGCGTCGTGAAAGAGGCACGGTTCTTACCATGGGCAATGTCGGGGATTTTACGCCAGGGGGAGGTAGGAAAAAACGGGGGCATGTTATTATTATTCACTTTGCCCATAGGCGGATCCAGGGGGCAAGGGGGACACGAGCCCCCCGATCGACCCTCGGCGCCCCCTGAAAGGTCGATGGCACCCCCCTGAAATGTCGCTTCCCACCCCCTACCCCCGGATGCGAAAGTCGGCGCCCACCGATAGGATTTGGCGCCCACCTGATAGGTTTTGCCGGTCATAAGTGGCGCCCCCTGGTCCGGATGGCGCCCCCCCGGGAAAGTGCCCCTCCCGATCGGCAATCCTGGATCCGCCTATGACTTTGCCTGCTTTATTTGGGAGAGATTGCATCCCAGATTCGGTTAAGCTTACTTGTGTTCTGCTGTTGCAGGTTATGACGCTGTGCCTTCCTGGAGGTGGGAAAGGATTCGCCTACGAGTGAGCAAATAATATCTGGAGAGGAATCGCCAGGGCGTGATGCAGCGGCGCGGGGGAAGAGTTATCGACTTCCATACCGCTGACCCGGGTTCAAATCCCTGGTCGGGTATTCTGCATAAGTCTTTCCGATCACAATAATACCCTCAAAATAGGGTGAGAGTTGACGACACCATACGACCTCAGAAGTCATTGTGTCGTAAGGCCCCGAAGTGCTTTGAATCGCCAGTGTCGAGGAATTTGATCCTGTGTTGTTTTCCAATTCCCTTCTGAGGGAACCAGTTGTTTTGTGTGTGTTGCACATTCTGAGTCAGCCTGTCCTTAGTTTCTACCAAATATGGTATTACTGATGCAATGTTTCATGACGGTTAAACAATACATATGTAAATGTCGATATACAGCTTTCACCGATTCTTCCCAGACAATTGACGGTTATCTATCGAGCATCGCGTCTTGCAGAAGACCGCGGACTGACCAGCGAGAAGCCATTCAGGGTGTCACTGCCTGCTGGTGCTGTCCAACTTCGCCGCTGCCTGTTGGGCACAGGACGCGAATCTTTGGTTAATCGCGCTTAGCGTGTCCTTCAGGGCCTGGTGGTGTCCAAGAAACCTCCCAAGTCCGTGTGACGTGACTTCAACCGAAAAGCTATTCGATGAAGTCTTCGGGACTCGAAGTATTACATATCTAAGTCGCTAGTCGTTTTCGATCTCGGTGTGGACTTTGCGAAAAATTCTGACATCTCTTTGAGTAAGAAGGGCGAGGAGTGTCTCAAAGCATTGACAATGCAGATAATAAAAGTGAATCCCTTTCTTGTGGGCTATCTGTGGCTGAAATGGCTCAGATCCAGCACTGCAAAGGTATGCCCCAGGCGACTTGCGCTATAGAAGAGAGTAAAGGAGAGCACGGTGGCGACATAGGCAGGTCCAGGGGGCAAGGGCAAGGGCGCTCGCGGTCCAGGCAGTTCCCTGCGCTCGCGATCAGGCGTTCCCCGCTCGACTCTTGACACCTCCTAAAATGGTCACGGCGCCCCTCTGAAAAGTATATGGCACCCCCTGAAATATAATTTCCCCACTCCCACGATGCGAGCATCAGTGCCCCCGCTGGCGGCAGATCCATCCCCGCAGTCGACCAACTCCCGCAGCCTAGCACCCTTCGTGTGGGCGCGCTGCTGTGCCTCTCCTGCTCGGCAGGTGCCCGGCTGGCCTCTCACACACGGATGAGTACAGGGGTTACTATAATAAAGGGAAGAAAGGGGGGTATTTTGATAAGAGAAACACCAATTGGACCAGGAATGGACACCATTTTTCACGCCAATAAATATCGGAGGGGGGAGCGAATCACATCGAGAAGGACCAGCATTTGCATCTTGGGGAAACGAAATTTCGACTCGCGCCTCGGCACCGTGCAGGTTGACCAAACCTTCGATGGGGGAGCACCTGGATCCGCCTATGGTCTCACGTGCCGCAGCACCTGCACTCTCAGGGCTTCCCAGTAACAGCATTAAAGGCTCGGCCGGCCCCGAAGCCTCACGAGGTAGCCGGTGTTTTCGGCGGTGGTCACAAGAGCTGGGAGTGCCGGGGCAGCTGCTGTGGAGCTGAAGCGCATCCCTCCACCAGAACATACCAGTGACAGCCCGCTCCCACGGAGGGCCAGGGGGCGCCAGCAGACCGGTGGCACTTCTGCTTTCACCAGCAGCGCGAAACACACTCCGACGACGGCCACGGTAGGTTAATTATGGTAGAGTTTGAAAATAATGTACGAGAACAAAGGTAAATAGGCATAGTGCAGCAGTGCCCTCTAGGGCACTATTGCATTATTAATCCATTCCATGCTTAAGACAATGGCGGATACAAAGGGGATTGGCTAGGGGCTCAAGCCCCTCGAAATTTCAGAGTGCCTACAGTTCATGCATAGCTGGAGGTTGTTCCGAGGCGATGGTGAGGGAGGCTCAAGCCTCCCAGCCTCTCCCACCCAGAAATGAGGTCCTGGATCCGCCAATGTCTAGGACATTTGGTACTATAGCTGACTCGTGACCTAAGCAATTAACATGCGCATTGACGGGGGCGGGTACCCGCCCCCCTCGGGTTTTTCAAAGATAGGAGAAAAACGGCGCGCGTAGCGCCACCGTACTTGGCGTACCTTTTTTCTCATCATTTTCACAACTTCTGTGAAAATTTTAAGGTTAGGTCATCTCAAGTCAGGTCACCAGTACAGGTCAAGTGACCTGACCTCAAAAAAAGTTTAAGATAGTATAAGTCGGAACAGGGTGAACTTATCCGATTGAAACTCATATCACATAATGGGCCCACCGAGTTCTCTAAGGCATGTTCCAGTATTTTTGATATCGATGACCTAAGGTCAGGTACGAGCCATGACCTCTCAATTGGAAATACATAGGAAAAATGGTTTTGACTGAATAACTCAGTAACAGATGGTGATAGAGCCATAGGCAGATCCAGGATTGCCGATCGGGGGCACCTTCCCGGGGGCGCCATCCGGACCGGGGGCGCCATCCGGACCAGGGGCGCCACTTATGATCGGCAAAGCTATCAGGTGGGCGCCAAATCCTATCGGTGGGCGCCGACTTTAGCATCCTGGGGGGTGGGAAGCGACATTTCGGGGGCGCCATCGACCTTTCGGGGCGCCGAGGGTCGATCGGGGGCACGCCCTTGGATCCGCCTATGGATAGAGCGTTTATTTTAGCTGCATTAGACTCGCCTTGTCTTTTCAGTTCTAATGATATAGATTTTATGTAATTTGATCGTGACCTGACCTCAGGTCAGGTCAAATCCTTGATTTGACCTAGCAAGGTCACATAGGCGGATCCAGGGGGGCAAGAAGGGCACGTGCCCCCGATCGACCCTCGGCGCCCCTGAAAGGTCGATGGCGCCCCCTGAAATGTCGCTTCCCACCCCCAGGATGCGAAGTCGGCGCCCACCGATAGGATTTGGCGCCCACCTGATAGCTTTTGCCGGTCATAAGTGGCGCCCCCTGGTCCGGATGGCGCCCCCGGTCCGGATGGCGCCCCTCCGAAGGTGCCCCAATCGGCAATCCTGGATCGCCTATGCAAGGTCATATTATATATTATTCGATTCGGCTTGCTGCGAGGATTCATATATTTCAAGTCGCTTTGCTCTATCTTTCCTGGTTCAGATGTAACGGCCGAAAACCTTCATTTACGTGTTATCCCTATGACGGCATGTTTTGACCTCTCGTGACCTTAAATGTGACGTGACAAAAAAATGGTCCAAATATTTTCGATGGAGAAGTGGATGGGCTACCCAACGCCGTTTACCGTTTTTCGCTACCTAGCGTGGTTCTCGAGATCTTAGGGGGGCGGGTACCCGCCCCCCGTCAAAGCGAAGGTGGCTCAGACCCCCGTCAATGCGCGTGTAAACTAAGGAAAAAAAGAATGCAGCATCTTGTCAAACAAAGAAAGATCATATATGCGGTAAGCTCCTGTAAATGTTTCGTTGTTGGGCCGATAGGTTCTCCTTGTCTACGGATTACCATAATGTACACCAGGTGACTCCACACTCGCTTTATGTCGCGGTGGTACTTCCACTGCACCGTATTGGACATTCACAATGTGCTACTGCTTATGAAGTTAACCGAACCAATTGATTAGCACGACCTGAAGGTGTGGTTCAGGCACAAACCAATACATTTTTCACTCAGTTGGATTTCACGAAGAAAAAAAGATGACTCGGAAAGGACACATGATAATCGGTGAGACCACCGCAGGCACACATCTTCAGGAAAAAAATCTGCTCCATTCAGAAAAAGCCATGGCTGCACCCTACACCAGAACCAGTAAATGCCCATGTGATTTCATCCCGTCATAAGGGGGCCTGCCTATAAGAGAAGTGTTAGAATGTTCCAAATTTCACACATGTTAGGCTTAATGAGGTTTTAAGAGCTTTGAGATGAAAAGGGCTCGCTGAGAGTAGGTTAAAAAAGAACCAAGACGCTCTAAACTATTGAAAAATGAAATACAGGTAAACACGTCCGGTGACTGCAAAGCGCTACGCATGCGGCACCTTTGTAGGGCAAACAAAAAAAGTATACTGTACCGCTGTACATAACCCTAATACGGAACAGTATTTTCTGAGAAATAGCGTGCGCCGCAATACTCAAATGGCCTGCAGCACAGTATCCCTCCCCGGAGCGTTGACATTGGGGCCGGTAACCCAGTACTCCCTGCGAGGTAGACTGTGCCCTAGTACATTTGATGCCTACGGCACAGTATTTTTCCAAACTCGGAGGGCCTGAAATAAAGTCGTATGCCGAACGGCTTCGGTTTGAGAGAATGAATGTACACTTTTTCGCTTGGCCAGGTCTGAATCTTCATTTGGTCAGCAAGTGTGTGTTACTTATGATGCCGCCTTACTGTCACTGTTCACTGCCGCAGGTTACTTAATTTGAAACCATGGATTAGCTCGAACTTGCGTCGCTTAATATAAGTTATGCACCTTTTCATAGAGGTGGGAACAGGGTGGGTCAGGGAGGTCACGGCTTCCAAGATTCAAATTTTAGCATTGAACAACGACGTTAACTGGAACGAAATTACTTAAAAATACATCTTGCCCGCCCAATCTCCTGGACCTTCCTACGATTATGCACCTACTGGTGGAGCACTGCTAGCTGTTTGAATTGCTTTTTACCTTTCTCAAAATAAAGTTTATGATTTAAATCAGGTTAAAAAAATGAGCCTGTGCTTGGCTTCTCCGGCTTGAGCCCAACTAGAAATTTGGTTTCAATTACCCTATCAATCCGGCTACCCACAGGGTGACCTTGACATCGGGTCAGGATGGCACCGGCGGGCCGGTGGCTGCACCCAGAGGGACTGGAGGATCCCTCCAATCGCTTCCAGCTGGGAGAGAGGCTGGCCGAGGGGACTTATGGCGAGATCTTCCTCGCCACCGACATCCAGTCAGGTAAGGAGAACGATGCTGTGTGAGAGGGATGGGGGGCATAGATATCAATAATGAACTGATCTATACTGTAATAGGTATCGATTTCAAATGAAACATCACGGTAGAATAGGTAAATACCTACCCACACGGTGTCTACATCATATCGAACCTAATTTCAATAGGTAGGTACAGCAGCATTTAGGAAGAACATATGAATGAAGAGCACTCTAGGAGACTTCTAATGGAAGCTAGCTTCGTGTTCATTACACACATTTTTCAGCGTCCATTATAATGAAGGTCTACCTAGTTGCTAAATTCAGTTCCTAGTACCTCAAACCTAGTTCCTAAAATACCTGTTTTAATTCAATCTACATAGGTTCAGCATCAATATCAGCAAAGAAACAATATGGCACCGAAGATGGCAATAAAAACTAACCAGCGATGTGGGGGCCAGTCAAATCACCATTCGCAGGCAGGTAAACTTAGTTATTTATGCCATAGGTTACAAATATGCACCTAGGTCTAACAGTGTGACTTATTCTTGGTTGTTTAAACAGGAAACAGGGTGGCCATCAAGGTAGTTAAGAACACGGAGGAGAACTTCCCAGACATTGAGGAAGAGTACCGGATCCTGAAGGACCTCTCCGGGCATCCGAACATGCCCAAACTGTATGGCGTCTTCCTGAAAAAGGCGGACAATGGCACGGAACACGTCTGGACTGTAATGGAGGTAGGGAACAGGCGAATGAGGTATCAAAATGAATGCCCCTCCTACCACCTGATCGTCTGCTAAAACGTTAAAACTGTCATTACATACGATGCTGTCGGATTTTTACTGACGGATTTTATCGTTGTTTTACTATTGCATTTTGCGCAAAAGTCAACTGGGGCCGTTCTTATACTTAAATACGGAACAATCATTCAGTGATTTATTGGTGTTCCGAAGGAAGGTGCGTCTTCCATTGGATGCCTCTAATCCCCTGAATTGAATATCCTTCTTGTGCCTACAATAGTGAGACCCTGGTTGATTATCTGTTGACAGTACTGCTCTGGTGGGCCTGCCACAGCATTGGTACAGACCATGAAGAAAAGGGGGCTGAGAATGCAAGAAGCTCACATTGCCTACATTCTACACGAAACTATTCAAGTGAGCATAGCCTAACATGCTAACAAACGAACGTGTATTGCTCGATGCTTACCCCACCTTATTCCTAACTGTTTCCGTGGTGTAGTGGTTATCACATCCGCCTAACACGCGGAAGGTCCCCGGTTCGATCCCGGGCGGAAACAGGGTTTTGCCTTCTTCGTGAGAACGGTTAAACCTCAAGGACGGTGCTCTCAGAAGTTCTGCGGCCGAAACTCTCACGCAGGATTCTGCGTCGGCAAAGGAAGTTTTCAAAAGAGAAGTGAAGCTACCCATCTATTAACCATCTTTTGCCCCTCCCCTCCCCCTCCCCAGCAAACAAGTAATTCATCATTGGTAATATCGGGAGGGACAGATTCATCAATAAACACCTTTTTAATCCGGACATTAACAGGGATCAGAGCCACTTTCGCTGTGACGGGCCGTCTCCTCTGAGATTACAAAAAACCGCGAGGTAGCAAAAAGTGATACTCGGTGAAGATAATCTGCCTTAATCTCTGAAGAAATTGTTTTAGAATTTATCAGGTGAAATCTAGCTCCACCAGAAACAAGAACTATCACCATAGGGATAGATGTAAAGACATGTAACGGAAATTAACGTTTTTTTTGCCACAGCACCTGACGTAGAAGCTATTATAACAAAGCGATCTGAACATTTTTAAGCGTGTTAGCAAGCCGCGTCAAATCATATGTAGGTAATAAGATATTGCTAGATCAAATCTAACATTTGACCTGAGCCAAGGTCAGATTACAATCAATTTTGGTCCAAGCGCATATCATTAGAACCACAGGGATGATAAAACCATTGCATTAGAACTAGGGATGATAAAACCTCAATGGCGTCAAAATAGATGCGGTACCTGCATTCCCAGTGAAGCTATTGCGTTTAAACCATCTTACCCATATATTTCCAACACAGAGGTTATGGCTTGAACCTGACTTTAGGCCATCGATAAAAGAAATCAAGAAAAATGTGTAGTAGGTACCCGGTGGACTCATTACGTTGTATAAATTGCTGAACCATATGTTAACCCCGTTCTTTTTACTTATTCTATCTTGAGCTTTTTTAGGTGATGTCACTTGATCTGCACTGATGAGCTGACCTGAAACGACCTGGACCCATAATTTTGACACAAGTTGCAAAAATAATTAGAGAAAAGGTATAAAAAGTACGGCGGCGCTACGCGCCACCGTTTTCAAACAGTCTGCGAAAAAAATCCGAGGAGGCGAGGGTGGGTACTTTCTCCCTGCCATTGCGGGTGTTAAGCATTTTTTGTCTGCTTGCAAGGCACTTAATTGGAGGTGAAATAAGTTCCCTTGAAAAGGAAGAAAACTGCAGTTTTTTATTTCTAGCACGGTTGTTTTCAAAGTAATGTGGCATAGGTTAGCTTAAAGTTTGTTTTGAAAAGTTTTTTTCCATAGCACGCTGAGACATTGGAGAGGTGCTCTCGACTGAAGAGGCCATTTGGTTGAAGCTGATGTGAAAGATTGAATCACTCAATTAGTTCATTCCCGCCACCTGTCGGCTCGGCCTCTCGACCTTTTTTTAGAGCCTGAGGCTGGCATGGGTTTGATATTTCAATCGCCCCAGTCTGAGGCTTTTCAGTTGGTTTCATAGCTTTTAACATAGTAAAAGGTCATTCATAGGTCATTAGCTTAGTGTTTTATTTATACAGATATCGGGTTCCCAGACAGACACAAATAAGTACGATTCTCATCATTCGTATTCCCACGACGCACCTTTCACCGTAACTAGTGCAAGAACACCAAACTATCTCGTAAGACCGAGGACAAATGAGAAGACCGAAGACAGGACAAGACAGGTAATGCCAAGGGCAAGGTCATTGTCAGGATGAGGGTCACCCACAGCTGAGAGTAGTCTCACAACACAGCGGCAGCCTCTAACAGGCAAAAACATTCGCCCAACGTGGTGCAAGAACACCAAACTATCTCGTAAGACCGAGGACAAATGAGAAGACCGAAGACAGGACAAGACAGGTAATGCCAAGGGCAAGGTCATTGTCAGGATGAGGGTCACCCACAGCTGAGAGTAGTCTCACAACACAGCGGCAGCCTCTAACAGGCAAAAACATTCGCCCAACGTGGGGCTCGAACCCACGACCCTGGGATTAAGAGTCCCATGCTCTACCGACTGAGCTAGCCGGGCTGCACGTCCAGCGCTGTTGCTTTCATTAACAAATAAGTCCTGCAGGGAGGAACTTTTGGAAAATGGCAATCGGTAGAGCAGCAAAGGACACAGTGGCGCACCCAAGGGGGGCCAGCGGGCCCGGGCCCCCCTTACGCTTCGGCTCTAAAGTGGCGCCCCCGCCCGTGTCGGGCGCCGAAGGCGCCCGACATGGATTTTAACAATACTTGGCCAGCCCCTGGATAGAAAAAGACGCGCCCCTAGAGCCAAGGTGACCCTGGATAGCCTAAAGGCGCCCTTTTAATGGGCAAAGGCGCCCCTGGAAAGCATAGGCACCCCCTGGATAGCACAGGCGCCCCTGGACAGAAAAAGGCGCCCCCAAGAGCAAAGGCGCCCGTGGATAGCATAGGTGCACCTTGGATAGAAAGGCAATTTTTGCGTTTAAGGCCATTTGTTGAATACGGCATGGAATTATCGGAGAATAAAAATGAAGGTGACAAAAGAAATAATTTAGCACGGTTGCCTCCAGCACGCTTAAACAATGTCATACCTTCGATTACAGTGATTCAACCGATGAACTACTGCCTTCATCTCGTTTAGCACGCAGTGCTTTCTAAGAATATGAAAACCAGTCCTGAGCTGGGCCGCTGTCGCATCCGGCTCCCAGAAAGACTGTATATTTGGTAGCACATTATTAATCGCCAGTACCGCCAGTAGCGCACCTAAGTGGGGGGCAGCGGACCCGGCTTCCTTCCCTTAACACGCGCATTGACGGGGGTCTGAGCCACCTTCGCATTGACGGGGGGGCGGGTACCCGCCCCTAAGATCTCGAGAACCACGGTAGGTAGCGAAAAACGGTAAACGGCGTTGGGCTGCCCATCCACTTCTCCATCGAAAACATTTGAACCATTTTTTTGTCAGATCACATTTAAGGTCACGAGAGGTCAAAACATGCCCGTCATAGGGATAACATGTAAAATTCAGTTTTTTGGGCATTACATCTGAACAAGTAAAGATAGAGCAAAACGACTTGAACTATATGAATCCTCTTAGCAAGCCGAATCGAATGATATATAATTTGACCTTGCTAGGTCAAATCAAGGATTTGACCTGACCTGAGGTCAGGTCAGGGTCAAATTATATAAAATGCATATCATTAGAACCGCAAAGCCCAGGCAAGTCTAATGCAGCTAAAATAAATGCTCTATCACCATCTGTTACTGAGTTATTCCGTAAAAAACATTTTTCCCATGTATTTCCAATGGAGAGGTCATGCGTCGTACCTGACCTTAGGTCATCGATATCAAAAATACCGGAACATATTTTAGAGAACTCGGTGGGGCCATTATGTGATATGAGTTTCATTCGGATAAGTTCACCCTGCTCCGACTTATGCTATCTTAAACTTTTTTTGAGGTCGGGTCACTTGACCTGTACTGGTGACCTGACCTGAGATGACCTGACCTTAAAATTTTCACAGAAGTTGTAAAAATGATGAGGGAAAAGGTATACCAAGTACGGCGGCGCTACGCGCCGCCGTTTTTCTACTATCTCCGAAAAACCCGAGGGGGCGGGTACCCGCCCCGTCAATGCGCGTGTTAAGGAAAGTGGCGCCCCTAAAAACCAGCTTACACTAGGTCTGCGAGGCAAGAAATGTTCAGCTCCCACTCCCCCAGGATGCGACGATTGGCCGCCCTTTGAGTATAAAAGTGGCGCCCCTAAGGTAAAGTGGCGCCCCCTCCGCCGGCTTGGCGCCCCTCGTCAGCCGGGCCCACCCCTTACGAAAATCCTGGGTGCGCGCCTGCAGGACACGTGCAGTCAGGAGGAGCTATCACGAATTTTTTAATCCACGTAGATTTGGCACTATGAGGGATCCAAAGGCTCTGTTGCCAGTCTACTGAATACAATCAGGTTCTGAAAACATATGGAATGCCTGAAAGAGGTATGTAGAATCTTTCGAATTTCAGAGAAAAGTCGGACGATTTTTCCACATTTATTTCATAGGTTTATCTAGCCCATACCTCGAACAAACATAATTTAGCCTTTCCACGCTGGTTCTAACATAACATTTATATCGAAAATAGGTCAATTTTTCGCATTGGGGAGGAGAATTGGGGAAAACCCATAGGTAGGTAGGTACAGCAAAACGGACTGAGCTTGGGAATATTTAAAGAGATTACAAAAACTAATCAAACGCAAGTTTTGAGTGGTGTTAAATATGAAAATTATCTGCCAAGTTATTTATTTTAGTCCTGAATTAATATTGAAAGAATAAACATATTGATAGGAGCTTTCGACGTCACGTCATTCTCAGCTACCTCGCTGATAATTCAGATAATGTCCCTTTTTTAACATCACTTCAAAACTTTTAATTATAATGCTGCTGCCAACATTGCTCCACTTGCTGACTATGATCAAACGCTCACGCACTTATCTTTGCAGCCCACAGGATACCTACACAGATAAGCTACACATGCAGCTCAGAGACGAATTTAGGTATATTTCGAAAGCTGAGTGCTGAACGTCTTAATTAGATAACGGTGTAACAAATAGCATTGATAAACAATAACTAACTAAGAACGTGACGTCATCCGGGAGACAGGCAGTGCAGTTTTGTAGCATGCAAGATAATTTGTGTGCCTCAAAATAGAAAGTCGGACAATCATGGTTAGACGGCAGTGCACAGTGACTTGTGGCTGCCTGTGGTCGGGCGGCGGCGGCACCGAAAGCATGTGATAGAGTGGCCCATGATTAAGGAATACAGTGATGTTAATGTCATTAAAATATGCATACCTACTCCGTCAATTGTTTCGTGCATCCTGGATTTACCTTGGACCCTCCTTGTCTGAACAGTCAGAGCTATTTATCTATCCCTCCGCCTCAAATAACCATTTTATCAGCTTAAACTTCTAGTGGTGCACACACGTGAAAAGTAAGCTAGTCGTGCATGCCACATGCACCGTGTGTATTGTATTGTCAATACGGGTTTGTCAATGAAAGAACAATGAAAAGCTGCCTCATTTAACCTGATGCCAAAAGTACTAACGATTTGAAATCGTGACCTGTAATTTTACCCGCCAAGCGTATTCATATACTGAACTCATTTAATGAACACATACTCATGTTTTCCAGTGATATCGACACCGCACACTGCACAAACACCTAACCCATGCATCCACCCATCCGCACAGAATATCTCCTACATTTGTCCTCCCTCAGTCCAACAGTAGGCAGAACGACCATCATTCTTAACGCCATACGTGTACGTTTTGTAATCTGTCACGCGACCCCTCCCCACCGAGCCTTGAACTCGGTGTCAGCAGTGACCAGCGTGCGTGACCTTTTTAACCTCTGTGCCCCGCGGGCAATCGGCATCCAGCGGATGGCGGCTGCTGATTGGTGGAGGTGCGTTCACTTGTATAGCGAAAAATTCAGCGGAAATTTCTCCATGAGAATGCTGGAGATTAAGCCATAAGCCAGAAGATGTATTAACATGATTTTTTCAACCATTACTAGCCATATTTTCCCTATATTGGCTTGATTATCTGCGCCACCATCCGATACTCTTTGGTGCAGGCGAGACAGCGGCAGTCAGCACAGGCTAGTCGTCAGTCGAGTTCGATGAAGTCAGGAGTGTCGCGAGATGGGCTTCTGCTGAGTGAAAATGAGTGGGAACCAGCTCGAAAGTTACCGCGAGAAGGACAGGAGAGAGACGTAGGTACATAAAATCGTCGGATGAATTGTAGAGATTGTGAACTAATGAGAGCGCTGCCGAAGTAAAACCAGATCATATACCAGAAAAGGGAAGCACTTGCTGATTTTTTCCATGGTGGATGGTTAAAAGGCACTACAGTTAATTTAGAGCTCAAAACATTGCCGGTGGTTTAGCATAGTTTACCTTTTAGACGTCATACCACGACATCTAGAATTTTATGGTGAGACCCAATAGTTACGGACAACGGAATGCTTTTGGGGGCACTTTTAATCGATCCACCATACTAACGTGAATTTCAGAAATCCATGGGGCGCGCCTAAATTCGACTGTAAAAAACTGTCCACTTCGACAGCGTTAAGAGAGCCATTGTATTATAAACACTATACAATACACCCCCTAAATACATGGAACGATACTGCACTGCCTAATATGAAAAATAAGAGGTGACTGGGCAGGGGCACTCCACATCCAGAGATATAAACCCATACCCCAGCCCTGTATGTAATTTCAAAGCTTCATTTGACTGAGCACTGAGCATATACATAGGAAATATACTTATAAAGCATGAAATATTTTAACATAAGACAAAAGACAGTGGAAGAATGATATATCCACTAGGGGATTCCAGGACAGATCGACCAAGGCTTGACACCACCATGTCTAGAAAAAAATCTGAAACTTTGGCTCCGGGTTAGTTTTGGGCCAGGAACACGCCTGTGAGAATTTTAGCTCCTTCCGACCAATGGTGAACGAGTTACAGCCCGAGACATTTTCGGGAGGTCACCTTGTAGACTCATCTTTGATGCTTCATAGCTCAAGAACACATTGCCTGATTAACAAGTTGTGTATATCATGTTGTGTTGTATAACAAGTTGTGATATCTGAATGATCCTGCCCAAAGGCTTCAAAGGTAGTTTGTTGGTTGATTTATGGATTTTTTCAGGTGCAGGTAGGATCAGTAAAGGGTTTGATAAAGAACCAGTGTTTTATATTGGGAGCGATGCCGTCCTGGGTTTTTATTTGTTCTTGATGAGTGGTGCAAAGAGAAGTCGTGCAACCAGCTCCTCCTTTTACTTTTTTGGTAACACTATTGCATCGTAATAAATTAAAATGTATAGTAGGCCCTCGGACTGTCACGTCATGACATGATATCAGCCAGCAGAAACGCAACAGAAGAGGCGCTGCTTATGAATATTGGACAGTAAGTAATATGCGATGCATACAAATATTTACAAATAAGTACAAAATTTGACAACACCTTACGATACAGAAAAAGGTGGCCATGATGCTGCGCCTTTTGCTGATTTTAAATAATTTGTCAATGGGTGAAAGAATTTTGTAGTGACAAATATGCACATAATTCAGATATTGTGAATAATTTGTACTTTGTTGTATCTTATGGACTGCACCACTGCTAAATATGGAGTATACAATAAGTTCTGTTGCAAGTATGTACGTACATACATTGCTATTTGTCCATTATCAGTGGCGGATTCAGGGAAGCAAAAAGGCATTTTCCCCTCCTCAAACGGAAAAGTTTGGGCAGAACTAGGTTTTTAACCCCCAAAGCTGTCGACCTCCTTTTTGTCCCGACTCCTTTTTAGTTTATAAGCAATTTTTGGTGCTTAAACTCTCAACTTCAAACAGAACCAGTCAACTTCGGTGTAAGCGTTGGGTCTTGGAGAACAAAACAAGCAACTTGCGGCCACATGTTTGACCCCGCGCCTTTTTTGCTTATCGACTCTTGGGTTTATCAATTGTGGCATACTCTCACCACGTGACGTTTTTTATCGAATTTGGCATGCCCCCAAACCTAGCGGCTAGATCCGCCACTGTCAATTATGCCTGAGTATTGGTATTATGACTGTTGCTTAGTAAAATATTAGGTTTTAGGTCAGATGGAAAATGTTATGATAATATTTGAACACGTATTTGTTGAAATTCCCTTTTCTTTAAGCACTTTATTAGTACTTTGTCACAAATTTAGTTGGGGTGCCCAAATCATCATTGAGGGTGCCCAGTTAATCATTGGGGTGCCGGGGCACCCCTTAAGAGAAAGAAATCCATACCCCTGCTTTTGGGGCATTGCGGAACCGAAGGTGATTGCCAAAGAATTATGCCATCCTCGGGACGGCGGATCCCTGGAGAGATCCATTCATATCAAACGAAACAAAACCAGAAAAGGACCAAGTCGAAGGCGGAAGTCGAGGATCCCGGTGCTAGTAGACGCACGCGCATCAAACAGCCCTCCGTGTCGCACAAGAACTCAGTGATCGAGTTCTTCCACTACAATAGTGAAGTTTATTGCATAATAAATTCCTTCTTGGAACTGATTCATTATGATTAACTTAATTGACCAAATTGCGGGCGCTGGCTCCCAATAAATGTAGCAATCTTGTTCAATGGCGGTTACCGCGTAAGTTGACAACGCACGTGCTGCGCACCTACTCAGTAATCAGAAACAAAGGGTTTTTTATCTGGTAACTATCCAGAACTTTAGTGGGAGCCAGTACCCATCCATTAGGCAATGCCTTGGGAGTGAGAATCCGTTTGATAGCTTTCTTTTCTTTAAAAAGAAATACCTGTAGTTTCCTTTTAAGCTATATGCGAGCCATTAATACTCCCAGCCAGTGACACAGCTTACAAACACCAAAAATAATATATCTCCATATTTTTGAAATTTTGATAACTTTTCACCGGCTCAAAACTGAAGACAAATTTTGCATTTTAAAAGTACCCGTTTAGCTATCTGGACTCATCTGTTACTCCGGCCTCTTTAATTCGATAACCTGTAACTGATCGACAGGCCGCATGCCACCTTCACCGTAACCACGTGATACATCGCGACATCAAGGGGCCCAACGTCCTGCTCACCAGTGCCGGAGACGTCAAGCTCGTCGACTTCGGTGAGATACAAACATCATGTTTCGCTGCCACTATGCTTTCTCTTAGGTTTTCTGTATCCAGCGCGGAAAATTGCACAAAAACTGCATCTCGCCACATGCTACATCGTTATATGCAGTTTGATTACTGGTCTTTGGCATTCATCACCTATTTGGTGTTAAAGGAGCACTTTCTAAAACAATGCACGCTTGTTAAATTTTACTTTCACTGGTAGAGGAAAGTGAGAGCATTGCGCCTTCCTAACTAATAGCGCCCCTAACGTCAGAGAAATGTATGAATGACAGTTGTTTTTACGCACCTATGACCAAACTTTTCCCTTGCGTTCCGAAACATTTGTACGAGGAAATGTATTTCTGTCAGCTGGAGGAATAAATGCAGCACTTCCTTAAATTTTAGCGGATTTATAAACTCGGAAAGCAAGAAGCATTGATGTCACACAGCAAAAAACGAAAATAGTGTTTTCAATTCCAGCGATGTTTTGCATTATCTAAGATTAGCAGCTATAGATTCTCCCTGGTGGCAAATTTCTAAAGGAGACATATTTAATCTTCCTGCTGCAGAAG
Source organism: Lepas anatifera (assembly GCA_034440635.1). Lineage (NCBI taxonomy): Eukaryota > Metazoa > Arthropoda > Thecostraca > Lepadidae > Lepas > Lepas anatifera. Next base: position 948,234 of record JAOTON010002043.1, read on the forward strand.
CAGCTGCACACTAGTTACATTAGTGTGTCCTGAGTACATATGTTGAAAATCTAAATAGTTCGTTCTTCCATATGAGTGATATTTCCTATTACCAGTCATTATAGGTGCAAGAACATAACCTTGAAATACCATACACCTACTGCAGATGAAAATTTATGAAGATAGCACCGCCTCATTTGCACACATGCTTAGGTACACTTATCTCTGCTCTGCCATTCATTAAGCATGGTATGGGGAGATACACGGATAAGCTGTGCCAAGTACGGTGGCAATTCGCACCGCCGTTTTTTGGTGCCGCCGGAAACCCCCAAGGGGGTGTTCAAACACCCACACCGGGGCAAGGCTTAAAGGCCCTGCTCCGAACAACTGGTAAGAAATGCCACAGGATGCAGTGCAAAATGTGTTACCAGTGTTCTCTTCTCTGGAACTGAATTCGACCCTGACATAGGAAAATATAGCACATTTTCACCCGGAGATTCTACATCTTGACCCAATTTGAAGAAAAAAATGTTGTGCTTATGAAACTATGCCGAAAGTGAACATTCTTTTGCCAAGCATGACCGATATAGTTTCGTAGTTATTTCTCTCGACTATCTACCACCGTTCGGGGTTTTCGCTGTCCCACAGAAGAGCCGAGATCGAGGGGAGCGTTCGAAACCTCACCTCAACGGGACGAAGGCGGATCGAAAGCCCACTAGGGCGGGTAATAATGACTCTAGAAAGACCTCGATTCCATAATCCGAACCTGCAATAACTTGGACAAGTTATACAAAACAAAGTTTCGAAGGAATAGAGATACCTAGAGCTTTATTTCTAACTCTATAGTGTTTGCAGTATCGCTCCGAGTCAACCGCTGTATACCACGATCGTACCAGAACACTACGTGTCATTTCCTTGAATTGAAAAAAACCACAATCGGTTCTATTTCCAACAAATATCAGATGACCGTAGAAACCAAATAGAAATACTGTTCCACATTACCTCTTAGGCGGGACAAATAGCGCCTAAATCGAGTTTGCCTTATACTTTAACTGAAAGTTATACCAAAGTTCGTAACGTTCGGAGATCTACAGTGCCCAGCCTTTGACCCGACTAAATTCTTTGTAATTTGATGAAAGAGCGATTCAATTTTTTTCAAATGGCGTTTTGAAATGTTTCTAGCTGTTTAAGAGTCTGATATAAAGACCATTATTAAGGCCGCTAGAGCTTTCGCAGGTACACGTGCTTTCAGCAATTCTCACCCATTTTGAAGTATTAGTACCTTAATATTGGCCTGACAAAAACCAGCTACGATTGTATTCAACACGAGCTTTCGATTATTCTTCCCCCAAGTCTTTCAAGCCTTTTTAGTTTTCAAGTTAGGGGGGATTTCTTTGGTCCTCTATCCCCCACTATGGCGAAGATGGCTTATATCCGCCACATGGGCGAAAGCTAATGCATAGAGAAACTTGGAGCAGAAACCTAATCAAAGCCTTCGAGTTTAACGTTTTCACCGAAACTGAAGATACCGGCCCGTGCTCCGGCAGGAATTTCGCGACACCTGAAGTCGACCATGAGCCGGATGAGCACCGCCATCGGCACGCCCTACTGGATGGCACCAGAGGTCATCCTCTGTGACCAGCTGCCCGGCTCCGAGTACGACATCCGCGCAGACGTCTGGTCCCTGGGTGAGACGTGACGTCACTGATGTCTGGTCCCTGGGTGAGACGTGACATCATTGACATCTGGGAACTGGGTGAGACGTGACGTCACTGATAGCTGAGGTATGGGTGAGACGTGACATCACTGATATCTGGGACCTGGGTGAGACAAGACGTCACTGATGTCCAGGAACTGGGCGAGACGTGAGGTCACTGATATCTGGGACATGGGTGACACAAGACATCACTGATGTCTGGGACTTGTGTGAGAGTGACATCATTGATGTGTGGGACCTGGATGAGACGTGCGATTGATATCTGGGACCTGGGCGAGAGTGACATCATTGGTATCTGGGACCTGAGTGAGACGTGACGTCACTGTTGTCTGGGACCAGGGTGAGACACGAGATCATTGATATCTGATCCCTGGGTGAGACGTGACGTCACTAAAGTCTGGCACCTGGGTGAGACGTGACGTCACTGATGTCTGGCACCTGGGTGAGGCGTAACGTCACTGATGCCTAAGACCTAGGTGAGACGTGACGTCACTGATGTCTGGGACCTGGGTGAGACGTGACTTCATTGGTATCTGGGACCTGGGTGAAACGTGATGTCACTGATGTCTAAGACCTAGGTGAGACGTGACGTCACTGATATCTGGGACTTGGGTGAGACGTGACATCATTGGTATCTGGGACCTGGGTGAGACGTGATGTCACTGATATCTGGTCTCTGGGTGAGACGTGACGTCATTGATATCTGATCCCTGGGTGAGACGTGACATTGATATCTGGGACCTGGGTGAGACGTCATGCCACTGATGTCTGGGATATGGGTGAGACATGACATCATTGATGTCTGGGACCTGGGTGAGACGTGACGTCACTGATGTCTGGTACCTGGGTGAGACGTCACGTCACTGATGTCTGAGACCTGGGCGAGACGTGATGTCACTGATGTCTAAGACCTGGGTGAGACGTCACGTCATTATTGTCTGGTCCCTGGGTGAGACGTGACATCATTGATGTATGTTCTCTGGGTGAGGAAGGTCATCACCGATGTATGTTCCATGAGTGATGTATCAGGTCACTGATTTCAAATCCTTTGTGTGAGGAGGGAAGTCACTAACGTCTGGTACCTTAGCAATACTGATGTGTTCTCTAGGTGAGATATAACGTCACCTGCATCAGTTCTATGGGTAAGGAATGATGTAAGCTATCTCGGTCTCTCCGTTTGGTGGGACATCACCAATGCATATACCCTGGGTAAGAGTATAGGGTGTCTAGCCCTTTAAGAAGGATGAGATCACTGATGCATACTGCAAAGTCCTCTGGGTAAGGTGTAGTCTCTAGATTAAGTCTCTATTACTTATTAAGTCCTCTGGGTAAGGTGTAGTCTCTAGATGAGGAGCGACGTATCTGGAAAGCGAAGTAACTAACGACTTCCCGGGCTGAAATATGACACTACTTATTTATGGCCCATTAGTAACGTATCTGCATTATTATCTCAAATTTGTTCACGATGCATTAGAAAGCAAACACAAAACCGATACCAAAACCGCCTTACCGGCAGAACAACGTCTGGAAGCAGAGGCGTGGATTGCTGAAAACCATTCGGAGTATTTGAGTTTGAAAAAGTCAACAACCGTCATACACACATATATAACACGATTAAATCTTCTTTTTGGCTTGCACACAGATATTTTGGGCAATAAAACAATTTTAAATCCTGAAAATATACAAAAACAATTTTATCTAAAAAGTTTCCACGCTATTTCAACGTTTAATTGGGAGTGCCCGGGAGCCTGTAGAGATGTATAAAATCCACATCCTGTTAGGAGGTTTTCCAGTCTGAGAGACCCAGATTTCACCGTACACGTGCATCAGAGCAAAATAACTGGGGGGGGTAAGACATGACGGACCAGGCCCATTTTGAGCGACCTCTCAAGCGTCATCCTGTATGACATTGACAAGTATTATTCTGCCACGCAGGTATCACGGCTATAGAGCTGGGGGACGGGCTGCCGCCCCTCTCCGACATCCACCCTGTCAGGGCCATGTTCCAAGTGACCCGCAACCCGCCGCCGACGCTGGTGCGGCCTAGCGACTGGAGCCAGAACTACATCGACTTCATCGCCGAGTACGTAAGACCCAATACGTGTATGGTGCTTTTAAACGCTTGTGACCGAATCGCCTCCAGAGATGAAGCTGATACAAGGTGAAATACTCATCACTACCAAAGCTTTCTGAAGCACAAGTCGCAGGCTCAAGTTCAGGCATGACCTATGGAAAAGTTGATATAATCCCTCAGCTCCCTCCCAATAGCATGAGAGTTGGCGACGCTGTTTATGTAACATTGCCAGTTGGTGCGTTGTTAAACCCCAATAATTATTATCAAAGTCCTGATCATTGAAACTCCTATGCTATTTCAGCTCCAACACGATGACAAAGTAGCATTGCCGGTTGGTGCGTCGTTAAACCCCAACAATTATCAAAGTGAAACTTCTGCCATTTCAGCTCCATCACAGTAACAAAGCATCTTTGCCACAAACCTCGATTATGAAATCACTAGTCTTGCTCATCAGGTGTCTGGAGAAGAACTTTGAGAACCGTCCGCTGATGGAAGAGATGGCGGAGCACCCATTTCTGTCTGAGGTGGACATGGCTAGTGCCAAGACGGAGCTGGCCAGTCTGGTGGGACAGTATGCAACCTCACTGGGACCTTCGGCGGCACAGGCCACCTCCAAGGCCGGATTCCTCCGGGTCAGTGGTTACCAGCTGCGGGATCGGTGTAACAAGTGCCATAAATGGGGCATTTCAGCGTTTACGATTGTTTTCCTCACCAGTCATTCCTAATCCAATCTAATTTCAGCGAGTATTCTATAAGATAGATCTTCCCACTCGGGTACTTAGCAGTACCTATAACTTTTAGACTCACCTTTACATGCAAAGAACCTTGGCCTTTCGAACGGAGTCGTGCTCTCACAAATAAGTTTTACCAGACCAGAATTGACGACTTGTGCTCAGACTCGGCCACAAGCTAAGGCGCTGGAGATCCTGCCCGATGACCTGGCCTCGCTGGAGGACAGTTCGGAGGATGCAGTCCTTACCCTGCTGGAGAAACGCTTCAACCGCGGCTCCATCTACACCTTCATCGCCGACACACTCGTCGCTGTCAACCCTTTTGCATTGACCGGGCTCTACAATACCAAGGTTAGCCTGGTACTTGATGGTTGAGGATGGGCGAGGGAGAAATTGTGGCAAGAGAGAAAAGCGATAGGAGAGTGAGTGAGAGAAAGAGAGAGAGAGAGAGGGACAGGGAGAGTGCGAAGAGAAAGAGATAAAGAAGTAGAATATGAAAGGTGTGACGATAAATATCTCTCTCCTCTCTCTCTCTCTCTCTCTCTTGCGTGCTGATGGATAAGAGTTAAACCCCTTCATCATGCACGCATATGCAGGAGAAATAACACTACCCCTCTGCCTGAAACATACAGGAAAGGTGGCATTCCCTCTGCCTGAAACATACAGAACATCTGATGCTCCCTCTGCCTGGCAGATGCAGGAGCCGTACCGGGCGCGCGCGCTCCGATAACGCGCCGCACATTTTCGCGGTGGTCGACCGAGCCCATCAGGACATGCAGCACCACCGCAAGCCTCAGAGCATCGTCCTGAGCGGCGAGACAGGCGCGGGCAAGACGTTCAACGCGCGCATGGCGCTACAACACCTCTGCTTCCTGGGAACGTCAGACGGCAAGGTCGGGAGATTGACAGAGGATTGTTGTACACTACTTTGGAAGGGTGTAACGATCTGCACGGGAATTACAATACCATGGTAACGCACATACATGATGATGATGCTGATAGCGCACACATGTGCATGGATTAAAATACGCCGTACAATATCAGCCTTCCGGGAGCGGCCTTATGAACACATCTGGGGGCGAGTGATTTTATACGTTAAATAAACGAAAGCCACCATATCTGCAGTACCTCCCCACCAGTAACTTCAGACGCCTCGGTTCGCCCGCCAGTCGAACCTGCTGACGCAGAAGGTGATGGCTGCCCTGTCGGTGGTGGACCTGCTGGGGAGCGCCTCCAGCTCCGACAACCCCTCCTCCACCCGCATGGTGCGCTACCTGGAGACCACCTTCACCAAGACGGGTCGACTCAGCGGCCTCATCATCTGGGCCTACATGCTGGAGCGCTGGAGGGTCACCGATGTCCGCCCGTGAGTGGTGACGTAGGATGAGTGATGAAGGCAGCAAGGTCCGATTGAAAATGACGGGTCACAAGATGGCCAACTTTAGATAAAGTTTCATGTGGAGCATAGGCAGAGGGAAAAAAGGAGCCAAATACGAGGACTGCTGTTAGCGAGGAGCTTAAGCTTCGCTGATAATTCCGGAGCTCATCCCCACCAAAGTTTTGGCTCGTGGGCATGTCCTTTTGCGTCAATAAGTTCCATTTTCATCCTAATGAGCGGAGCGTGTTTAAAACCTCGATTACTTGTTTCGTATTCATTTTGAATAGTACAAAATAGCATAAAATGGTCATACAATTGTAAAAACAAAATACCCATTTATCCATTATCTTCGCCTAGGTAAAAAGAACACTGGAAGTCCTGATTTCACAAATATGAAACGTGTTTACCAGCCAATGTTTACACATTTCAGGAAAGATGGTACATTCAATGCCCTTTACGCATACTACTACGGCCTGAAACAAACTGGCTCTTTGGGCGTCTACAAACTTCAGAAAGAAAAGGTATTGGTGTTTATCAACATAACTTTGCAGCTGTTTTGGTCGAGATAAACAGGAAATCAAATGTGATATGGCAATATCTAATTTTTATCGAAGAGATGGAAAAATCATAAAGGTGAAAAAGGCAGTCAAAACGGTATTAAACCTCCCCAGGACCTGCGTTATCTTCCGCAACATCGCCACATCAACCCGACGGAGAGCGCCGAGAAGTTCAAGGAGCTGGAGCGGAATCTGGACCTGCTGGAAATCAGCAAAGACAAGCTGGAGACGGTGCGGAAGGCGATGGCCGCCATCCTGCTGCTGGGCGAGGTCCGGTTCGGGGATGACGGAGAAGGGGCAACCATTGAGAACAGCGACACCGTCGGCACGGGTCAGTGGCGTAGCCAGGATTCGGCCAAGGGGGTCCGACTACCGTCGGGGGCCCCCAGGCCGGGGGGCCCCTTAGTAGTCGGGGCCCATCTCCTATATATGTCGTATAATATTTTGGCATTATAACATTTACACGACGGAAATTTTTATATCCATTTTTAAGTGTTTGTTATTATTTTGTTTATAGTTCTATTTTTCTCGATCCGACCAAGTGTTGGTAACTTTAGGTCACCAAATATTAAGGCTGGCCCATACCTATATGACAGCGTGGCTATAATAACAGTTTTGTGGCACATTTCGGGAAATCAAATGTTGCTGCGTGCATGATGTTAAACCTGACTTTACCTCAATTCACTCTGGTAATCAGCTATGAAGTCATTGAAGGTCAGTCGTTTTGAGTACGAATAAATGGTCTTCTACGGAAAATGATTACCAATTTTTTCCGGGTGTCGAATTAATGAACTCTTTAATCAGAAAGTTTCCAAAGAAATGGAAAAAATGAATAAAAATACAAGGGATAAGGTGGATGGTGGTGTATTCCGGACGTCATATAACGTCTATTCCGCGGAAAGATCCTGATGAATTCACCACAGTTACTTTCTTACCCTTGCTATGTTGTAAATGAGCAAATTACCAAAACAATAGGCCCCTGAGATAAGTATCGCCTTGGATGATTACTCTGTCATTGTTATTTTAAACCTTGCATACCTATTTTTCTTTTTGGGATTATGCTCATCAATGTGTGTCATTTTCCTTGTTTTTCTGGTTTCCTACGACAATATTTGAAAGTTGTTTATTTCAGAATATTTAGAACGGTAGTTATTGGGACTAAGCTAATAGATTGAAAACCAGCTGAAGTTCCAAATTCCCTGTTCGATTTGCTATTATGGATGCTAAAATTAGATTAATTTTTGCCTTTCCTTCAGTAATGGTGCCTGATCGATATGTTTCAATTTGTCTTTTTTGGTACGCAATGGGAATACATAAATTTTTCCGAGACATATGATTTTCGAAATCTTCTTTGAGCCTAGGATCTCAAGCGATATCTCTGGATTGTATTCTAAAATCTAAAAGAAACGGAAAGGAAAAAGGACGCTCAATAAAAAGGATATATGAGTGTGCCCCAGATGCTATATAAAACCTATTCCATGGACAGTCCTACTGATGAAACCGCTCACTTACTCCTCCCTAGCCATTGGTTGGAGATCCCGGGGGCTTGGGGAGGTGAGTACTTCCTTGGACTTTAGGTCTCTGATAGGCTTTGTACAGGGCTTGTACTGCTATGCCAGTGTTAAGCCACCCAGGACCATCACCCACCGCTCCCCCCCTGACTCCTGAGTCGAGCAGAGATCTCCAGGGGCCTAGCACTTGACACGGCGCCGAAACCAGTATCAGGGACCCCCGAAAACAACACTTTTCCCGCAAATCCGTACTTACGTCCCCCAAAACCAGCATTTGGGGGTACCATGAGACTACCTACTGGGACTCCCTGGAACTTACTCTCGTGGGGCCCTGAGGATAACTTTGAGGGGAGGGGAGGAAGGAGAGGAATGCTCGCTGAGACTAGCTTTTGGGGACACTTGAGGGCAACTTCTGGGGACCCCTGAGACTAACTACTGGAGACCTCGTGAGACTAATTGTCGGATCTCTGAGATTAGCTCTCCGGCCCTCCTTACACTAGAACTGAAAGGTCCCCTGAAAATAACTCGGGTTTCCGAGATCAGTTCTTGGGGGACCTGAGACTAGCTCTGGGGCTGCCTAAGACCAACACTTGGCGCTACTCACAAGGTTAATTTCCGGCCCCTCTCCCGATTAGATCTCAGGGAGTCTCTGATACTGATTCACGGCGCCTCTTGATCAAAACTGGGGGCCCCTGAGAATCTCTCGGGGCTCCTGAGATTAGTTATTCGGCAGCACCTCTGAGACTAATTATTGGGCCCCCTCCCCCAGATTTACTCTGGAGGGGGCTGAGACTGACTATCGTGGCCATCCAGATTAGCTCTTGGGGTCCTCTGAGGCTGTCTTTGGGGTGGGGGAGGGGGACTGGGAATGACTTCCGACAGCCCTCTGAGACTAACCCTGGGTCGCCCCCTGAGACTAACACTCGAGGAGGGAGGCGTGGAAGCACCCCTGAAACTGAGTATTTGGCACGGCATTCCCGAGACTGCCTCTCGGAAGCCCAGATTAGCCCTCAGAGGTCTAAGGCTAACTCGGAGCCGTGAGACCAAAATTCGGAAGCACCTCTGGGAATTACTCTCAAAGCCCCAAAATTAGCTCTTGGACCAACCGGAGACTAGCTCCCGGGAGCACTCTGAGACTAACTTTTAGGTGCTCCCTGAGATTGACTCTCGGGGCCTCTTATGCAACAACTAGGGGGGCACAGTCTCAGGCTAAATCTCGAGGGTTCCCAAGATTACCCCTCAGGGGCCTCCTGAGATCAGCACTCTGCGGATCAAATGAGACTAGCTCTCGGACCCCTAGATTAACTCTCGGGGCCACCTGAAAGTAAATATTGACTCCTGAGAGAGACGCCCGTAAGAGTATGGGACCGAATATCGGGGGTCCTCTAAGACTGACTCTCAGGGTCCCCTTGACCGACCCTTGGGGTTCTCTGAGACTGACTCTCATGGAGCCCCCTGAACTAGTCTGTCGCGGGGTCCTGAGAACCACTCTCTGGGGACCCTAGGACGAGCTCGGCCCCCTGAGACCGACTCTCGGGGCCCCTGAGACCGACTTTCGGGATCCCCTGAGACTAACTCTCAGGGACCCCTGAAATCTACTTTTGGGGGTCTTGAGACTGACCCTCAGGGCGGGGCCCTGAGGCCGACTCGGGACGCCCTGAGAACGAATCTTCAGGGGGCTTCTGAGACTGATTCTGGGGGCCCCGTGATCAGAGAATGCTTTGCAGTGGTTTAGATTGGCCCAAAGGGGTTCTCGGACTCCTAGAACCCCTTGGCTACGCCACTGCATCCACACATTCCGGGGCCCGCCGAGATCAGCGCTTGGAGGCCCCTGAAATCATTGCTCCCTCCCCCCCGATACCAATACTGCGGAGCCCCTGGATACTGATGCGCGGGGCTCCTAAGACCAAGCTCGGGGGTTCCGCTTAGATCAGGTTCGGGGGCATCCTTAGGCCTATGCTTGCACTTTTCTCAGGAGTAACTCGACACCGTTCTTTGGGGGGCCCAGATCAACATTCGAAGGCCCCCGAGACTAATGCTCGGTACTCTGGAGCCCCTCGATACCAATGCTCGGGGACCCTGAGTCCAAGCCTGGGCCCCTGAGACCAAACTCTGGGTCCCATGGGGCCAATTCTCGGGCCTCGCTCATAAGTCCCCTCGATATCGATAGCCGGGGGATACCCCGAGATCAGTATTGTCCCCCCCCACTTCCCGAGATCAATGTTCGCTGCTCCGGAGCCATCGATACCAATGCTCGGGGGATCCCTGAGACCAGCTCTGGGGCCCCTAAGACCAAGATCGAAAGACCCGTGAGACCAAGCTCAGGGCCCCTGAGACCAAGCTTGGGGGACCTGAGACCAAGCTCGAGGACCCCCCTGAGACCAAGCTCGGGGGGCCTGAGACCAGGCTCGGGGGCCCCCTGGTACCAAACTCGGAGGGCCTCGTGACACCAAGCTTGGGGCCCCCTGAGACCAAGATCGAAAGGCCCATGAGACTAAAGCTCGGGGGGGCCTGAGACCAAACTCGGGGGCCCTTGAGACCGAGCTCAGGGGCCCCTGAGATCAATGTTCGGTACTCTGGAGCCTTAAATACCGATGATCGGGGGCCCCCTGAAACCAAGCTCAGGGCCCCTGAGACCAAACTCGGAGGGTCCCCTGAGACTAAGATAGAAAGGCCCCTGAGACTAAGCTCGGGGGTCCCTGAGACCAAGCTAGGGGGCCGCCTGAGACCAAGATCGAAAGGTCCGTGAGACCAAGCTCGGGAGCCCCTGAGACCAAGTTTGGGGGCCCCTGAGACCAAGCTCGGGGGCCCCTGAGACCGAGCTCTGAGGCCCCCTGAGACAAAACTCGGAGAGCCCCCTGAGACCAAGATAGAAAGGCCCCTGAGACTAAGCTCGGGGTCCCTGAGACCAAGCTAGGGGGACCCTGATACCAAGATCGAAAGGCCCGTGAGACTAAAGCTCAGGGGTCCCTGAGACCAAGCTCGGGGGCCCCTGAGACCGAGCTCAGGGGGCCCCGAGATCAATGTCCGGTTCCCTAGAGTCTTGATACCGATGATCAGAGGCCCCCTGAGACCAAGTTCGGGGGTCCCCTGAGACCAAGTTCGGGGGCCCTGAAACCGAGCTCTGAGGCCCCCTGAGACAAAACTCGGAGGGCCCCCTGAGACCAAGATAGAAAGGCCCCTGAGACTCAGCTCGGGGTCCCTGAGACCAAGATCAAAAGGCCCGTGAGACTAAAGCTCGGGGTCCCTGAGACCAAGCTCGGGGGGCCCCTGAGACCGAGCTCAGTGCCCCCCCAGAACAATGTCTGGTTCCCTAGAGTTCGACACCGATGATCAGGGGCCCCCTGAGACCAAGTTCGGGGGTCCCCTCAGACAAAGCTCGGGGGCCCCTGAGACTGAGCTCTGAGGTCCTCTGAGACCAAACTCGGAGGGCCCCCTGAGACCAAGATAGAAAGTCCCCTGAGACTAAGCTCAGGGTCCCTGAGACCAAGCTAGGGGGACCCTGAAACCAAGATCGAAAGGCCCGTGAGACTAAAACTCGGGGGCCCCTGAAACCGAGCTCAGTGGGCCCCCCGAGAACAATGTCTGGTTCCCTAGAGTCTCGATACCGATGATCAGGGTTCCCTGAGACCAAGTTCGGGGGTCCCCTGAGACCAGCCTGGGGGCCCTGACAGCGAGCTCGGGGGCCCCCTGAGACTGAGCCCGGGGACCCCTAAGACCAAGCTCGGAGGCCTCTGAGACCAAGATAAAAAATTCCGTGAGATTAAGCTCAGGGGCCCCTGAGACCGAGCTCAGGAGGCCCCTGAGATCCATGTTTGGTACTCTGGAGCCCTCGATACCGATGATCGAGGGCCCCTGAGACCAGGCTCGGAAAGCCCCTGAGACCAAGTTCGGAGGTCTCTTGAGACCAAGCTCAGGGGCCCTGAGACCAAGCTCAGGGCCCCCTGAGACCGAGCTCGGGGCCCCCTGAGACCAAGCTCAGGAGGCCCGTGAGACCAAGCTAGGGGACCCTGAGACCAAGATCGGGGGTCCCTGAGACCGGGCTCAGGGGCCCCGAGATCAATGTCTGGTTACCTAGAGTCCCGATACCGATGATCAGGGGCCCCTGAGACCAAGTTCGGAGGTCCCATGAGAGCAAGCTCGGGGGCCCCTGAGACAAAGCTCGGGGCCCCCTGAGACCAAGCTCAGGGCCCTCCCGAAATCAATGTTCGATACTCTGGAGTCCTCAATACCGATGATCGGGGGCCCCTGAGACCAAGCTCGGAAGGCCCGTGAGACCAAGCTCAGGGGCCCCCCTGAGACCAAGCTCGGGGAGCTCCGGAGACCAAGCTTGGGCGCTCCCTGAGACCAAGCTCGGGGGCCCTGAGACCGAGCTCGGGGGCCCCCTGAGACCAAGATCAGGGGGGCCCGTAAGACCAAGCTTGGGGCCCCCTGAGACCAAGCTCGGAGGTCCCTTGAGACCAACCTCGGGGGGCCTGAGATCGAGCTCGGAGGGCCCCTGAGGCCAAGCTCAGGGGGGCCCCTGAGACCAATGCTCGTGTTTTCCAGTGCATAAGGTCAGGCCAAGGGGGGTCCGCGGACCCCAAGGACCCCCTTGGCTACGCCACTGGCACGGGTAGGCGATTACGCAACCCCAGGAATTCCATTCTCGTTCCCCGTCTGCCCGATTCTTACTTTTGGTTTATGGCCCCGATGTTTTTACACAAATCATTGGAAAACCAAGGCTGTGTGTTTTTGTCCCCCTGGTAAGCAGCTTGGTGGAGAAATGTACTTATCTGAGCTGGTCAAAGATGCATTATGCAGCTTTGAAACCCAAGCTTTCCCTTGCGTTCCGGTTCCAGTGTCCTACCTGCTCTCGGTGGACGAGGAGAAGCTGAGCTGGGCGCTTCAGAACCGGTGCACGATAGTGGACGGCGACCCGGTGAAGGAGCGGAAGACGGTGGAGGACGCGGAGATGGGGAGGGACGCCCTGGCGCGGCTGCTCTACGGCAGGGTGGTGGACAGTGTGGTCAACTGGACCAACGCCACCTTCACACTCACCCGCCTGCTGTTGTGAGTATAGAGAAAATTGAGAAAAAACGGCGAGGAGAGGGAGGTAAAATGAGAGCATCGTTTCCGGCATTGACCAGAGTACCGCGTAGTCCAATACTGCAACCAACTTACCCTCGTGTGACAGGTAGTTGCGCAGCTTCCTTGGAACGGTGTCTGAACGCATATAGAGAAAACATCAGGTACGGAAAATGTGAGCTGACCACGACCAGCTGGTTCAGGTGGGTGAAGGTCTCTGGGGGCTTTCATAAAAAAATAAAACCGCAAAAGTAGCTGACAAGCTGAGCTCTCGATGCGTTCTGTCTTTGTCAGTGGTGAGCGGTGTCTCAGTGTCGTGACCGTTCTGTTCTCTGACAGTGGAGAGGTGAGCTCGGTGGGTGTCCTGGACATGTGTGGCTGTCCTCTGTCCTCCTTTTTCAGTGCTGACAGCTGTCTCAGTATCGTGACCGCTCTGTTCTCTGGCAGTGGAGAGGTGAGCTCGGTGGGTGTCCTGGACATGTGTGGCTGTCCTCTGTCCTCCTTTTTCAGCGCTGACAGCTGTCTCAGTATCGTGACCGCTCTGTTCTCTGGCAGTGGAGAGGTGAGCTCGGTGGGTGTCCTGGACATGTGTGGCTTCGAGAGCCGCTCCAACAACTACCTGGAACAACTGATCGTCAACTCCTTCAACGAGCAGATCCAGAGTTTCTACAACCAATACATGTTTTCGTGGGAAATGGTGAGATACGAATTTCGTCTTACTCCCACCAATAGATGACTTACACATCTTACGGGTCTTACGGGTCAATTTTATGGGTGAAAAAGGTGTTAACTTTTGGAACATGAGACACAACATGTCTCTAGATTTTCGGGGGAGCATAAAGGAAATGTGAAATTAGGTTTATTATGCACAAGCATTTGAGCTATCCAGGTCAGACAATTTTTTCGATGATTTTAAACCACGAGAGGTCAAATCGGAAAATTTGCGAAACAACAACGGTGAGTATATTTGAAGTCCGTTGTGTCTGTTATTTCCATTGCGTCAGAAATCATTAATTTCCTCCTCTTTTGTGCAGGAGGATTTCCGCGCAGATGATTTGGAGGTGCCAGCGTTCCAATTCCAGGACAACAGCGCCACCATAGACATGCTGATGAAGAAGGACAGCGGCTTGATGTCCGTCCTGGACAACACCACTCTCTCGGACGATCCCACCGACGACAGATTCGTAGGTGAGCACGCATAACCAAGACTTGTCCTGGACAACACCACTCTCTCAGACGATCCCACCGACGACAAATTCGTAGGTGAGAACGCACAACCAAGACTTGTCCTGGACAACACCACTCTCTCGGACGATCCCACCGACGACAGATTCGTAGGTGAGCACGCATAACCAAGACTTGTCCTGGACAACACCCTGTCGGACGATCCTACCGACGACAGATTCGTAGGTGAGCACGCACAACCAAGACTTGTCCTGGACAACACCACTCTCTCGGACGATCCCACCGACGACAGATTCGTAGGTGAGCACGCATAACCAAGACTGCCGCCTGCAGCATCAGGAAGATGCTGTAATCTGAAGCAGCATCAAAGGACTAGGGTCTGCTCCAACTGTCGTTGATTGCCAAAGGACTGAGAGTATGTGTAAAACTGCACACTGTGTGCTCAGTTACTTGTCTTGCTCCTTTATCTTGTATTGTGACAAGATAAAGGAGAAACGTGATGTGCGAGTTCTGGGCGGGCACATCATAGACAGCGACTCTAGGTGAGAAACTCTTCTGTTCAACTGAAGACATCTCCTGACGCGAGTCCACCTGATACAGCTTGGTAGAATTATTCTGAGCTTTGCAGTTTTTTTTGTTTTGAGGGGGAGGGCAGTCAATACTACAACAAGCTTCAACAAGAAGGCATGACATCCCATCCGGCCCGTGTATGCAGAAAACTGTCGAGAGAGCGTGGAAAGTCGTCACTACATCCCCGAGAGGAACGGCTTCGGCGTGGCCCACTTCGCCGGCAAGGTCTCCTACTCGTGCAAAGACATCGTCAAAAAGAACAGGGTAAGCTTTTTCCCTACACAATTACCCAGCGAGGATGTACTCGTATGATTAAATATATACGATACGCAAACTATCCGTTCTAAATTTTGACATAACTACTTGGAACTTGTAACGTCCGCTGAGAACATCCTGATTTTGAGCGCAAATCAGCACAATAAAATTTACGTCATCGCGTTGCTCCCTGGTCAACCACTTCCACGGTCCATGAACACACACGGGTTTCGACTGATTCAGGAGCACTTGGACCCGGAGGTGTACGACACCCTACGGCAGTCGGAGAACCCGTGCCTGGCCCCTATGTTCCTGCTGCCGCTCACCAAGACGGGCAACCTGACCATGGACGCCGAGCAGGCACAGCGCGACGCAGGGAAGCAGTCTCGCCAGCTACAGCCCAACACCGGCAACAAGGTCAGCAGGGGGCTGTAGGCACCAGCGCCGGCCCCCAGACGTGAGAACACATGAATTGGAACGAGAAATGGGGATCGGAAAGCTAAATTATATGCTTTGTGCAGAGAAGATTCCGGTCTTCAGAGGTTTATACAGCTTTGGTAATTCCATCACCTACTTCAAGAGTGTTACTGTCAAATTCCAGCACCTGCCTTGTACTCAGATTTGCTTAAAATTTTCAACAAACATGCCCCTTGGTTTTCTAGTGGATGCATTGCCAGCTCTATTCATAATCCTACCAAAATTCATCTCTTTTCTTCCTTCACAATCACTGCTCTACTCCCTCAAACTGATCAATCCTTCCTTTAACACCTTTCTACTTCAAACATTCACACGCCTCCCACCACCACCATGGCCGCGTGTCGACCAGTTCCAGCTGCAGCAGCCCCCTTTCTCTGGCAGCGGTTCGACACCCGCTCCCGCGGCCGGCTCTCCCAGACGGGTCTGGCTCTGTTGACCCAGGCCACCTGCTACCGCTACGCCGCCATGGAGGTCATGCACAAGCTCATCAACAGCACGGCCCACTTTGTCCGCTGCGTCCGGCCCAACGGCGACGGTGCCGCAGAGCGCTGGGAAACAGGTGATGGCCGCCACGTGAGCTGTGTCGCCTGTGATTGCTGCGCTGATTATGTCGGCTCCTGTGATGCTGGTGCGCCTATCCTTAGAGTCCGGCTTCAGACTAATCAAGGCCGCGAAAAATGGTGATGTAGCAATTCAAGCAAAACACTTCTGTATACTGAAACGTTGTATTTTTGTCCGTGTCTGGATATGATAAATGCACAATTTTCGAAAATATTTAGCAGCGTCCTTAATTTTAGACGATACAGCATCCTTCACGGGCAGAAGGATGAAGGCTTCTTCCACCGACAGGTCTGGTAGCAAATCAGCTGAAATGCATGCAGGTCGTCAACAGCATTACCATCAGGAGAGACGGCTTCTCACAGCGCATCAAGTTTGCCGAGTTCCTAAGACGGTAAGCTGCTGCTTTAGAGAATTTGTGCTTAAAGAGAATGCTTATTGTCGCAGATACAGCTTTTTTTGCAAACCACTGTTAGTCCATTAAGACAAATCTTCATATCGTCGGACAAAGACATGCAATGCAATTTCGTTTTCATTCTTAATAAGATAAGGCGTTAGGACAAGCTTGTGAAGTTCACTACACTTGGATAGTCCAAAAGATACTAGACCTTCTATTTTGTGAAGATCTTTGAATGCGACGTTTGAAATGGAGCCGTGTTAGCCCTCAAGAGTAAACATCAGAGTTTGCAACGGAACATAACAGCAGCATTTTTTCATAGCAGGAAATCTACTTCGATAAAAGATAATCAGTCTGCCCTTCCCCATAAGCCTCATAAAATTTCATCAAATGCTAGCAGAAGTTTATCAACACAAATGAAAGCTTGCTACGACGTTCCAGCAGGAATTAGCATCACAGAACAGTTTTAATGTTCAGGTACCAATTTTTGGCGTTCGACTTTGATGAGACAGTTGAAGTATCAAAGGAGAACTGCCGACTTCTGCTGGTGCGTCTCAAGATAGACGGCTACGCCATTGGGCGAGAGAAGATCTTCCTCAAGTACTACAACGAGGAGTTCATGAGCAGGTCAGTCTGGATGAGGTTCTGTAGCGCAGCAAAGCTGCTGAGGGACTGAGTGAGGATGCAAGAAATTTGGATCGGCTTAGCTCTGAAAAAATACCCGACATATTTCACCACATTCATACCGAAACAAGTGTGACAGCAGATCCACTCCAAAGCGGAATGTTATCCAGATGATGCGTAACCCTCAGCTTTCTCAGGTTAGGTTCACGACAATCTTTAGCATTTCCCTAGCACCACTCTTCATCGACACACTGTGTCATCCGTTTCGCAGACTGTACGAGCGGGAGGTGAAGAAGATCGCCAAGATCCAGGCGATGATCCGAGCGTACCTGGTGCGAAAGCGTCGCCAGGGAGGTCGGCCCGCGGGCACCAGCGGCGCTGGCGGCACGCGCCGGCTGGGCAGTGAGTTGCACCGCCGGGGGCGACGATCTGTCACCCCAGAGATGGTGGTCATGCCCGAGGAAGACCCGCCCGAGGAGTTCGAGCTTAGCGACTAGGCCCGCGGTACCCGGCGCCAGTGTGGCTACAGGGGTGTGCGTGCTGGATGAAAGAGAGATGAGAGGACGAGCGATAGAAGATCTAGATGGCATATTCTTTAGGCGTTAGTGGATAGAGAACTTAGTACCTATTAAGAAGGGAACAGTAACGGCTCAATGTAGGTTACAGGGTCAAACAATCCTCAGCATGAATTGCACTGGTCAACATCCGAAATGAGTCTGATATATGAATATACCCAAACAACTACGCTAACGGCACTGATTTCAGATTTGGGGCCAAATTTGTGCAGTCAGACTAGTTTTATATATTTGAAAATTTGAGCGAATTCACCGCTGAGACATCGGCTTTAGGATTATGGCTGCTCTGAGTAATTCAATTTGTTCTCATACAAATTGATATTTCTAAAATCCGATCGCCAAAAAAGAACTGACCCAGATGCACAGTTAGCGCCATGTATCAATTTAGTTGGATACGTACATTCACATACAAGATTCACTCCATGGTCTAGTTTTAGACATCGTGTTATTCGTAACTGAAAATAATACTGGGCGATCTCAAAAAGGGCTGGAACAATTTTACGATAGAAAATGAGATCAAACCCATGATAGCAAATAATGTATCATAGCAAGCAGCTTAGCAAAAAGATGTTTAACGTTGTATAAAAAATCCGAAATTGTAGAATATGATGTTAAATTTGTTTATTACTACACACAAAAAAGGTATCCAATCAGCTTTAGAAGGAGGTTCAAATGAGAAAGAGAATGTGCAATGTGCAGATACTCAGTAAGGGAACAGCGTTTATAAATTTTTCAGTGATTCAGCAGTAGCAATACTTTACCAACTCCTTATGAAATTAGTCAGCTCAATCGAAAGTGGGGTATCTCACTACAAAACATTTTAGATATGTAAATACCTACAGCACATATTTAATCTGTCATATGTACGCATTACAATCCACATTGCTAAATTGGGATTGAGATATTTATTTTACCATAAAATTAGCATCCGCAGGAGCCAAAATCTGATGAACTCTTTCGTTTAAGACTAAACAAGTTCCGGCAGAGTTTTAGGACTTAGTTTCACTTGGGGTAGAGAAGCGCCACCAAAGCTGGGGAGGGGATATTTCTTTAACAGTCACGAGCAAACAATGTATACAAAGGCTTCCCATAGAATCCGAAAAGTATTTCAGAACCGGTAATATGCACAATGGCGAATAGAGAGAAAACGGCCATAAACATAATATATATATATATATATATATATAATTGCTTTGGAAGAGAATATATCGATTCGGGTTCTTAGTTCCATTTAGGTCGAACTTGATGGCGATTTGGTGGCCCCAGTATCCTCCCAGTTCCAACGTCCTCGTTCCTGATCAGTGAGAGGGATAAATTCCTCAACTTCGCTCCTACGCAATATTCTCAGCGACAACGCATAGGAACTATGCTGTAGTTTATAGTTCAGCATACTTGTTGTGAACTATGCTAGCTATCGACATCTTTACTCCCCTTCCCCAAAAAAATTTCCGAACGCTGTAAAAAGAATAGAGCCATGATCCTCTGCTAGGAATATCTCCGCTCATTTTCACTACTGCGCCAGTTTTATGAGAGAAAAGTCGGCGCTTTATCTTCTACGTGCAATGTGTATTCAATGCAAACTGCCAAGCAGTGGTTAGGACTATTGCGTATGCAGATCGTTTTGAGATAATTAGGATTGCCTTGTCACTATTGCTGGTTTCGTCGATTGTTGCTCGTAATTGCAAGCAATCGACTCTAATAGAACCTTGTAAATGCGAGGGAAAGCACACGCATTGGATTACTTTTCATAACACTTATTTTGGAGGCCAGCCTACCCAAACTCATTCAAAATTTAAATTACAGGCCATGTACGCCTTTGGTCGTCGCCTCCTAGCCTGCTGCCATGTGGTACGGTATAAAATCAGGCATTACCTTTACGGTTGAACTGATCCGAAGAGTTTTTAAACTTTGAGGGACATCATTTTCTGTGATCGGATAAACTCTCAAATCTGGCCTTTTTACCCCACTGAATTCCAAGAAAAAATCACACCACCCCTGACAGCTAAAAATGCATCAACGACCCTGTGTGTTTGCCTTCTCTCGCATACATCAAATAGTTAGCTAAAAGCAAATTTCGTGTATCAACGTCCACAACCAATACACATATGGAACGAGATGCATTTTTAGCTATCAGAAAGAGAGTGGAGTTGCCAATAAGGAAGGAACATAGGCTCAATACAGCAGTCATACTAAGTGAATATGAGTCTGGAGACGCTTGCTACGAGCTTTGTTCGACCAAGAGAGGAGAAGCTGCCAGCCCCCCTGAATCACTTGAGACATCTTTTCCACCATAGCACAAAGGAAGGGCCGGGGGCGATGCCGGAGGAGGGACACTAATTGGGTGGCCTGATACAAATTTGTACCGACGGAATCGTTGCTAAAAGAAGTGAAATCAGTAGTCAGTAGTCAATAGTCAGTAGTCAATTTCAGTAGTCAATGAGTAATGAAAATTAGCCCCAAACAGACAAAGTTTCAGCTTATTTAAAAAAACACAGCAGGCATGACAAGTCGGCCCCTAGTTGGACAACTCAAGCACACTTTCAGTTGAAAATATCAAATTTAAAACTTTTTATCGCAAAAAAAAATATTTCGGTGAATTATGCTAGTTTCCAGTCTGGATACGTACATTCACATACAAGATTCACTCCACGGTCTAGTTTTAGATATCGTGTTATTCGTAATTGAAAATAATACTGGACGACCTCATAAAGGCTGGAATAATTTTACGATAGAAAGTGTAATTCACATTAGAAAGATTCAAAATTTTTCGGTACCCACCAATAAGCTCGGTAACTTCTCATCTCTCGTTCAAGGAACAAGTTCCTTTCTCAGAGTTCCAAATAACACGTCACACCTGTTCCAACGAGACCAGCGGCGCGACCCCGCTGTTGTGCGGAGCCGGAGCGGCCGCTGGGAGCCACTGACACTGCGTTACAGGGGAGTCGGCGGCCACGCTGATTCAGCGCTACTTCCGCCGCTGGCGGGGTAAGACTCTGTTCCAGCAGCTGCAGCAGTACCGGGCCGCCAAACAGCACGAGCTCATCACCTTCTCCCACCAGGTCAGTGACACGCCCAGCGCAGCACACTCACTTTAAGCTGGGACATCAGAATGGCAACTTTAAAAAAATCATCACTGAAAAGAACAACCAAAAGAAATGTATAAGGTTGGATAATCGAGTCATGCTAATCCGATTCTCTTCTCAATATCTTCATTCGGGGAATGAAAACTTCTAGACGAAAACCCCAATTAATATAACAATAATTAATCGAAATGTTGTAAAACAGTAAATTACAACATTTCACATTGGGAAGCTCCCCAATACCAAAATTTCCTCAGTAGAAAAGTCCAGTCACAGATTCATCACGGATTGAAAGTGTTGTGTGTTTTGTGGTTTTAGGGCGCTTCAGCGTCTAGGCTATATCGCACAATTGAAAGTGCGATTGAAAGTGCACTCTACAGAACATATCCAGCTAAAGAAAAAACAGATGAGTGAGGTCAATACACCAAGGAGACCTGCGTCTAACGACATAGACCAATAACATACGACTTCAACAAGTCATACATAAAGGTATACGCAGAGTTTAGTGGGCTATTCAAACCTGGACGTGCAATGAACTGTACAATGATTGTTGGAGTATCTAACTGTGCCTCACAACAATCCTCTTGACCGAGACTAAAACCACTTATCTAACGTCATCTCCCACTCCTCCGCGAAGGTGCACATCTACGCGCAGGAGTATTTCCAGCACCAGAGTCGGAGGCGGGACCCGGTGCCGGCGGGCTCGGTGGTCACCGAGGACAGGGAGCAGGTGCGCCAGCGTCTTCAGGCACAGAGAGAGCGGCTGGCGGCCGTCAGAAAGCTGCCGCTAAGTCTCAGCCTTCACAGCTTCGTGGACACGAGGGAGATGTGCGAGCCCCACCAGCCGGCGCCACTGCAGCAGGGAGGGGCAGGCAGGTACGGCAGTCGGCGCCCTCACTGAGTGACTGGTCAGGGGTCACTGAAGAAGAGCTCGGCGGAACGTCACACTGCGCCTGCAGTACCAAATGCCTGGCTCAGCTTATCATGCTGGTCATATCTATCAAAGCCTTTCCGGGGCAAGCTAGTGTTAGCACGGGGCGCTATCGTCCGGTCGCGCTAAGTTTCGGGTAGCAAGCCGAGCTAAAGTTACAATGATTCGGTTGGAATTCCCGGTAGGGGTCGCCGATATCACCGATATCACCGACATCAACCGATAGGGGTCATGACATGTCACATTGTGATCAGAAACAGAGAAAAGAGACAGGGATACAAAACATAACTAGGATGCAAGAGAACAATTTGTGAACAATGCCATGCAATAAGACACATCTAGATTGAGCGCAAAACCTACGTCAAAGCTCCGCTTCCCTCCTGGAACAGCCAGTACTAACACAACTGGTTTTGCAGTTACGGCGGATCCGCCAGCCCCCACTACCGGGAAGGGCACTCTCCCGCGGTCCGTTACTCGCCGGGTCACGTCAGCCCCCGGGCCAGTCCAGGTTACCGGTCACCCGGCAGCCACTCACAGCTCGAGGTACAGCGCCACTCCACCACCCCCGTCTCCGAGACCCGGGTCATGTTCGACCGGCACCACGGTAAGCCGATATGGCGCGTCGTGAATGTAAAGGAACCCATTAAATGATCGGTTCATCAACATTTTTCGGACGGTTGTACCCCATCACAATAATAATTATAATTGTTGGGGTTTAACGACGCACCAGCTGCCAGGGTCATACGGCGTCGCCAACTCTCACCCTGTTGGAAGGGATTTTGGGGATCAGATCGACTTATTCAGAGGCTCCGCCGGGACTTGAACCCGGGACCGGTGGCTTAGAAGACAAGGGTGCTATCCACTAAGCCACCTCATCCCTACCCCATCACAATAATAACGAACTATATAAGGTTACAATGATGATTGTAAGTCTTCAAATCATAATTGGACACTTTCCATTCACTGGGAAACATGACAACCATGTGTATTGTATTTCAAATCCCAGCTAAAAAATTATCAGTGCAAGGTAGGCAATTGTATGCCAACTTGATTAGGTCCCGTTATGATTACCAATTCATGTCTTCAGTCAAAATTAGAGATACAGAGCCCATTTTATCTTAAAATCGCCTGTCTGAAATTGATCCTTCGGAGGAAACAAAGTCTCCAATGTGTCCAGGCGGGCGGCAGCATTACAACGCCCCAGTAATCAGCCGCTCCTACAAGTCATCGCCTCAGCAGCCCGGGTCTCCGGGCGGCGCACCCCGGCTGCCAACCCCGCGGCACCCCCGGCTGCCTGCCCCCCGGCGCCCGTGTACAACAGGTTCGCCGGCACCAGCTACAGCAGGGCCGGCGCCACCAGCGCTGGCGTAGGCGGGGTCGCCGGCCAGCAGTGGAAGGGGACAGCCTCAACCTCTGCATCTCCATTTGTGCAAGAACTACAGCAAAGAGCAGCCAGGGGCGACGACAACGATGATGATGACTCCGCACCTCCCTTCAACTTTCAGGCAAGAGAACTCGAAAAGGAGAGAAATTATTGACGCAGCAGTATCACGCTATACTCAATTGAGGTGAATGAGCCACAACAGATGTGATATAATACTTATTTATATCCATACATATATTTGGAACACACACACACATACATATACGTACATACCCACAGGTGAAAAAGAGCACACGAGGCAACAATGAATGCAGATAAGGTGTAGTGTGTATGCTCACTTCGAAGAAAAAAATTGTGTGGGTGGTTTGTATCATAAAAAAAGGAAAAAAAGACAGGGCAAGGGAAAGGAAAAAAGTAAAAAAAAGTATAAAAAAGTTCATGGGTTAGTGTTTACTCACGGCCAGTGTATATATGTATCGGCCAGTGTATGAATCGTGCGGCCGCAACGCAACAGCGGCGCCGAGAAGCAGCCCCAGGAGCGTCGACCAGCGGCCTCAGCAGCACAACTCGGTCAAACACCGGCGCCAACCAGCGGCCACGGCACCGTCACCCAGCGGCCACCACAGCGCCGCCTAGCGGCCACAGTACCGCCGCCCATCTGCCACCGCACCGCCGCCCAGCGGCCACCGTACCGCCGCCCAGCGGCCAACACAGCGCCGTCCGCTGCTGAGCACCAGCGCCGCGCCGACGTCCGGAGCCGCAGCCAGCTATGGTCGCGCCCGACTAGCGCGGTCCGCAGCGCCCGCTCGGGGCACAACCGCCAATGCAGCAGGCCACCCTCGACAGAATCATAGCAGCTGCCGAAGACATTTTTATTAGAAGAGAGAGAGAGAGAGCGAGAGCGAGAGCGAGAGCGAGAGCGAGAGCGAGAGCGAGAGCGAGAGCGAGAGCGAGAGCGAGAGCGAGAGCGAGAGCGAGAGAGAGAGAGAGAGGGAGAGGGAGAGGGAGAGAGGGAGAGAGGGAGAGAGAGAGAGAGAGAGAGAGAGAGAGACTGAAGTAGGTGGAGGAGAGCTGGGGTGAGTTGTTGGTTGCGCGGATTTGGGGAGATGACTACGGATCGACAGGAGGGTGCCAAAGGCGAGCCTGTTAGTCTCCCAGGACTGTCCAGTCAATTTGTACCGCGAATATTCAAGCGAATAGTTAGCTTTTGGTACAGTGTGCCTCGTTACTCACAATTTCCACGCTACCCTGGCTCACGAGCCCGCACAGAAGTGATAGGCAAACTAGACTATCAAGTTGTCAATGCAGGTACTACAGTTTAACAACGAGATGTTATGAATGAAAATTTAGCTAGAGAATTAGTAGTTGTCAATGTATAGTTTTTTGCTACCTTTTTAAAGAAAGTTTTAGATTTTGTTATGTCTTGCAAGTTTCTAATTTTGGGGGCAACAACACGGTTCCACGTTCTCGGAGCAGATACAAACACGGACAATTTACGGTACATTGTTGAGGCGAAAGGTACTTCAAAGTGTTGAATTTGCCGTGTGTTCCTTTGTATTCTATTGTTGGTAAAGAGTGTAAGAGAGTCAGATACCGCTAATGGAAGGCGGCCGCAAAGGAAGTCATGCATGAGGTTTAAGTGAGTGAATTCTACCAGATTTTTAGCTTCAAGATACCATATTTTTTGAAGATTAGATTTGTATGTGCAAGTCTATCGGCTCCGTCAATTATTCTAACTATCCTTTTTTGTAGTGTGATGAGTCTGTGTAATTTGTACTCAAAGGTACTACCCCATAGCTGAATACAATATGTTAGGTATGGCAAAACAAGGGCATTATATAAGAGGAAAAGGTGAGTGGAGTTTAGTATGTGACTGCATCTTTTTATGATACCAATATTTCTGGAGACTGAATTTTCGACAGATTTTGTTTAATTTGGGTTAATTTGGGTCGTCCACCTTAGATCCTCGTCAATTTGAACACCGAGGTATTTGGTTGAAAATTTTCTTGTGAGAGGTATGCTGTTTACTTTAATTTGGAGTCGGTCTTCTGGGTTATGGGAAAATAATTGAAAAGTTGATTTCTTAGCATTCAGGGTCAATCTGTTGCAGTTCAACCACTGACAGATATCTAAAATACTAGAGTCAATATCATTTTGGAGGGTCTGCAGAGAGTCTGAGACAAAGAAGAGAGCTGTGTAGTCGGCGAAGAGGTAGAAAGTGGGAGTTGGAGAGCTTCTATGTAGATCATTGATGTAAAGGAGGAAAAGAAGGGGCCCTAGGACAGAGCCTTGAGGCACGCCAAGTGACGTTGATCTGGGGATATCCGATCTGATAGAGTTAAATTTCACTATTTGTTTTCTATTGGAAAGGTAGGATTCAAAGAATTTTAGGCTAACATCATTAATTCCATATTTTGATAGTTTTGCAAGCAGAATTTCGTGGTTCACGGTGTCAAAAGCTTTGCAGAAATCCAAATATACTGTAGCGCATACTTTTTTGGAGACAAGGGCTGATGTTAATTTATCATGCAAAAGAGCAATAGGCATATATGTGCTATGATCTTTGCGGAATCCGAATTGGTTTTGAAAGATAATGTTGTGTTCGGCTAGAAATTGGGTAATTTCCGTGTGGACAATTTTTTCGAGCACCTTGGAGAGAATTGGCAGTAGAGAAATTGGTCGATAATTGTTGCAGTTAGAGTGGTCACCACTCTTGCGAATGGGAACCACTAACGCCAGCTTAAATTGGTCTGGAAAAACTCCAGTAGAGAGACAAAGATTAAATAGATAGCTCAAATGACGGGATATTGAGGTGGATATCAGTTTAAGAATTTTAGATGAGATACCATCAGATCCACCTCCTGTTGATTTAAGGGAAGATATAATTGATTCAATTGCAGCTGCATCAATAGGGCTGAAATAAAATTGCTGGCTCTGGGAGCTAGGGACAAACCGCAGAGGATCCAAGGTGGACGATGGAAGAGCATTGTCTAGTGTTGAGGCAATATTTGTAAAGAAAATGTTGAAATGGTCGGCTATCTTTTGTGGATCCACTTCTAGTTGGTTGTTTATCTGAAATTGTTCTGGAAGATCTCTTTTTACTTTACGCCTATGGGTTAAGTCTAACAATGTACTCCGAAGTTTTTTAGGGCTGGACTGTACCTCTTCCAATTTTCTCTGGTAATAATCCTTTTTAGCTGCTCGAATGGTGCTGACCAAGATGTTGCGGTAATCCTTGTAGGCTCTTTCATCATCCGGGCTCAGGGAGCGGATGTATTTTGTATAGAGGTCGTTCTTCTTATTGATTGATTGAAGGAGAGCAAAAGAAATCCGGGGCTGTTTTGGGACATGTTTTCTACCAGTCTTTTTTATTGAAAGTTTAGCTATCTCTTCTGACAAAGTTGATTGGACAAACTCAGCCGCCAATGAGGGATCCTGAATCGCAAAAATGGCATCTAGTTTAGAAGATATGTTAAATTTTAGGGCCTCAATGTTCCTGAAGTCAAATGAAATATTGTTTACTTGATGTACTGTTGGAGTTTTCATTTTACAATGAAGTTTCAGGGTAATTGGAAAGTGATCACTGATGTCCGAAGTCAAGACAGAAGATGAGCGAATCAGGGAGATGTCATTAGTGAAGAAATTGTCAATAAGAGTTTTAGAGTATGGGGTGGCTCTGGTGGGAATAGAAATACAAGGGAAGTAGCCATAAGAGATGAGTGATTGAATGTAAGTTGAAATAAGTTCAGAACTTTGAAATTTAAGGAGATCTAAGTTAAAGTCTCCTCCAAAGATACATGTTTTCTTTTCCTTGGAGATTGCTTCTAATGCTCCTTCAAGATAATCAAGAAAAATGGCCGAGGGGGAGGACGGTGATCTGTAGCAGGACCCTATAATGAGCTGAAATGGGACAATGTTGCTTATTTCCAGAAAAATTGATTGATGTTGAAGACATGAAGATTCTATATCTGTTCTTCTTTGGATGGAATTTTGTCTGATATAAAAATACCAGCACCCTTGCCCCTGAATTCAGGAGGGGATGAATATTCAAAGACATAGTTTTCTAAAGCATAAGATTCTTGAGCTTCTGGAGCAAGCCATAATTCCGTTACAAGAATAACATGTGGCCTTGGGCTCAAAGTATTTATCAACTGCCGGAGGTTATCAAAATTTTTTGGTAAAGAGCGTATATTCAAATGGAGGATGAAACAATGAGCAGAGACTATCCCTGAGCTATTGAACTGGGAACAGCTTTCATAACTACACGAATCTAACAAGTTTGATAAATTGGAGGGAACAAAATCATCTTGGTCAGCACTGAAATAGCAAGGTTTAAACCTTGGGTATTGATCAGTTATCCACTGGAGGTTAAATGACATGCAGGAATTAGGATTAGAATATAAAGTAAGTGAGGCTACTGAGGGTTCTAGGCAAAAGAGAGCACCAAGCACCAAGTAGACCCACCATATACAGACAAGATATGCTTATCATAGAGTAATATAATCTTGAACAGCAAGAGCAAACAGGACCATCCACAACAGTACACCCTAGGGGCACTAGAGAATTGGGGAGATTGAGCAAACTCAGTGCGACAGAAAAACACCATACTCAAACATTATCTGTGTGGTCAGTGATGCTCATGGGAGAGCGGGGAATATTCAGATGAGAGGCCAGAGGTGAGTCAGGGCCACAAATGAAGCCAGGTGGAGGTAGATGAAGGGGAGGAACCACACCAGCCAGAAATGAGTCATGCTGCGAAGCAGGTGCAGGAGCACCACCCACCCTGTCAGGTGGCCCAGCTGGTCCCTCATCAGAATCAGCACCAACTGATCCCCGGTTAGGGTCAGCCTCGTGGGCACATACCCATTTTTCAGCTTTCAACTTCCTTTGAGCACCTGTTCTACCATTCCCCGCCCTAAACAAAACCATGACCAATCAGACAGAAACCGACCACCATTATGCCAGAAAACGGCTGGAAAAGCCTTTTGTCAGTCAAGACAGCTACTGAAACCAATTTACTTTTGAGCTAAGGTTTTCAACAGACTTATAAAGTAAGCTGAGAAATGAGTTAAAACTCAAAACATTCTCACCTTTCTTTCCTGGCTGGGTGATAGCTGCGTCTCTGCGTAGAATTCCTTATTTGCATCGACAGTTCTTCTATCCTGTGATCAATTCCATGACAGAGAGTGATGCTTGCCTACATGTGAAGCTCAAATCATGACTCAAACAGTACAAAGCCTTCGTCGAAAACTTTTTCAGCGGCGATTGTGTTCTGCCAAGATCCAGTTTCCAGTGGCTGCTGCTGTTTGGGTTTCTGGGCACAGCGAACAGTAGATTACCAAGCACCTAGCAGTTTCGAAGTACTTGGCTTAAATTTGCTCTAGATATAAGCAGATAAGTGTTGGATTTTTTTCAGGCTATGCTGAAGAAGACAAACATCACAAGAGGTTCTATGAAGCGCCAGGAGATCGGCCACCAGAATTTGCCCGCTAACGTAGTCATCTCCTCTTATGGAAAACCGTGAGTTGGGCCACCATGTAGCAAAGTGCGTTAGACTTTAACCTCGCTTTTGACAGTCCATTGTTTTCGGAATTTGTTGCGGCTGGTGTGTTTACGGGAAGCCTGCTTTTTACCAAAAGAGCTGTAACCAAGAGCACTGCAAGTGTGTGCTGGAATGCAACAGACTTCGCCAGGTTTTCAAGTGAAAGTCGCACCATTTGAGTTCTGTCTTTTTCCTTCTCTTCCCCCACTCCGAGTATTGAATGAGCGTTACCACTGACCGTGTAGGAAGATGTATATCTTTTTGTAATCATCCAAAGGTTAATGCTTAAAGGGTGTGGACAGAACTCGTTCGCATGATTCTTGTCCGTGGCAAAAAAAATCGTGTTTTTTAGATACAAGCCAAGATTGGTCCAGCTTTTTCTCATTTCATTCGTTAAGTCCGCCCCTTGCTTTAATCGCGGCATTGATGCGGTTTCCGAACCGGCCGATAAATAACCTTGGCAGCTGGAGCGTGGTTAAATCCCCTCCCTTTGGGGAACCGCCCGAAAAACTAAAGCAAACACCTATTGCGTGAAAATTAGATAATATGTCGTTTGCAGAACGTCTTCAGATCGATATTTGGAATGAAAAGAGGATAGTTTTCACTACTTATCCAGTTACAAAAAATTCAGTCATGGGTAAACAACTTACACTAATGAACTAAGAATTTGTAACTGAGATATGTGCTGGCTACTATCATTTTATTCCAAATATCAATCTGAAGACGTTCGGCATCGAACGTCGAATTTTATCGAACGAAATATTATCGAATTTTCATGCAAGAAGTGTTTGTTGTAGTGTTTTTTCAAGTATTGTTAAGAAGCCAAACAAAACTGAATACTTCACCATTCTGTTCAGTTCATGCTGAGGGAAACCCGAAATCCGAAAATATCCTTGCCAAACCTCCCGGCGCGAATTCCAAGGACAACTTTGTCCATTCTCCCACAAATGACAA
>JAOTON010002044.1:0-89661 GCA_034440635.1 Lepas anatifera
AGATTAGAGCAAATGTTTAGCATAGATAGGTCATCACAGGCCACCCCTCTGTGGAGCTTGTCATGGGTTTGAATATTTGAATCTGAAGTGGATTCAATCCCATTCGTTATGAGCATGGGATCGGACTGGTCTGAGATTTCGTGTAGTTTGGGACATGGATTTTGCCTCGTGTTCTTGTTGATTCAGCTGTATTTTTGGGATAGGGATAGGCCCTGGATTGGTAATCGTGGCATACCAGCATGTTGGCCTGGATTTGTGGACAAACTCCGGACACGGACTGCGTTGGATCGGGTTTCTCTTGCCCATGAAGTACTCTGCGTCTCGGGTGTTTTGCACGCGACCTGTCGATCGGTGCCGCCGATAAGCAGATCAGGAGACGACACGAGCGCCTGTATCCAGGGCAGCACCTTGGCCATGCTCAGGTCACGTGGTGGCACGTCCAGTAAGCCGGTAGACGCTTTTCCTGGTTTTGGAAATGTACCGTTTTTGTTTTATGTTTTAAGCAAAGGATGATATATAAATGATTTCCGACTATCTGGGAGCAACATGATAACATTTATACATGTTTACAAGTCGAAAAAGATCGGTGACTTTGCACACAGCTCTGGATTTAAAGGGGTCGTGGCCATGCACTTAGCGTGAAATTGTTGGGTATTTTTGGTTTCTAAGAGTATGTACATATCCATGCATGAGCGGCAGGGAGTGAAAATTCTGCTTATCATTTGCCTAATAATGAGCATGCTGCCAACCTACCTCACTTTTTAGCTGGTTGTAGTGTTCAGGGGTAGGAAAGAAAATATGAGATATATTTTGTACATATGTGCTTATCAAGAGTACGGGCTGCATAAGAAAGAAGTAGTCAGACTGTTTTCGTCATGTGTAGTAGGCAAATGATGATGACAAGAATAATTGAATAATTATCATCAAAAATGATTGTTATCAATGCTATTTATCATTATCACTACATCAAAACCGCCATATCATCTTCAATTGAAATCTAACACGTGTCTCAACTCAACCTCCGAAACCAGTAGCTTATTAATGTCCGTTAACTGAAATTTAGGACCGGTCTCACAGTCAGCTGATAGCGTGACGTCAGCATGGTGAAAGATTACGACGAACTTCCTTCACGCCAACTTTTCACGGACAATGCGGACCTGTGCTGTGAAGAATTTCGGCCGTCCGTGAAGCATTATGTTGATGGACAGTCCTAAGCAGTGTTCAGCGAAACGTAACGCGGGTAAAGCTATATATGACCGCAAATCATAGTGGGTATCGGTGGTTTCTACTGGTGAATAATGTCCAGCTTTCCCATGCGAACGTCGTGGCAGTGGTGCGTTGTTAATGCGTTGTGCAATTGCCGCTCAAAATAGGAGTGCTTGGAGGAGTAAAACTGTTGAAACTCCTGATTCCTGAATGTGCTTTCTTTCTGGAGCTGGTCCCATGATTCATTTTCCATGCTCTGGCATTCCCTTTCACCGTATATTTATTAGTTTTCTCCTAGTTACTTCTGATCTATAGGAAACTAAGGGCATGATTAGATGGGAAGTTGTCAGCATAGTTAGAAATGTTTTTTTTAAAGATGTCTGTACTGTTGCCACGATCCATCATGGCTTCAAAGACTGGGAATGTTGTGCCCACTTGTCTTGGGACATGCCCAATAATGGCTCTAACAAGATGGAAAGCCGTGCGCAAAAGAAGATTGTCATTATACGCATGGCTTAACTTCCGTGATTTTCGCGCCGTGCCGTGAAACTGGATATATTTAGTAAAGCATGAAACGACCCGTTTTTGTCACGCGGTTATGTCTGACGTTTTGTAACCGTCTTTGTGGCATGAAGTCTTGGGGACACGTTTGGAAGGTCGCAAGGAATGAAACTAAACAGTTTCCTTCCGGTGTTTCAACTGACCTTTAATTTCACTTCAGCAAGACGTTAATTTCGAGTTCTTTTCTGGTTCACCTGTCACCCACCGGACCCAGCTAAGCCCATGGGATGTCGTCCCAAGAGCTCGGCCCATTTGTCTGGGTTTGAGACAGGCGGATGATGAAACAGATTTTGAATGAAAAGGTTTTTATGATGTGAACGGGAAATAAAGTGGCTGTATTGTTCTCATATTTAAAATATTTAATTATCCCTAGCCGAGGCCCGAACCCTCCCAGAACTCGTTTGCTTCCCACCGACTGGCTCCAAACCCTAGCCCTGCCCCAAATCCGTATGGGCCACCCAATGGGTAGCCCAACTCATAGCCTCCTCTCTTGGAAATGGAAAATGTTGTAAATCCACCATGTTCAGTTGAAACCAGTTTTGGTATGTCTGTACTTTCCGTGTGAGGAAGTAAGAAAATTCGTAGTCTGGGATCAGTTAGAACCAAGGCCTTTAAATGTAGAGGTAGAACGCTCCCCTCTCAAAAAATGGCAACCTCTATTTCTAGAGACTTTTACGTTTTGTGACGTCAGCAGTTGCTCTCAAGGTGGAGCCGCCCATTCATTCAATGAGAATCGACTCCGGATCGTGGAGTGTTTTACGGTTTCAAGCTGCATCTGGCGAGGGGTAGACCCAAGATTTATTACGCCACGTCCTCAAAAAACAGTATTATTGCCCCTAACACGCAACTTATCTCTTGATAGCCCCGTCTTGTACAATGCTCAGCGACAATGCGTTGCTAAGCAACTCTAGGCGATCGCTGACGTCATCACCATGGTGAATGCCAGATTTGAGGCTGCCATTTTTGGCATAGGCTAAAAAGCCGGAGCGCAACCCCCTGGTCAGAACGACCATTTCACCGTCTCTACTCCTGCATCTAGTGCTAATGCTGCTGCCTCTCCTGCTGCAGGAATTCAAGTTCGGGGCTTGGATAGCAAAATCCATCCATCCATCCATCGGGGCTTCCATCTATCCATCGGGGCTTGGATAGCAAAACGAAGCATCTTGTGGTCACGTTTGTACTTGTTTTTTGCTTTTCGATTTGGGCTTACCTCAAAAGCAACCGTCTAGTTCAATTGTGGCAAAATCATTGACGTCGTGACGTTTTTTCGAGTTTGGCTTGTTCCCCCAAACCTACCGGCTAGATCCACCACTGGATGACCTATTGTGTCTGCTCGTGTCAAAACCCCCCTTATATTGCTCACCAGTCTTCATGCTAATCAGCGAAGAAAAACGAAACTTTAAATGTATGTAAACCGAGGTCATAGCTACCGCACCTGATGTTCCAAGATCAGAAAAAGCCGCCGTCATCCTTGCCGCCCGTGTAAGCCTAACTAAAAGCTACCGCGCCTGTTGTTCCAGGATCAGAAGAAGCCGCTGCCGTCCTGGTCGCGTTCTTCCACATCGTCGACGTCGACGTCGCCCTCGGACATCACCTTTACGCGGGAGAGAGGCTGCTCCAAGCTGGCCGTGTTCTGCGCCGTGTTCTCGGTGCTGATGGTGGGACTCGGCTCGGCCGCCGGCATCTACTTTGGCTGTGAGTAGCGTGGACAGTGCTGGTGCATTTTGTGGTTTGTAAAGGTGTCAAGTGGCGATAAACTGCATGTTGGTGTGTGTAAGAGGCTGAATCACAGATGGATAACGAAAAGGGTGGGCTACAACCAGCGCCTTGACAAATTGTATATTTCCTGGTGTAGAAACTATGACAAAGTTTGAGGGGCTTCCTCCGAAATTTTACCTATTTTTACCGAGTATTTCACGCCAGTAACAAAATAATGATCAGATGACGATAGAAATATAAGCAAACAAAAAATAGGTGGAAATATGAAAGTATGCTGCAAAGGCAAGTGAAAGATTTTACTCGATGCTAATTTTGTATTCACAATAATATTGTGCTAAAATATAAGTGTAGTTAAAATCAGCTAAAATATTCCGATTTTGGGAGCAAACTCCTAAACTTGATGGCCTTTTACACTTTTAAAACCAACGCCAGGCACGTGCGTTAACCATTACGTATGATTGCACTACGCATGATTGGAGTAGCTTCAGGTGCGGCTGTATAAGCAGCTGCCTGCGCGGGCCGGGGGTGCGGCGCGTGCGTTTCGGTATCGTTTAGCGCCGTCCGGACGCGTCGGCCGCTCTCACCGTGACGGGGGAGTTGTTCCCGCGCCGCGGGCGGACTGCGCGCCGTTCTCAGCCGTTTCACCAGAGCCAATCGGCCGACGGCAGAGTTCGTCACGGCCAAGAAAATTCACATCCAATCCCATCCTTATCCGAACTGTCGCCGAAAACTCGACACAAGTCCGGGTGCTCACCGTGGGTATCTATCCAGGTGCACTCCGTGCCCAATAATTCAACTAAATCGGCAAACATAGAAATCACATGATATATTTAGATTCCAAGCCATCCCAATTCTCTAGAAAGTTCAATCCTACCCAATCCAATCTGCCGTTGGGGAATTCTCGGGTATACCCGGTCCGTGGTGCTCTCACCGAGCGGCTGTGTGCCGGACTGTCCGGGGTTGCGCCAAAACGCCCGGCTGGTACCGCCTCGGTGCACTGGTACCGGCTCCGGTACACTGGTACCGCCTCGGTACACTGGTACCACCTCGGTACACTGGCACCGGCTCGGTACACTGGCACCCCCTCGGTACACTGGTACCGCCTCGGTACACTGGTACCGGCTCGGTGATATCTGTGGCCAGGAGTGCAAGGTCTCCTTGTAAATCACCCGTCAGAAAGTGCGAGATCTTTGACTTGTGACGGATGCTGTCTGAAGGGTTTTCAATGTCATGCATATATCATCATAATTGTAGTTGCTTGGTCACCTTGACAACATAGGCCATTTGTTGTAGTGGGATTCAGTCGCAAGAGTATCAGCATTCAATGCCTTCGCGTTTTAACACGCGCATTGACGGGGGGCGGGTACCCCCTCGGGCTTTTCGGAGATAGCATAAAAACGACGGCGCGTAGCGCCGCCATACTTGGCATACCTTTTCCCTAATCATTTTACAACTTCTGTGAAAACTTTAAGGTTAGGTCATCTCAGGTCAGGTCACCAGTACAGGTCAAGTGACCTGACCTAAAAAAAGTTAAGATAGCATAAGTCGGAGCAGGGTGAACTTATCCGATTGAAACTCATATCACATAAGGGACCCACCGAGTTCTTTAAAATATGTTCCGGTAATTTTTATAGCGGTGACCTAAGGTCAGGTAGGAGGCATGACCTCTTCATTGGAAATACATGGGAAATATGGTTTTTACTGTATAACTCAGTAACGGAGAGCGATAGAGCGTTTATTTTAGCTTCATTAAACTCGCCTTGGCTTTGCAGTTCTAATGATATGCATTTTATATTATTTGACCCTGACCTGACCCCAGCTCATGTCAAATCCTTGATTTGACCTAGCAAGGTCAAATTATATATCATTCGATTCGGCTGGCTGCGAGGATTCATATAGTTCAATTCGTCTTGCTCTATCTTTATTTTTTCAGATGTAATGGCCGAAAAACTAAATTTACGTGTTATCCCTATTACGGCATGTTATGACCTCTGGTGACCTTAAATGTGACCTGACAAAAAAATGGTCCAAATATTTTCGATGGAGAAATGGATGGGCAGCCCAACGCCGTTTACCGTTTTTCGCTACCTACCGTGGTTCTCGAGATCTTAGGAGGGGCGGGTACCCGCCCCCTCGTCAAAGCAAAGGTGGCTCAGACCCCCGTCAATGCGCGTGTTAACGCAACTCGCCTGGGGTTTCGGTATTGGTCGCGTTTAAAACCCCGGTTAGATCCACTGATCCACCCATCCCCTCCCGGTTTGGATTCTATCCACTGGATCACCCATCCCCTCCCGGTTTGGACACTGTCCACTGGGCCACCCATCCCCTCCCGGTTTGGATTCTATCCACTGGGCCACCCATCCCCTCCCGGTTTGGACACTGTCCACTGCGCTACCCATCCCCTCCCGGTTTGGACACTGTCCACTGGGCCACCCATCCCCTCCCGGTTTGGACACTGTCCACTGGGCCACCCATCCCCTCCCGGTTTTGTCAGTCGCGCCAACACTGAAATCGTCCACTGCAGCACTGGTGCGTAGCTGCATGGCCTGAGTACAACTGTGCAAGTGCACCTTGGCGGTTTTCATGTGCCAGCGTGAATGAACCGTACTGGGCCCAGACAATCTAATCTACTTTTCTAACACCTGTTGTCCGGTGCAAGAAATCCGACAAGCTCTCAGTGAAGCCCGAAGAGCCTTATTCTCATGGCTCACTTCTGGGCATGAGATGAAAAACAGTGCAAAGGATTGTGGGTGATTTGTTCTTCTCAGGCTCCGGTTCGGTCTGACACACAAACACTGAGATCCCGCAGTGTCACTTATATAGCTGCAGAGTGCCTTATTCCCTAATGTGACACGGCAGTGGCGGCAAAGTGACAAGGTGACCTAAATATGGCAGAGTGTGTGCCATATTTAGGCGAATTAAAACGGTGCAGCAATTTCTTATGTAACGCTGCTTTTTCTACGACTGCTCTGACATTGGGCCATGGTCACTAAAATCGAGATAGCTTTTGCCCAAAATTGACACGAATTCGGGCATCATGCCGTGATTGACGCACAAGTGTCACAGCTAGGATTCCAGGAATAAGAGGTCCTGTATAACAGTGTTAAACCAATGGAGCTGTACAAGTGTCACAGGGCTGCTTCAGCTTCAATGTAGCAGGCCGAGCTGTGCCCAGGACCATGCAACAGCTACTGGCGTTTGCCAGATGATATCTGAGTTCACTTGACCCCCGCTCCCTGACAAACAGCCTCTGTCGTCCCATTCAGGGCAGCGGCGCCGCTGAATGGGATGGGTCGGGCTGACCGGGCCAGGTGGGTCGGGTCACGCTGCCGCGGTTCCGCCTCGGCCAGCCAGGTCACGGTGTGGTCGGGCCGCGTGAGCTGGTCGTGGCTTCCGGCCGCGACTGACCTGACCTCTGACTCCGTTCCCAGTTCCGAGCGGTGCTGTCAAAACTTCCGGCCATTGCGCATGCACGCAGGAAACCGGGTAGAGACGTAGCAGCGCCTCCGAATGGTTTTACCAGGCCGGGGATGTGATTCTGCGGCTTCTGAGGTCGTGACTCTGACTGTGCACCGTAGCCTTGCGTCCGGACAGCTCGCGCTGAGGGTCGTGACTCTGACTGTACAGCGAAGCCTTGCGTCCGGACAGCTCGCGCTGAGCACACTGGTCAACAGTCAAAATGGATCCGGCACGTGAACACCTGTTTCTGCCTATTTCGATAGCGCTGATTTCAAATTTAGTAACCGTTTTTTTGCCATCGGACCTGGTTTCTTCTCCAGAGCATACCTGTTGTATAGCCCCTACACTTTCCACACACTGTCATCAGCCTAGCCTTTTGTGGAAAAATATAGATCAAGGATGTCGAGAATCCGGATTATCTGCACCCAGACAATGCAGCTTATCAATATACATGTGAATGTATTGCAACGGAAGACTATCTCGCATTAAAATGCATGAACCATGTACATTGAACAAGGCTTGCGCGTGGTCGCACAAGCTCGCCGGTACTGTAGACCGAGAGGTGACCTCGCAACATTATATGATGAGGATTTTATGTCAGTCGCCTCCCTTGAAGGTCGAGTCTAAGTAAAAAGTCACAGGTCAAGGTCATACCACTATTTCAAGGTCATTGACCCTAGTGCCTTTGGTCGGATAATGCCGCCTTATATGATGTATATCATGCTATGACGTCATACGCTAGGTCACTCAATCTTGAGCTCAAAGTCGCAGGTTCAAGACAAAGGTCATAGGTCAAGGTCAAACCTTATTTTCCGCCCGACGGTTGCCATAGTGCTAGTTGCAGTACACGTTATAGGCAAAATGTAATATTTTGACGTCAAAGGTCAATGGCCTTGAA
The DNA here is from genome assembly GCA_034440635.1 of Lepas anatifera. Taxonomy (NCBI): domain Eukaryota; kingdom Metazoa; phylum Arthropoda; class Thecostraca; family Lepadidae; genus Lepas; species Lepas anatifera. The sequence goes on from JAOTON010002044.1 coordinate 7,844, forward strand.
CGACCTTGGCCTAAAAGTTTCAGAGAACATTGCCTCAGACCTTTCCTCTGTTACTTTAGGCCACTTTCTCTCCATATCCGGCTTCTCATCGCATAATCATGGCATTTCCTAATGGCTACCCTGCACATACAGAATTTGACCTATATGGCCTCGTTTTACCTTGAATATATTGACCTAGGTATATGAAAATCTGGTTTAAGGTAGAATACCCTAGCCTCCACAAACACCTAAACGTTCATTTCCCTAGACCTCTTGTGTTTTGCACTGTCAATGTCACTGATGCCACGAAGGCTTGCACAAAGAAGACACACAGACATACTGGATCTCAAAATTCTGATCTGATACGGCATGTCTGCTGCCAGATTCGTGTTCAGCGCCACAAATCACCCTAGAAACGTACTATTTTATATTGGATCCAAGACAAAAGTTAAATTTTGTTGACCAGTGGTATTGGTCAGGGGTTGCGAACATATAACCTGGCAGAAATATGGAAATATATCGCAGAAAGCGTTTAAAGCCTTGGCAGACGCTGCAACACATTGTATGTGATTCGCCGTGTCTGATTGAAGGGATCCGGTTTTTTTCATTTCGAAGCTTTTTCCTTTTTCCAATCACTCACATATTCGCAAATATCCTTACGGAATCGGAGCACGTGTCCTCGATTTACGCAAGACTCCCTGTGACTCAGTACGCTTGTGTGGTTGGCTTCGATTCCGTAGAGGTGCAAAAATAGCCACATATCACGATACTTCTAAAAATAAATTATATTTTGTGTGGGTGGTTTCCGACATGAGGTCAGAACTACCAGACATTCTCCTCTGGATCTGATGGGGACCCGCCGTCTCTGTTTGTCACCTCTGCGGGCGGCGCTGATCGCCCGCGGCACGTGATTCGATTTCGATGGGTCGACGGGCTACGCATGGCCTGCGCCATTATTCGGGGACAGGTCCGATTTGTCCGATATCGAGGCCAGAATACCGATCCATTTCCAGCCATGTGTCTCCAGCCGTGTAATTGGTCGGTTTGACTGACACGGGGACCGGCGTCAGAGCCCCACCCTGACCACCAGTTGGTGTCACCCCAGAGACTGAGCGCTGTCCAATCAGTGTACTTGCATTGATGGATCATCACAGGCTTGACTTGTTCCTGGTGTTTCAGCTTTGAGTTAAGCGAGCAGGAATCTCTTCACGCCACTGGGTCAAACTAAGTCACGAAGTGGAACTAATCCACCGTGTTAGATATCCAAAAGTACAAACTTCACGGCCAACCTATAGAACCATTTCCATTAAGGCGGAAAACGGACGTCAAACTGTTGATTCTTCGATAGACTTGGGACTGCTGCGCGCTGATGTGTGTATGCACGTTATTGGAGGTCATCGGATACGCTTCACCGGATTAGTGACGTGGGTAGCGAAACGGAGGCCACTGACCCTACCTGACACGGTCAGGGAAGATTCCCGACAACTTAACCGGCCGCATTTCCATGTTTGCTTGCGACATATTGGGCTGATTGGAAAATAAAAGTCCCCAAAAATTCCGAGGTGCTCACCAAACACAGGTATCAATTTGTCCGGAATTGAAAACATCGTATGTTACAACATTGTCACATCCCATTGAATGTGGCCTACAAACTTCACTTTCTAGCGCGAGACTCGCGTGCGAAGTGACTTCGAGTGTCGAGTTCTCGGGCTATTCGGAAACAATGAGACAAACAGCTCTGACGAAGGCCGAATCCTGGCCCAGCTGCAGAAGCTCGACAGAAGAGCCCTGTCGTCATTGCCGGGGGGAACAATGTAATATTCGTTATGGCCACCATTACCATTGACCAAATGACCATCAAATGTCATCAAGTCTCGTTATATGAGATTGTTTGTGATGTTGATCCGATATCGCGGATGTCTTTCTATCCAGGCATCAGAATGTTACTAAAAGGAATGAATGGCATGACAATTTCGGGCCGATTGTGATGTTGATGCTTATTTGGAAGGAGATGATCTATCAATCGTGTTTTTTTTAGTTAAAATGAGAAGTATGGGATCCTGGAAAATACTAAGGGAAAAATATTTCCGTGACCGACGAAACTAAAACCGAGCAAACAGACTTGGTTATAAAACGATTAGCTGGTCGATGATACACGAGAATAATAGTCTGGTGATTTAAAAGTACTTAGGTATAGGGGAAGTTGGGTGTATTGCGCCCGCTTAAGGAAAAACGCTTGTGGTTGGCCGTATGTGCAGTTTTAGGTGATGCAAAGACTTATATCATAAAGCCTGATCATTTCTACACAATTTGAACGCATTCCCAGACCTGAATATCACAAAGTTTTATAGCAAGTTCGAATTTGGTAAACCATTGCAAAGGGCGCATTTAGGTCAGGTATACTGTTAATTGCGCCAGGGAGGGGCGCAATTACTTCTAATTGCGCCCTATGAATAAGCACTGTGCAGTTACGAAATAAGTTAGGAATTAGCAAAGCGACAGTAATAAATAAGTCAGGATTGAGTGAAGTTTCCGATTAGCCTGAATCACACGTCTTCAGAATAATGCGTGCAAATACTGTGACGATCTATGTTTGTCGGAATTATCGGCTTATCAACTGCCAGGGTCATATCGGCTGGAGTATGCACATGACCACTGGAATATAGGAGGAAGCGAGTCAGTCCGAACTGCAGTAGGTATATTGTGTGATATACCAACTTTCAAAAGAAGGTAGCCTCATGCACCATGCATACCTAATGCATCCAACATCATGCAGCACGCTACCTTTAACGAGTCACCTGCACCCATCGCATCGTGCCACGATCGATGATCGTGGTGGTAAGCAGGTATGAACACTTAAAAACGTAGAACAAGAACATAACCTCGATTGACCTGTCACGAACGTTTGCTAAATTGCAAAAGCTACATACAAAAACAGACGGATCGCCACCAGAGCAGGCCTGGTGGCACCGCTGCAGACTAAACGTAGAACACGAACATAACCTGATCAACCTTTCGAGAACATTTGCTTACTTGCAAAAGTCACAGATAAAAGCAGATGACCCTCCACCAGAGCAGGCCTCGTGGCACCACTGTTGACACTTGGTACACTGCAGCCATATTTCGTTCACCCCAACCACCGATTCTCCGCAGAAAATGCAGATGTCAACTGGATGAGATACCTTTTGCTTTCTTGGAGTCTTCGCTTTCTTCTTTCCTCTTTTCTCTCTTCCAGCCGTGTTTTTTCTTTTTCAACCAGCGCTCGCTTTACTGGTGAGCTTGTCAAGATCACGGATCGCTGGCTCTTGACACGTCTTTTGACCTCCCTTGGGGTAGGTTTCGGCACAGACAATATCTCATTAAGGATTTCTGATGTCACTGGGACCTTGCCTGACGACGTGGCTTCCATCAGAATCTGAGCGATGTGGGAAACTTGCCTTCGCTGGGCCTCCTCTGCTGGCATTTCCAATTCCGGTGGGGCCCCAGTATCAACAGTGCCGTTGCTGCAGGATGGGAGGGTACCATCACCATGCCCATGCACACAGTCTCCGTCACACTTTGCACCAGCATTACTCTCATCTCCAAGAGCTTTTCCTTTGGCACCAGAAACGTCACCCTGTGCTGTTACAGCTTCACCCATGGCATCGGCACGGTCTCTCGCAGTCTCTTCGTCCTCGGTGGCGCCCCTCTCAGGAGCATCTCCCTGCGAACCTGCATCATCATCCTGAGTACCGGTGCCGTCTTGAACTGTTCGATCCGCCAGTACGTGGATAGCCGCCACAAAGTCTTCATCGGAGAATACCTGATCGTCAAACGGCATGATGCCGGAGGCCTTAAAGCCATTTACAGCGTTCCTTGGTGCCGCTGCTTTGAGGTACGCGGCACCGAACACCTCGGAGACTTGGTGCTGGGTCACCCTTTGGCCTGGGTTCTTCCGCAGCCACCTGTGGATCTCGTCTTTGTACCACGTCTTCAATGGACCAAAGACTGCTACGTCCAGCGGCTGCAGTCTGTGTGACGTGTGTGGAGGCAGGGTGAGGATATCCACCCCACTCTCCTCGCACAGCGTTAGAGCCTCGATGGACACGTGGCTGGTGTGGTTGTCCACGATGAGGAGTACTCTGTTCTTCACTGTTGCTCCCGTCACCTTGATAAAGTGACGCAGCCACTCCACGAACGTGTCTTTCGTTGCCCATCCACTGTCTGATGTTGCAAAAATTGTTCCAGGGGGCGCTCCTCGTTTCAGGGACTCATTCATACGCTTCCTCGCGAAGATGAGCTGGGGAGGGATGAACACACCAGCTGCATTGCAGCAGCAAACAGCTGTTGTAGTCTGCCCTTTCTCAGCGCTGGTCACAATGCCAACCTGGCGACTGCCCTTTCCAGCTAGAATCTTCCGGCCGGGCACGGTTGTGGGCACGCCAGTCTCGTCCATATTGTAAACGTGGGTCGGCCCGTACCCGTGTTTGTCATTCAGTTTCTCCAAGTTTTGGAAGAAGAGCTCGACCTCAGATCGTCTGAATCCCCCAAGTCGGGAGATACTCGTCGGCTCCGGAGTCCGTACCCTTATCTCCGGGTGCCTCTTAAGGAATCTGGTTACCCAGTCGTGCCCGGCCATCTTCATATCCTTATCGAAGGGATGGTTGATGTTCATGAGTTCAGCAACATCAAATGCTAGTTTCCGCAGTTCCATGCGCGTTATTCCATAAAACGCAGAAGCCATGCTGAGGACGTGAGCTTTGAAGCGATCCTCGAACTCCGCACTGAAAACTGGTAGTCGTCCCTTTCTCCCTGGTCTCGGTGGCGACCCGATGGTGTTGCGCACTCGGCAGTGAAGGTGATCACGGAGTGTTGTACGTGGGATGCTGGAAGGGGAAAGGACAGTATAAGGATATGTATCGTCATTTAAATGAATGTACTGCCGGATGTAAGGTCAATGCATGGCAACAACAAGGATGCAAGGATAGAAACTGGAAGGTAGAACATAAATACCCAGACTGAGAAATAAAAAAATTATTCATTAGACATGTCAAGGAAAATGGAAGTCAATGCCATTCCAATTCCATCGGCCGTACCTTATACCCAAATTCATTCAGTAATTTACATCTTCAACAAAACTTGTTTGAAGTGTCTGGGCTACCTGCAGAATAGATGGGATATCGTATGCCATAACTAGATCTGTAAATCGTTGTTACCTGAACTGCTGGCAAGCTTTCCGGATTGAGGATCCATTCTTGACAGCGTTCACTGCTCTGGTGAGTGCTTGAACGCTCCAAGTGGGTGGTGAAATTTTCTGGAAAGGATGTGTTTATAAGGTTAGGTATATCGGTATCATGAGTGAACACTGTACATGCATATCCGCATAGGCGCAGGAACTTTTTCAAGTTGGGGGGGCAAGGGTTGTCGTCGGTTGCGGGTTACGGGTGACTCGACCATTTCTTTCCACCAAACAACATGCATCGGCTCGAAGTTGGGGGGGGCACTGCCCCCACAGTCCGAAAGTGTGGGGGCAGCCGCCTCCATTGCCCCCACGATTCCTGCGCCTATGCATATCCGTGAGGTATAGGCAGGTACAGAGGAGGATCCAGGATCCCAAGGGGCTGACCCCAAAACTCGCACGAATCAAAGTGCTTTGAAAGGTACCCGCTATAAAAAATACTGGTATCGGAGGAAAAACTTGAGAAACATTGCTCTGCAAAGTACCTACGATTAATTTTCTGTCTTGCTAAATGCGCCCACCCCTCATTCAATTGCGCCCGCGGGCGCATTTACCCATGGCGCATTTGAAATTTCTGAACGCAATCAAACATGGCTGCCTGTTGGAACAGGTTCTTCGCAGAAACGACCGGTAGAAGGCGGAAAATACACAAAAATATGCCTATTGTAAAATGCAAGTCATCGCTCTCCCCAAATATAATTGAGTTCTTATTTTTCGATATTATAAAACCCTAAATGTCGTAAGAAACCTAGTAATATATAAAAATCGCAGATTTTGCTGAGCTGTGACCTACCACCGATGGCTGTGCGACGGAAAGAGGAAGTACTTAGTGATGGAAACAAAATGGTAGTGCGTAAAATCAAATACCACTTCAGGATTTCTGTGGAGGGTGGGGGGCGCAATTGGTCGCATGGGCGCAATACACCCAATTTCCCCAAGTGTTTGGGTTTTGCACCACATCTCCCCTCGATCCCTGCCTTTATCGTCAACGGTTCTCGCGGACCAGCTGGAGTCACCCTGTCCCTCCTGACTAGCACCCTGCCCCTCCTGACTAGCACCCTGTCCCTCCTGACTAGCACCCTGTCCCTCCTGACTAGCACCCTGCCCCTCCTAACTAGCACCCTGCCCTCCTGACTAGCACCCTGTCCCTCCTGACTAGCACCCTGTCCCTCCTGACTAGCACCCTGTCCCTCCTGACTAGCACCCTGTCCCTACTGACTAGCACCCTGTCCCTCCTGACTAGCACCCTGTCCCTCCTGACTAGCACCCTGTCCCTCCTGACTAGCACCCTGTCCTTCCTGACTAGCACCCTGTCCCTCCTGACTAGCACCCTGTCCCTCCTGACTAGCACCCTGTCCCTTTTGACTAGCACCCTGTCCCTCCTGACTAGCACACTGTCCCTCCCGACTAGCACCCTGTCCCTCCTGACTAGCACCCTGTCCCTCCTGACTAGCACCCTGTCCCTCCATCCGACTCTGGGTCTCTGTCTGACTCATCTCTGTCCAAGCCCTGAATCTTTGTCCGACTCTTGCCCCTTTTGTCCGACCCCTGTCTCTTTATCTGACCCCTGCCCCTCCACCCGCCCGTGGTCTCTCCGCTCAACCGCTGTTTTTTCGTCTGGCCTCTGTTTCTCCGCCCCATTCCTGGCCCTCCGTCTGACCCTGTCCCCATACCTGGCAGTTTTCTTGGAGAATCTGAGGTCGCTGCCCTCTCTCTGACCCTCGTCCCTCGGGTCGGCAGTTCTCTCGGATCAGCTGAGATCGCTGTCTTTCTGCTTGACCCTGTCCCTCCGTCTGACCTTGTCCCTCTACCTGACCTCTGCCTCTCTGCCTAGTCTCTGATCCCCTGTCTGACCCCTCTCCCTTTGTCTGATCCTGTCTCTCTAACGCCTTTCCTTCTGACGGACCCTGTCCCTCTATCTGACCCTGTCCCTCTACCTGACCTCTGCTCCTCTGCCTAGTCTCTGATCCCCTGTCTGACCCCTCTCCCTTTGACTGAGGCAGTTCTCTGTGGCCAGCTGAGGTCCCTGACGCTCTGTCTGACCCCCTCTCCTCTCGGTCCGGCAGTTCTCTCGGACCAGCTGAGGTCCCTGCAGGAGGACGACATGAGGGTGTTCCGCGGCCAGCTGCGGCTCACCTCCGGGGACAGCTACTCCAGGGAGCTGGCCGACCCCAGCACGCCAGAGTACATCAGGAAGGCCGGCTTCTACCAGACCAAGCTGGACAGCATATTCCGCCACTCTGTGTTCCGCTCGGCGTTCGTGGGGACGGAGATTCTCGGTCTCGATGGGTGAGTCTCTGTTGGAGGAGGGTGGTGGGTGATAGGTGAGTCTCTGTTGGAGGCGGGTGGTGGGTGAGTCTCTGTTGGAGGCGGGTGGTGGGTGAGTCTCTTTGGAGGAGGGTGGTGGGTGGGTCTCTGTTGGAGGAGGGTGGTGGGTGATGGGTGAGTCTCTATTGGAGGCGGGTGGTGGGTGATTGGGTGAGTCTCTGTGGTCTCTAACCTGTCACCTTCTTTGACCTGTCATGACCTCAATATTGACTTGAGCCAAGACGTGACTGATGTGGTTTCTTCATTAATTTTTACAAACAGTCCACCAGCTTCCACAATTTGTTCACTATCCTCCATAGGAGCCGAGTTTGAGGGGATGTTTGAAACCACCTGCCAGAGCGAAGGGGGCTCTGAGGCCCACCGAGGCGGGTGCTGCTCAAGCAATTTAAGCCAGAGAGGGAGTAGGACTGCTGCCTATTATATGCTAGATGGGAATACGGTCAATGACAAGAAATTCGCATGAATGTGCATTGTGCATTACATCACATAAATGAGCTGTTATTCATAGTGGTGACTGAAACAAGTGCATTGTAAATCACGATTGTTAACGGGAACATCCATGTTTCCCAGCCCATGGACAGTAAATGTTTACGGCAGTGGTTATAATACGCGTGTTATTCAGGCACGTCATTTGCACCGATGGTTTCTAACAGCTGTTGTTCGGATGGGCTTAAGTGGTGCTGCTTATTTTCTCGCGCGGCGCAGAGTGCAGAGTTCGACTGGGCACAACCCTCAAGAGTTGCATACCATCAGAGAAAGTAACGGAGTTCCGTCCCGGCTCCGATTTCCTCTTTCCGGCCAATTAGCTGTGTGCTAGAACTGATGTATATCTCAACCCGCATCTGCCCCTTCTCATCTGTTTCTCTGTCTCTCTCTCTCTCTCTCTCTCTCTCTCTCTCTCTCTCTCTCTCTCTCTCTCTCTCTCTCTCTCTCTCTCTCTCTCTCTCTCTCTCTCTCTCTCTCTCTCTCTCTCTCTCTCTCTCTCTCTCTCTCTCTCTCTCTCTCTCTCTCTCTCTCTCTCTCTCTCTCTCTCTCTCTCTCTCTCTCTCTCTCTCTCTCTCTCTCTCTCTCTCTCTCTCTCTCTCTCTCTGTCTCTCTCTCTCTCTTCCATATCCTGCTATCTCGACCCTCTTGCTCCTGTCGCCACACCCAATAACCGAGTTGTTCACTGAAAGGCCTGTTAGCTGGAGAACACCATAGCCTGATTGGAGGTGAAAGCGATTCATGTGTAAATGAAGCCCCAGAACCAGAGCCTTTACATGTTTCCTCTGCAGTAATGTTAAACGCCAGGCATTACATCATTGAGTCCGTCCCGACCTGTTATTTCTAAGCCGTTTATTTTCCTCTGCTTTGCCGGTGTCCGAATTGAAACTTCTCTCTCTTTAGTGAGAAGTCCCCACGCGTAGGATGTTTTGGGCACGCTGATTGCTCACTTTAGCTTGCCATGTCATTGCCCCTGGAATGTTTGACATCTTCTTCACTGAATTTATTTTATCTTGTATTTTACTTTATAAGGGTCACTCCCAGCAGGCGCACTAGGCCAGTTACCTTTTGGCATGGATGTTTGAGAATCCTCTCCACCGGGTCAGATCGGACACGGAAGACGGTTTCCCGCCGGGATAGTTAAGTAAAGGTATCTTGAGTTGAACCCACGTGAACCCATGCTGTCCCGATCTGAAGGCAGACAATGAATCCACTATAGGCAACCCGGCCCACATATAGGAAACGATACAATTGTAGGGCTTTACTAGGGTGAGGTCATGCTAATTTCTATGGAATTTGTTTTGTTCTGAAACCAGACTGTTTTTGGTCTATGAGGTAGTCTTGTATTTCGGGTTTTTGTGTCAATTCACCAGTAGTCATTTAAAATCCATTTAAACATGACGTCAGGTAATGAGCAGGTCGAAGCACTGCTTGGTTATTTTCAGGTCTTTAAATTCATCACCAACAGGTAAGAAGGTTAGTAAAAACCCCTTAATAGGTCAAGTCAGAGGCTAGAAATAGCAGCTTCGGATAAAAACCCTCGCTTATGTAACATCCACGCCCCTGATTTACCAGTTTTGGGGGACGCATCGCCCTTCTCCTGAACTTTGACGCCCATGTCTGTGACATTAAAGCAGAACTTGCACGCCGGATATTTGTCTGTCTTGCACTCCCTTCAACGTTATCATACATGGATAGCGAAGGCCCGGCCGCGTCGACAGTCGGCTCCTCTAATCCGTCCCATCTGAGTTGCTATCGCCGCGGAGCGCGCCTCTCGTCGTCGTTAGGTGATCGGCGCCTCTCCTAGTTCGGCAGTCCTGCAGTCCTGCAGTTCTGCAGTCGGATCGGTGCCACGCTGCACGCCGAGTCAGGTAGTGCGCCGATTTCTCCAGTCTCTCGGGGTCACCGGTCGCTGGCGGCTGCACCTGACGCCGCCCCGCCCCCGCCCCGGCCTCTGCAGCGCGAGGCACCGTGCGGTTTGGTTGAACCACTTTCCGAAGCCGGTAAAAGCGGCCTGACGAGACCGGTAGGTCACGTGCCTCCCATAATTACGTGATGACTTGGGGTCACGTGACCGGAGGTCGACATTAAACCACCCTGCATAGTATAAACCTGATGCATGTGTCCTCTTTCGGTCGGATTGACTGCACGGAACCAGAAATGGCCTGAGGATCCGCCAGGTTGTTTCAATTAACTCTTATCTAGCCCACTTTTATGGAAACTTATTTTATAAAACCCACTTGTGAAGCCAGGACTTCAGTATTGGCAACACTTAAAAGAGCATATGAGAGGATGGTTTATCTAGCAAAGGAAAATGTTCCAAAATTATTTCCTCATGAACAGAAGACCTAGTCCAGAGAGTATCGTTCGATCCATCGAACTTATTCCTTTGTAATCGTTGTTCTCATTTGCCAGTGAATTTATCCTGTTATAGCAGCCATGTCCAGTGAATTGCCTTGCGGACAGTCACCGGTGGAGTTTTCAGAGGGCTGGGATAGGACGCTCGGGTAGGGACAGACGTATGTTACCAACTGCAGGATATGGCAGCACTCCACACCTCAGGCCGGATTTGCACCAGAAGCTCACCATCTCCGGTGCATATGTCTCTCTGCACTTGCAACAGTGGCAATATCTCAATCATTTTAACATTAATGTCAAAGGATAAATGGAAACTGAGCGGTGCCTTTTTTCAACTCAACAGGTAGTTACTGTCGAAAGTTTTCCACTGCGTAACCGTAATTATCCTGGTGGTTGAGTGTTCCATGGAACAAATCTTTATATATATTTTGTGCAAGATGATACAGCAATCTGTGCGTTTTTCCAATTCTGCGCTTTTATGTTGATACCACTTTTACTACCTGAATGAAATAGGTACATACATCACCGTCCAAATTATAATCCAATCGCAACGAAAATAATCGAACTAAAAAGGTACACAAGAAGTGACCATAGGTGCAATAGAGAAAGTTAGTGCACCGGTATGTCACGTGGCAAATGTAAGACGGACATGCGGTGGCTTTCAATTCGAAGCACAGGTACAAAAAGGGACAGTGTGGAATGTTTTGCCCAATGTCTGCACTTGCACCTACTTCAATAATGGGAACCAGGACTGCCACTTATGTAGTGCATACAATTTCTGAATTCGCCGATAGATCCTGGAGAGTATTGCAAACGGATAGGTCGGCGAACATTTTCCGGGTCGCTATAGTTTTTTTCCAACAATTTTATATTGAGACGGCTTCATTATGACCATGGGACTTCGTTTTTTAACAAGCCTCCTAAATCATTATTATTGTTAAATATGGAACTGTGTACTTAAACGAGATGCAAGGAGCGAATTTGTTAGTAGTCAATAGCTTTCGACTTCATATATCATCCCGGTGACAAAGCCATCAGTTTGAAGGCTTGGCTAACCCAAATCGTGTAACACGTAGTTTGAAGTGTACGTTTGTACGGTCCGTGGTTCGAGGGACACTTGCTCAGTCACCCGAATCCTCAGCCTCAGTATCTTTACCAATCTGCAATCGTCCACACCTGCTGCATTTTATGTCTGCCATAAATGATAAGATCAACAATTTAGCCGGTTTTATTGATGCAAGTAACTGCAAGGGAGGCATTAGGGACTGTACGTAGACATAGTACCATGTCCATATGCCTCTGGACCCCTCTGCCAGGCTGTGGCTCAAGCTAAGCCTTGTCTGCTATCATAATCTCAAACTCCTCCACAGCTGTTGCCACATTTTGTGTTGGATAGTTACTCCGCTAGTGTGCCAACATTCTTGAACTTCGTTCTGCAGCCACCCTGAGGAGGACCTGATCGTACACTTCAACCTGCGCGTGGACACGCGGAAGATCCCGGTGGACGCCGGCGACCTCTACATAGTGCTGGCAGAGGAGCTGCGGGATGGTACAGTGCTGAGCCAGTATGAGATCGACCACGACAGCCTCCAGATACAGGGTAAGTCACAGCTCCTCTGTCCTCACAAGCAGAGCGGCGAGGACGGGGCAGAGGTACAGGGTAAGTCACAGCTCCTCTGTCCTCACCGGCAGAGCGGCGAGGACGGGGCAGAGATATAGGGTAAGTCCCAGCTCCTCTGTCCTCACAGGCAGAGCGGCGAGGACGGGGCAGAGATACAGGGTAAGTCACTGCTCCTCTGTCCTCACAGGCAGAGCGGCGAGGACGGGGCAGAGATACAGGGTAAGTCACTGCTCCTCTGTCCTCACAGGCAGAGCGGCGAGAACGGGGGACAGGCACAGGGTAAGTCACTGCTCCTCTGTCCTCACAGGCAGAGCGGCGAGAACGGGGGACAGGCACAGGGTAAGTCACAGCTCCTCTGTCCTTACAGGCAGAGCGGTGAGAACGGGGGAGAGGCACAGGGTAAGTCACAGCTCCTCTGTCCTCACAGGCAGAGCGGCGAGGACGGGGCAGAGATACAGGGTAAGTCACAGCTCCTCTGTCCTTACAGGCAGAGCGGTGAGAACGGGGGAGAGGCACAGGGTAAGTCACAGCTCCTCTGTCCTCACAGGCAGAGCGGCGAGGACGGGGCAGAGATACAGGGTAAGTCACAGCTCCTCTGTCCTCACAGGCAGAGCGGCGAGAACGGGGCAGAGATACAGGGTAAGTCACTGCTCCTCTGTCCTCACAGGCAGAGCGGCGAGGACGGGGCAGAGATACAGGGTAAGTCACTGCTCCTCTGTCCTCACAGGCAGAGCGGCGAGAACGGGGGACAGGCACAGGGTAAGTCACAGCTCCTCTGTCCTTACAGGCAGAGCGGTGAGAACGGGGGAGAGGCAAAGGGTAAGTCACAGCTCCTCTGTCCTCACAGGCTGAGCGGCGAGGACGGGGCAGAGATACAGGGTAAGTCACAGCTCCTCTGTCCTCACAGACTGAGCGGCGAGGACGGGGCAGAGATACAGGGTAAGTCACAGCTCCTCTGTCCTCACAGGCAGAGCGGCGAGGACGGGGCAGAGATACAGGGTAAGTCAGAGCTCCTCTGTCCTTACAGGCAAAGCGGCGAGGACGAGGCAGAGGTACAGGGTAAGTCACAGCTCCTCTGTCCTCACAGGCAGAGCGGCGAGGACGGGGCAGAGATGCAGGGTAAGTCACAGCTCCTCTGTCCTCACAGGCAGAGCGGCGAGGACGGGGCAGAGATACAGGGTAAGTCACAGCTCCTCTGTCCTCACAGGCAGAGCGGCGAGGACGGGGCAGAGATACAGGGTAAGTCACAGCTCCTCTGTCCTCACCGGCAGAGCGGCGAGGACGGGGCAGAGATACAGGGTAAGTCACTGCTCCTCTATTCTCACAGACTGAGCGGCGAGGACGGGGCAGAGATACAGGGTAAGTCACAGCTCCTCTGTCCTCACCGGCAGAGCGGCGAGGACGGGGCAGAGATACAGGGTAAGTCACAGCTCCTCTGTCCTCACAGGCAGAGCGGCGAGGACGGGGCAGAGATACAGGGTAAGTCAGAGCTCCTCTGTCCTTACAGGCAGAGCGGCGAGGATGAGGCAGAGGTACAGGGTAAGTCACAGCTCCTCTGTCCTCACAGGCAGAGCGGCGAGGACGGGGCAGAGATACAGGGTAAGTTACAGCTCCTCTGTCCTCACAGGCAGAGCGGCGAGGACGGGGCAGAGATACAGGGTAAGTCACAGCTCCTCTGTCCTCACAGGCAGAGCGGCGAGGACGGGGCAGAGGTACAGGGTAAGTTACAGCTCCTCTGTCCTCACAGGCAGAGCGGCGAGGACGGGGCAGAGATACAGGGTAAGTCACAGCTCCTCTGTCCTCACAGGCAGAGCGGCGAGGACGGGGCAGAGATACAGGGTAAGTCACAGCTCCTCTGTCCTCACAGGCAGAGCGGCGAGGACGGGGCAGAGGTACAGGGTAAATCACAGCTCCTCTGTCCTCACAGGCAGAGCGGCGAGGACGGGGCAGAGATACAGGGTAAGTCACAGCTCCTCTGTCCTCACAGGCAGAGCGGCGAGGACGGGGCAGAGATACAGGGTAAGTCAGAGCTCCTCTGTCCTTACAGGCAGAGCGGTGAGGACGGAGCAGAGATACAGGGTAAGTCAGAGCTCCTCTGTCCCCACAGGCAGAGCGGTGAGGACGGGGGAGCGCCCGGAAGGCTGAAACAACTGCAAGGGCAGGTATGCACGCCGTCAAATTGTAGTAACTCCAACCGTGAAAGAAGCATGACGCGTACCGATGTATTTCATGCAAAAACAAACACAAGGTATTGTGCAAGTCAATCCAGGTGTAACGCCAGTGTGATTACGGGGAATTGTCCCCAACTCCCACTGCAAGTTGTATCCGGAGTTGGCCAAATTCCGAGCCAAAATGCACAGTTCTCATCCAGAAAAGCTGTAGGAAGTGAGGGCACACTCACTCTAAGAGTTTCTGGTACTGGACAGTGTCTCTTCCATTCAGAGAAGAGTTTTAGACTCACTGGCGAGTCCTATACCCCTGACCACTTTTGCCGTTGGCTGCGCTCATAGCCAGTGGTATCTCTCCAGGCATAGTGATATGTTTGATATGTTTGCTGTTTGATGTGATATGTTTAGGTCTATGAGTCGTTCACTTCATCCCCTGCCCGTTGGGCTGCATGCCAGGCCCTGTTCAACTACGTAGAGCTTTCCAGCTTTCCATCGTGCTTTCTGATATGTGCCACCTTCAGATGACGGCCGTGGACCATTGCGCGCCGTTTTTGCCGACGTTTTCCAAAAAGAAGTTGCGTATTTGTAGAGCTGTCGACTCTGGTGCCTCTCGTAAGCTCCCAGTCATTGTTACTCATCACTGGGCCGAGAATATCACCATTCAGTGCAGTGGCGTGGACAGAAATAGGCCTAGAGGGTGCCGCGGGACAGTCAATGTTGACTGCTGGCTACGGGGCTGGTTGGTACCCTGTATCTATTGTTTTGGAAGCATTGACTGTTGGTCCTTAGTTATCCCTACGCAGAACTGACGGCACTGATGATCCACACTTAATGGCACTGATAGACGATAGGAAATTCAAAACCGCAACCAAACATAGCTGGGGTCTTTAAACAGGACGAATCACTGTTGAATGATTCGGAATCAATATAATGGGAAGCATGCTTCTGACACTTTTAAATCACCAAGCTTAGTGACTGTATTTCCAAAGTGTTTGCTGATTCATTGTTTGGGGTTCTCCGTCAGTGAAGAGGGACCCCCAAGGATGTGGATTTCTGTACATTTTGGGAGTGACCAGGATTCTGGAACGCTGAGACCAGTACTAAGATTTCTCTTGTGTTCATGTTTTGCATTTAATAGACTTCAAATGATATCCGTTAAGTTAAAGTAGGCTTCTGGAAGCCCAAAACAGCGTCTGAAAACTCCACATCACCTTCAAAATTGTGGCTACTGAGGACGATAGCGAGTTTGGCACTCCAGTCGTATCCGGAAATTTAACCGCCCGGCGCTCCCATCCAGAAGCGGGACCATCGCGCTGACCGCTGTCTTTTGTCCCTCCACAGAGCGGACCAGCGTGATGCACTCGCCGCCACCCGACCCTCTGGTTGACCTCCAGACCACACCGCGGACGGTGGAGGTCACCGAGGTCACACTGCAGCCGCGCCAGTGCGAGCCGCCAGAGGTCGCCTTCTGCTCCAACATGCCCTACAACATGACGTCATACCCCAACGTTCTGGGCCATGTCGACCTGAGGGAGATCAACGAACATCTGATCTCGTTCAGGTGATTTCCGACGCCTGCGTTGGAGCCGACCAGCAGCAGCATTGGCGGCGGCGCTGGCGGCGGCGGGTCCCTTTCACTGCCTGACCTGTTGACCTCTCGAGGCAGCTATTCAGCCGCTGCCGGGCTGGGATGTATAACCATAGCGACCTCCAGGCCTCCGCACTCGATCGGACTCGTCGCTTTCACGTCAGCTTTACTATGCCCCGCGCACCGAGCAAAAACCACCGGCCGCCGGCAGGTGCCCGGCCGGGCGATTTGAACGAGACATATATGGAGCGTGGAGCATCGGAGCAGGGTGGATCACTTTTGTTGGATTTACGAGATATGTTAGCTGGGAAAAGTACCTAGCAGCCATCAGCTTGCAATATCAATAATTGAACTACCGAGAAGGCTTGGGTTTTTCGTTCCTCGCGCTCTAGCTTTGTTGATTCATTGTTAGACAGGTTGCAACGTTACCCTGGATAGGTGGTAGCAGCAAGGGGGCGGCAGGGACAGCCGCCCCCCCTGAAGACCCGTAGGGCCCCCCTTAGGACACGGACAGCGCGAAGCGCGGCTCACCCGCACTCTGCTCTGTGGCCAAATTTGAAATTACATACCAGACAGGGCCCTCTTAAGCCCTCTTCAGCACTCTATTCTGTAACAAGCAGGGCCCTTTTTACCCATCAGGACCCTTTTGGCGCTGTCGCAGGGGCCCTTTTCGGAGTGACACTCCCCCACCCCCCACCCCTGAGCGAAATCCTGGCTACGCCCCTGGGTGGTAGCACGACAAGAAACTAAACTCTCTCTCTCTCTCTCTCTCTCTCTCTCTCTCTCTCTCTCTCTCTCTCTCTCTGTCTCTGTCTCTGTCTCTGTCTCTGTCTCTGTCTCTGTCTCTGTCTCTGTCTCTGTCTCTGTCTCTGTCTCTGTCTCTGTCTCTGTCTCTGTCTCTGTCTCTGTCTCTGTCTCTGTCTCTGTCTCTGTCTCTGTCTCTGTCTCTGTCTCTGTCTCTGTCTCTGTCTCTGTCTCTGTCTCTGTCTCTGTCTCTGTCTCTGTCTCTGTCTCTGTCTCTGTCTCTGTCTCTGTCTCTGTCTCTGTCTCTGTCTCTGTCTCTGTCTCTGTCTCTCTCTCTCTCTCTCTCTCTCTCTCTCTCTCTCTCTCTCTCTCTCTCTCTCTCTCTGAATTGTCCAATTACCAGTCACGCTGACGTTCCGACGCCCTCCAGGGAGGTGGTGGACTCGGAGTGCTTCCGTCTGGCGCACGACTTCGTCTGCCAGCTTCTGCAGCCAGCCTGTCTTCAGGATCAGATGATTCTGCCCTGTCGCGACTTCTGCCAAGACTTCTACGCCCAGTGCAACCCCCGTCTGCCGGAGAAGTTTGTCGACCGGATACTGTGCGACAAGTTTCCGGCGCGCGGCGAGCAGCGATGTCTGCCGCGGCCCGGTGAGACGCCGCCTCACTCCCGTTGCGGTCTGGCGCGGCAGCTTTGATAAATGTCGCCGCGGAGCTGGCTACGGCTAATGACGCGGCTTGTGTAACGCCACAGAGCGCAGATGTCTGCTGCGCTCATCATACCTGATGTTTCCCGTGCGATTGTTTGTAGTCACGTAACTGCGCGCACGATGCCACCGGAGGCTTCTCAGCGTCTCAGCGCGGTCCTCCGCTTGACGTCACCGCTGCTGTCTGTCGGAGCCGCGGCTGTGTCCGGCCGGGTGTGTACGGGACATGCGGCAGAGGTAGACTACCGACCCCACCTCTCTGACGGGTCCCTGGTCGATCGGGCGTGTCCAGGGCCTAACCGACCGGTCCCACCACCTCTGTGACGGGATCTCTGATCGACAGGTGTGCGAGACCTAACCGACCGGCCCCACCACCTCTGTGACGGGATCTCTGGTCGACAGGGTGTGTGCGAGACCTAACCGACCGGCCCCACCACCTCTGTGACGGGATCTCTGATCGACAGGTGTGCGAGACCTAACCGACCGGTCCCACCACCTCTGTGACGGGATCTCTGGTCGACAGGGTGTGTGCGAGACCTAACCGACCGGCCCCACCACCTCTGTGACGGGATCTCTGATCGACAGGGTGTGTGCGAGACCTAACCGACCGGCCCCACAACCTCTGTGACGGGATCTCTGGTCGACAGGGTGTGTGCGAGACCTAACCGACCGGCCCCACCACCTCTGTGACGGGATCTCTGATCGACAGGTGTGCGAGACCTAACCGACCGGTCCCACCACCTCTGTGACGGGATCTCTGGTCGACAGGGTGTGTGCGAGACCTAACCGACCGGCCCCACCACCTCTGTGACGGGATCTCTGATCGACAGGGTGTGTGCGGGACCTAACCGACCGGCCCCACCACCTCTGTGACGGAATCTCTGGTCGACAGGGTGTGTGCGAGACCTAACCGACCGGCCCCACCACCTCTGTGACGGGATCTCTGATCGACAGGGTGTGTGCGGGACCTAACCGACCGGTCCCACCACCTCTGTGACGGGATCTCTGGTCGACAGGGTGTGTGCGGGACCTAACCGACCGGCCCCACCACCTCTGTGACGGGATCTCTGGTCGACAGGGTGTGTGCGAGACCTAACCGACCGGCCCCACCACCTCTGTGACGGGATCTCTGGTCGACAGGGTGTGTGCGGACCTAACCGACCGGCCCCATTACCTCTGTGACGGGATCTCTGGTCGACAGGGTGTGTGCGGGACCTAACCGACCGGTCCCACCACCTCTGTGACGGGATCTCTGGTCGACAGGGTGTGTGCGAGACCTAACCGACCGGCCCCACCACCTCTGTGACGGGATCTCTGATCGACAGGGTGTGTGCGGGACCTAACCGACCGGTCCCACCACCTCTGTGACGGGATCTCTGATCGACAGGGTGTGTGCGAGACCTAACCGACCGGCCCCACCACCTCTGTGACGGGATCTCTGGTCGAGAGGGTGTGTGCGAGACCTAACCGACCGGTCCCACCACCTCTGTGACGGGATCTCTGATCGACAGGTGTGCGAGACCTAACCGACCGGTCCCACCACCTCTGTGACGGGATCTCTGATCGACAGGTGTGCGAGACCTAACCGACCGGTCCCACCACCTCTGTGACGGGATCTCTGATCGACAGGTGTGCGAGACCTAACCGACCGGCCCCACCACCTCTGTGACGGGATCTCTGGTCGACAGGGTGTGTGCGAGACCTAACCGACCGGCCCCACCACCTCTGTGACGGGATCTCTGATCGACAGGTGTGCGAGACCTAACCGACCGGTCCCACCACCTCTGTGACGGGATCTCTGGTCGACAGGGTGTGTGCGAGACCTAACCGACCGGCCCCACCACCTCTGTGACGGGATCTCTGATCGACAGGGTGTGTGCGAGACCTAACCGACCGGCCCCACCACCTCTGTGACGGGATCTCTGGTCGACAGGGTGTGTGCGAGACCTAACCGACCGGCCCCACCACCTCTGTGACGGGATCTCTGATCGACAGGTGTGCGAGACCTAACCGACCGGTCCCACCACCTCTGTGACGGGATCTCTGGTCGACAGGGTGTGTGCGAGACCTAACCGACCGGCCCCACCACCTCTGTGACGGGATCTCTGATCGACAGGGTGTGTGCGGGACCTAACCGACCGGCCCCACCACCTCTGTGACGGAATCTCTGGTCGACAGGGTGTGTGCGAGACCTAACCGACCGGCCCCACCACCTCTGTGACGGGATCTCTGATCGACAGGGTGTGTGCGGGACCTAACCGACCGGTCCCACCACCTCTGTGACGGGATCTCTGGTCGACAGGGTGTGTGCGGGACCTAACCGACCGGCCCCACCACCTCTGTGACGGGATCTCTGGTCGACAGGGTGTGTGCGAGACCTAACCGACCGGCCCCACCACCTCTGTGACGGGATCTCTGGTCGACAGGGTGTGTGCGGGACCTAACCGACCGGCCCCATTACCTCTGTGACGGGATCTCTGGTCGACAGGGTGTGTGCGGGACCTAACCGACCGGTCCCACCACCTCTGTGACGGGATCTCTGGTCGACAGGGTGTGTGCGAGACCTAACCGACCGGCCCCACCACCTCTGTGACGGGATCTCTGATCGACAGGGTGTGTGCGGGACCTAACCGACCGGTCCCACCACCTCTGTGACGGGATCTCTGATCGACAGGGTGTGTGCGAGACCTAACCGACCGGCCCCACCACCTCTGTGACGGGATCTCTGGTCGAGAGGGTGTGTGCGAGACCTAACCGACCGGTCCCACCACCTCTGTGACGGGATCTCTGATCGACAGGTGTGCGAGACCTAACCGACCGGTCCCACCACCTCTGTGACGGGATCTCTGATCGACAGGTGTGCGAGACCTAACCGACCGGTCCCACCACCTCTGTGACGGGATCTCTGATCGACAGGTGTGCGAGACCTAACCGACCGGTCCCACCACCTCTGTGACGGGATCTCTGATCGACAGGTGTGCGAGACCTAACCGACCGGTCCCACCACCTCTGTGACGGGATCTCTGATCGACAGGTGTGCGGGACCTAACCGACCGGTCCCACCACCTCTGTGACGAGGTCTCTGGTCGACATCAGTGACGGGATCTCTGGCCGACAGGGTGTGTGCGGCACCTGGAGCTGGCCGACCGGCCCCACCGTCTCTGTGACGGGGTGCCTGACTGCCTGGACTCCAGTGATGAGGAGCAGTGCGCCCCCTGTCCGGCCGGCGCCGTCCGCTGCTCCGGGGAGGCCGCCTGCGTACCGGCCTCGGCGCTGTGCGACGGAGTCGACGACTGTCCCTGCGCAGGCGATGAGCGGGGCTGTTGTGAGTTCGCCGCACCTGCCGCCGCCACTGCGGTCTTCCAATCGCACTGCCAATAGTTCTCTCAACATGTAAAGGAAGGCTGCAAATTAATGAAAATCTACTTTTCAGGCCAACATCGTCACTAATTTCGATGCGGGTGTCAGGCTGCTGGTATTTGACTAGGATGTCGATAGCGTTTACTAGCATAAAGCGCTTACTGCCTGCTCACTCCATCAAAAGCTCGTTATGGACTTCAGATTATCTCCGTGCACGGCGCCGCCCAGTGATGGGCGTGTAATTAAGGGCTATTAGAGTGAATCAGCTGACCGCCGCGTTTTTCTGCTGCTGCTGTGACGAGGGTGAGGCAGCAGGTTCACAGACGTCCATCTCGTGCTCGGGGGGTCTCAGGTCTCCGGGGGGGCTGGGCTACCCACCTGGCCTGATTTGGCAGGTCAGCTGAGCGCGCGTGGTGCAGTGAGGAGCGACCTCTATCGCACCGTTACAGCGTCGCCTGAGATGCAGCTGTGCCGGCGGAGTGCGTGCCATGGTAGCGCTCACTGTTGCATCCCGGAGGCGCAGACGTAACAGCGTTCAGCTCCAGCTGTGTATCCCAGTACTCCAATTACTCTCATTGGTATAGCTGGTTCCACACTGATTGGTGGGTATAAGGCTCAGTTGTTGTAAGAAATATCTTAAAAGCGATTACACTTCTTACAAAAGGGTATGTGGCTAGTAGTGAATTTTGACTAGGTCTTTGAATGCGGGACACTGCAAAGTGGATGAGACATCAATTTGAAAAATTATGGACAAAACTTTCGCTATCCCGATGACTTTCTGTGTCTTCTCTCAATAACTTTCGAATTTTGCACCTGATTAAGTATTTTTGCACGTCAGGTCATACATCCGGTTGAACAGCAGCAGGTAAGGCAACGACGGTGTCGCCAGGGACCATCAGTTGAGAGATATTTCGCAAAAACGACCGCGGCCTAATACCTACCAATCAGCATGGTAGCTACTGTAGATACCTTATACCACTAGTCAGTTGTGACCCCAGCCTGCTTGTGGGTAAAGCCAGCTGGCTGAGCGAGCGTCGAATTATTTCCCACATATCATGCCGAGAAAAGTATATTCGGCTAAATTCGGCCAAATAAGCGTACAATTTTCTGCCCGATGCACCAAAAAGAACAGACCGAGCAGGGACAGATTATGTAAAGGTGCGAGCCGCTACACGGCGTCGAAAACTAAGGCGGCCCAGCAAAAGGAGATCCGGGGCTTTCCATAGGGGACACTTCAGCAGGGGAGACGACATGGAAAGATGAGCATGACATCATGGCAACGGGATTGACTATGGGGGCGCCAGATTGCACTACTCTACTACACCACCTGCGCCCTGAGGGGAGGAATGGAAAACGACGTTTCAGGGAAACCCCGGGAACGTTTCAGGGGAACCCCGTGACGTTCCAGGGGAACTCCGGGAACGTTTCAGGGAACCCCGGAGACGCTTAAGAGAGCCCCGGGGACGTTTCAGGGAAATCCCGGAAATATTTCAGGGGAACCCCGGCGACTTTTCAGGGGAATCCGGGGTACGTTGCAGGGCGACCCCGGGAACATTCCAGGGCAACTCACACGATGTTTCAGGGGAACCCCAGGAACATTTCAGGGAAACGAAGACGAAGACGAAGAGAGCCCCGGAGATATTGCAGGGGACGACGTGGTGCAATTGGGGCGCGCCAATGATCAGTTAAGTGACTATCCCAGTTCCACTCGGCATCCACAGGAGCCGCCTATGAGCCGTGAAACGTAAAGCTAGCAGGCCCGTATCTCCGCTGGTTGAATATCCCCCAGATGTGCATTGATTACCTGACCCTGTCGTTCAGGAACACACTGGTGTCTGGCAGTGACGCTGGACACGACAGCAGCCGAGGCGGATGTGGAGGGTTTCCTGACGTACCGAGGCTGGGGGCGGCACCACCACATCTGCGCCGGACCAGATCCCGGCGACGGCGCCGAGGACGAGCTGGAGGACAACGCAGCCATCGGCAACCTCAGCGACGCCTGCTCCCTGCTGGCCTACAGGTGAGCGCTGTCCTCTGTCCTCTGCTATCCGCTGTCCTCTGTCCTCTGCTGGCCTACAGGTGAGCGCTGTCCCCTGTCCTCTGCTGGCCTACAGGTGAGCGCTGTCCCCTGTCCTCTGCTGGCCTACAGGTGAGCGCTGTCCTCTGTTCTCTGCTGGCCTACAAGTGAGCGCTGTCCTGTGTCCTCTGCTGGCCTACAGGTGAGCGCTGTCCGCTGTCCTCTGATGTCCGCTGTCCTCTGCTGGCCTACAGGTGAGCGCTGTCCCCTGTCCTCTGCTGGCCTACAGGTGAGCGCTGTCCTCTGTCCTCTGCTGGCCTACAGGTGAGCGCTATCCTCTGTCCTCTGCTGGCCTACAAGTGAGCGCTGTCATCTGTCCTCTGCTGGCCTACAGGTGAGCGCTGTCCGCTGTCCTCTGATGTCCGCTGTCATCTGCTGGCCTACAGGTGAGCGCTGTCCCCTGTCCTCCGCTGGCCTACAGATGAGCGCTGTCCTCTGTCCTCTGCTGACCTACAAGTGAGCGCTGTCCTCTATCCTCTGCTGGCCTACAAGTGAGCGCGGTCCTCTGTCCTCTGCTGGCCTACAGGTGAGCACTGTCCTATGTCCTCTGCTGGCCTACGGGCGAGCGTTGTCCTCTGTGCTCTGCTGGCCTACAGGTGAGCGCTGTCCGCTGTCCTCTGATGTCCGCTGTCATCTGTCCTCTGCTAGGCTACAGGCGAGCGCTGTCCTCTGTCCTCTGCTGGCCTACAGGTGAGCGCTGTCCGCTGTCCTCTGATGTGCGCTGTCCTCTGTTCTCTGCTGGCCTACGGGTGAGCGCTGTCCTCTGTCCTCTGCTGGCCTACAAGTGAGCGCTGTCATCTGTCCTCTGCTGGCCTACAAGTGAGCGCTGTCCTCTGTCCTCTGCTGGCCTTCAAGTGAGCGCTGTCCTCTGTCCTCTGCTGGCCTACAGATGAGCACTGTCCGCTGTCCTCTGATGTCCGCTGTCCTCTGCTGACCTACAGGTGAGCGCTTTCCCCTGTCCTCTGCTGGCCTACAAGTGAGCGCTGTCCTCTGTCCTCTGCTGGCCTACAGGTGAGCGCTGTCCCCTGTCCTCTGCTGGCCTACAGGTGAGCGCTGTCATCTGTCCTCTGCTGGCCTACAAGTGAGCGCTGTCCTCTGTCCTCTGCTGGCCTACAAGTGAGCGCTGTCCTCTGTCCTCTGCTGGCCTACAGGTGAGCGCTGTCCGTTGTCCTCTGATGTCCGCTGTCCTCTGTCCTCTACTGGCCTACGGGTGAGCGCTGTCCTCTGTCCTCTGCTGGCCTACAGGTGAGCGCTGTCCGCTGTTCTCTGATGTCCGCTGTGCTCTGTCCTCTGCTAGCCTACAGGCGAGCCCTGTCCGTCTGTTGGCCTTTCGGCGAGCCCTGTTCGCTGTCCTCTGTTGGCCCACAGGTGGGCCCTGTTCGCTGTCATCTGTTGGCCCCTCGTGTCCAGTTCCTCGTGACCGCTGTGTGACCGCGGCAGGACCACTGAGCTGCTGGAGCGTCGTCCGGTGCCCGTCGTCGGCAACAGCTCTCTGGAGCTGGTCCAGCTGCAGAGCCTGCCCGATGGCTCCAGTACCTTCCAGCCGTCCGACTGTCCGTCGGCCTCCGCCGTCTACCTGCGCTGCTCGCAACTAGGTCGGTTGGCTGGGCTGTGCTGCCCGGTGCTCGGTCTCCGCCGAAACTGAACTCGCAGAGACTCTGATGTGGGCGCAGTTCGGTCAACCAGACTGGCGCGGAAACAACCCAGTGATGCTTGCACAGCTACATTGATTTCGTACAGCTGTGAAAGTGACGCCAGGTGATTTCGGAGTGTTAGCGTGGCTAGCCGAACTGGGCCGTGACTTTTGGCAGTGAAGTGTTTGGCACCTGAAAGTAATATAATAATAATTTTTGGGGCTTATCGACGCACCTACTGTCAGGGTCATTTGGCGTTGCCAACTATCCCTGTTGGAAGGGTTTCTCGGGAGCCAGCTTGCTCCTTGTTCAGGGAAGCCGCCGGGCCTTGAACCCGGGTCGGATGAATGGAAGCCAGCTACGCTGACCACTCCACTTCCGCCCCCCCTGAAAGTAATTTGTCATACAGAGAGTGTGAGTGTAAGGAAACATGCGAGCGTGAGTTAGCAAATTCCATTTTTTTCTTTGAGTTTTGGGGCGCGTCGATTGCAGTGCCACTTTTAGCCCTCTCTGCGTGACTTTCCGGAAGAGCCCAAACGATGAGTTCGATTCTCCAGTCCAGTAGTGCCAGTTGTGAGAACGCAGTGTCACAGCGGGGTGCTGTCGTTTTCAGCCTGCGGTGTGGCGCCGGGCCAGGCGCCCCTGCACGCGTCCCGTGCCGGGCTGGCGGCCGCCGCAGACTTCCCCTGGCAGGCGCGCCTCCACCGGGAAGGACAGCACCTCTGCGACGCTGTCCTGGTGGACAACAGCTGGCTAGTCTCCTCTGCCGACTGTTTTACCGGGTACGCCGACCGCGGAGAGTGGCGGGGCGGGGGAGCGGACCATTCTGGCGAAGTCTTATTGCAACCATGAAATTGTTAAATTGTATATTAGTTCAAATTTTTTTAATACTTCAGAGGTCATAATTGATCTTTGGAATGTTCTCATACAGAGATGTCGAAATATTTTTATGTGAGGGCTTACGGCCATTTCATCTTATTTCGCACGCATTAGCGGCTATCCCTCCCTCTTGTTTTTTCGCCGGCTGTTCGCTCCCTGATGTTTTTTTATACTTTATGTGACACTGGTCACACCGTGAATACCCGCCGTTTCAGGCATCCCCGGACCCGGTGGCAGGCGGTCCTCGGCTCCCCGCGGGACGGCAGCTGGCCACCCTACCGGCAGTCGCGCAAAATCACTGGTATGGTGCGCTCGCCGCTGGAGGGCAGTGCGATCACGCTGCTGCGGCTGGCCGAGCCCACCGAGGACTCAGACTACGTGCGGCCCATCTGTATAGACGCGGAGCAGCCGGAAGAGGACGATGTGACCGACTGTTTCACCACCGGCTGGGACAGTGAAGGTCAGTGCCGTCTCCGCAGGCCGAATCACAGATACTGTGCAGGAGGCTGTTATTCTTGGATTGGTCGCAGAATGGAACACAGAGGACACGCAGGAGGATAGTTTTTGTCATCGACTACCGTGTATCATTTCAGAAATCATATGATCTGCAGTATGTTTGGTGTTGCTGCTTCCTGTTGCTAAGTTACTGACAGAAATCATTCATCAAAAGATCAGTTTTATAAAGAAAAACACACACATTGCATTCCAATATCCATTCATGTGACTCTTGCAGGCGGGGATATGATCTACGTTCCTCTGGACGTCTCGTTGGACGAGGACTGCCACAATAGTAGCGCCACCTATAACCTCACCGACAACGGCGCTACCTACAACCTGACGGTGTGCACGTCGCCTCGGGCCAACAGTACCGGCTGTCAGGTAGGTGGCACGAGCTGTCAGTCACATGGTGTCTTCTGTCAGATACAAGTCATAAGGGCTTTCAGGTACAGCCGTGCAGAAATACAATTATGAATCCCGGCTCCAGAGCGACACTTGCGTAAGTTGCGTAAGCAGCCTTTGACGTTGGCTTCGGGGGCGAAAACCGGCTATCTCTTTCAGTCTTTCTGCGCTATTTCAGAGTGAATGAGAACCTTTGCAGGGAAAACAGCCCGAAGCGGGAGGTGTTGGCGAACTGTGTCGCACTACCGTGACGTAGGGTGACGAATGCAATACCGTATCCGAAGCTTCACACGGCGATCTCAGTTTTGCTTGATCTGCGTTATTGCTGCCCGAGCCAGAACGCCGGCACGTTTCATATACCTATTTTTGCCCCTCCATTCTGTGAATGTGACAAGATAAAACCAAAGTGACAATGCACTTAGCCTATGACAATGACAATGACCTAAGCTTCCGCGCTGTCTGCAGGGCGCCGAGCTGACCGGGGCGCCACTGGTGTGCCGCGGGCACCAGAGTGGCGCCCCCTGGCGGCTACTGGGCGTCTCCGTGCGCCAAGCCTGCCTCGCCTCCGGCGCTGAAGAGCAGCGCATCTTCGACGCCGTCGACGTGAACCTTCCCTGGGTGAAGGACAGCATGGCGACCTTTGAGGACGTGTCAGCCAGGCCAGCGCCCGCGTGAGGGCGCCAGTGACTGCCCATGGACGCTAGTGAGACGTGAGGGCGCCAGTGACTGCCCATGGACGCTAGTGAGACGTGAGGGCGCCAGTGATTGCCCATGAACGCTAGTGAGACGTGAGGGCGCCAGTGATCAGTAATCAGTGATACCGACAATATGTACGTAATGGGATGCACACGCCTTTAACTAGTTTGTCTCGCAGAAGGATAACGTTTCTAACTGTGAGATACAGAGCAATGATTGGAAGAGCGTTATCTGGCGGCACGGTCAGTCGTCACATATTTTAACTCGTGGATACATATTATCCCCAATCCATCATCGCACTAAGAAAAACAACGCCAGTGCCCCACCATTCGAAAGCAGCTCTTACAGAGCGTTTCTTGAAGAACACGAAAGCCAAGCCATGAAACTTGAAGGCACGGCAGACCTCGGAGATAAAAGCTCTGTGAAGGCTCAGATAGCTGTGGCGATCACGTCATCACGACCCTATCGTGCGAGCCATAGAGGTCCGCTAAAAGTGCACTTTACTGTGACTAAGTGAAGGTAGGTGCGGACGGTGGGACAATGATAGTGATGTGTTGTGGGTCTCCAGCAAGTGAGAGCTGAACAACAGCACGTTCGTCCGAAGAGCGCCATAGTGGAACGCAATTGCCCTCGGGGCTTGTGTACTAGGAAAGCGCGTAGCGTGCCAAGCAAGTAGATGTATTACGATGAGAGCGCCGGACATGCGTTTCAGAATAATCGATCGACGTGCTCCTCCGCCAGTTATTGTTGTAGATTCTGTGCCCCTGTGTGCTCAGCGGCCTTTGTGTAAATGTGCCAGTGGTTATGTTCTGCGAGCATGAAAACCGAATACGTGAATTTGATATTTATTACTGGTGGCAATACACCCACATACACTTCGTAAATTGTGATCAGTGCAGTTCATGTTCAGGATTCAAATAAGTCATTCGCTCTTTTCCGCAGGAATTCAAAGAATGAATCAGGAACAGAAGGGCCTGTCGTCGCTCACCCTAAAAATTGTGGGCAGAATGGCCAGTCTTCACTCACCCTTCGTTCGTGGGCAGAAGGACCGTGTCCCGGGTCTCCAGCCAACTATTCACAAAAAGACGTCACTCAAAAAAAATTGAACTATGTGTACGGATGCAACGTATCATGACTGGATATCGTGTATACGACTTATAATTTCTCCATTCAGTTGGAACGTCCGATCTCAGCATCACAGTCCCTGCCATTTCGAACATCATCCCACCAAGAAGGGTCCATGATTTCGGGAGAACTTGGGCGCCATTTTGGTACACAGGCGGTGCAATTCGGGCATGGAGATGACGCCAATTTTGTTAGGCATGACCTATCCGAGAGGCACCCAATTGCATCGTGGGGAGGGAGTAGAAAGCGTCACCTGGGTCGGCTTGTGACAGGCCTCCAGTTCTGGGTCACACCGCCACGGCGTCAGACGCTGTCGGTACCGGAGGCGTGCCGTCGAACCTGCTCGGTATCCGGAGGCCGGCAGCCAGCGGTCGCAGCTGCCAGGCGTCCAGAACAGACCGGCGAATCCCGGCCAACTCGTCCGCCGTGGCCGACTGTTGCCAGTGGCGCGCCATCTCCTGCCGCCAGCCGTCCGCCAGCGCCGCCGCCACCGGCGCCTCCACCTCCGCCAGGTTACCGCTCAAGTCACGCCGCATCTGAAGCCCGGCCTCCTCACGTGCCAACGCCAGCGAGGGCGCCCTCGGCTTGGGGCACCGCCAATATTCTGCACCGATTTCCTGTTCCTTGCGGTGGAACATTTCTCTCCAGCCGGGAATGGCCTCACCGATGGCCTGAACCAGCAGAGGGGTGTTGAGAATCAGCTGAGCTAGACCGTGGGCCGTGCGTGGGTTGTCTGGTAGGCCGGCGGGACGGAACTCTGGTGGCGCCGCTCTCTGGCGCTCGCACCAGGTCAGCACCTGCTCCGGCCGCTGCAGCAACAGGTGGACGTCGCTGCCGGTGAGGAGCGCCATCAGAGGCGCGGCATCCCACGCGAACGTGCCGTCTCCGAGAGCAGTGAGCCGCATCTGAGCGGCCACATGGTCCGGCGCCACCAGCAGCGCTCTGAACAGCATCATCTGCAGACCCGTCACCATCAGCAGCAGCCGCTGCATCTGAAACAGCTCGGCGGCGGCGCCGCACCGCAGCAGCTCAGGGATACTGTCCAGCACGTAGCGCTGTGTGGAGGAGGTCAGCATCATGCTGAGGGCCGAGTTGACACCCTCGATGATCAGAGCTCGCGCCAGACAGGAGCGCAGCTGGCCCTCTCTGAGGGGAGCAGCGCCTGTCTGCCTTTCCAGCAGCAGTCTCACCGTCCGCATGTGGAGGTCGGCGCACGCACGTACCGCCAGGCGCGGCAGCAGCTCTCGCATCTGCCGCACCGTCTTCCGCATCTGCGCCAGCTCCTCGGGCGAGAAGCGAGCCAGCAGGTTGATCTCGCGCCAGAAGAAGCACTCCAGTCGCCCGGTGGCCGCCGCCGACTCCAGGAAATTAAGCACCATGTGAGCACCGCACACCACGCCCTTCCACTGGCTAAGTTCTGTGTCCTGGCACAACCAGTAGAGCGCGGTCTTCATGAAGTAGGATTTGAGAACCTTAGGAAGAGGTCCGAGCTGTTTCTTGCAAGTTTTCAGCACCAGCAGTGTACAGCGCTGCACCTCCTCCAAGTACCAGGCAGCCGCCACCTCTGCCCGCGAAAACGACAGCCGCCACTGGATTCCTCCGTGGCGCTGCCCCTGCAACCGGTCGGCACCAAGTGCATGCCGAAGCGGACGATGTCCCGCCTGACGGCCTCCGGGGGCCAGTCGCGGCGCCGGGGACGCTCCTCAAACTCGCGCGACGGCCAAAACGGCGCTCGGAGACATGGTACCAAATCATTATCGAAAATGCCACTCACAATTACGGGATGATCCATAGTTAGAGTCACTGCGGGACCGGAGGCAGCCAGAGAAGCGCCCTGCAACCCTACCCGGGCGTATCGTTCCATCAGCCGGCGGAGCTCGACCGCCGAGAACACCTGCTCCTCCGGATGCCCGCAGCAGGGCGTCTTCACCTTCAGCACCTGCACGAAACCCGGGTTAGCAGTGGGAACTAGCCGTAGCAGAGGGGGCTCGCTGGAGCCAGCACCGTCTTTCCTAGGCGGCGGTGAGTTTCGAAGAGACGCCATTTGTGAGCCAAATTCAGTGGAGTTGGAGCATTGTGGTGGAACAGATTCAGACAGACCGGATGGTTGGCCAGGGAGATATCTTGTGTTATGGTCGGCGAGTTCGAGGTTAGCCAAATGAGAGGCCAGTACAGCTGGCTCCACAGCGCAGTGGCCTGCCGTCCGGCTCTGCGCCGCTGGCTGGATCCACCGCACCGGTCCAAAATCCAGCATGGTGTCATGGTCAGACTCCAGCCGCACAGTCACTTCGGTGTCCCCAAAACCCTCCATCTGGCTGCCAGAGAGAACACCGCTGCACACGCGCAGTCTGGACAGCACGGCGCAGCAGTCATCCTCCTGCTGCGTCATCACCTGTAGCAGACTCAGCATCGGCCTCCAGAACAAGGCGCGCGTCTTCTGGATCTGTTCGGTGGCGATGTGCTTCGTGAACCGCAGCATGCGGTGGAAAGGGGCCGCCTTGGTCAGCACGCAGTTGATCAAGATGTCGGTGTGCTGGCCAAACTTGGCGAGCAGCACGTCAGTGGTCTGGTCCAGTCGGGAGTCATCCACGTTCCATGTCCGCAGTCTGCGCACCTGCGGCGTTGGAGGCTCGTACTCCATGCTCCACCGCTGCCGTCATAGAGCAATAGTGTCCGGGGAAAAAGGCACATTATCGGGTAGTGAAGGACACAACAGTCAGCGGGCACTTCTGACAAGCAAACGTTGCAAAATTATTAATAGCGTAACTTCGAACGTGCGCCCAACGTGAACATGCATATTTTGTCAGGACGTCAATGTTTAAAGGGAGATACGCAAAACATTATTATTGTGGTTTCTTGTTATTTGGAACATCCTGATTACGCAACTGTCAATTATTTGTATATCTTCTGAAATAGGCAAAATTTTGGGAGGACACTCACTTATTATCGAAATAGGTCAACAGTTCCGATAAAATACTGAAACCTTCACCCAACACTTACTTTTCGAAAACTATTTAAAGTTTAAAAGTAATGTTTTTTTGTAATAAAAATGTCTGTTCTCCTGTCTTTGTATTTGAATTAATTTTACAAAGCCTTTAAAAACTGCAAAATGAATTAGTTCGCCCTAGAAACGGAAAAAAACATAATCACTCAAGTCTTCAGCCGTTTCGTACCTCGGGTCTTGAGTCGTTTTCTGCTTCAGCCCCAGGATGACGAAACTTTAGAGATAGGTCACGTGACCCCGGTATGAGAACCCTAGGCTTCTGATTGGTTAATTGTGATTTCTTTTAAGCCCTATATTTCTGTTTCAAAAGAGTGTTGGAATGCTGTTTTTTCTTAAGTAATTTTTTTCTGTAGTAGTCAAAAGTTCTGCATCACTGTTTAGGATAGATATGACCTAATTCTTAGAGAAATCGATAGCCTTAGCCGTGGGTACGTCATATAAATCGATAAGAGGTGTACCGGTAAAGTCGTCTAGAAATGTTGACTTTGAGAGCAATTTTAAGGCATTTGCAGGCCAAATTCGCAAAAATGAGAATAGGACTTCTGAAACAACTTTGGTGGCCTTTTGATCTAGCCAATAAAATTTGTTTTGCGTATCTCTCTTTAATAATTAGCGAGGCTCAAAATACGAGAACAGCATCAGACATTTGGCGACCGTTTATGCCTTGATTATAACTTAAGAATTGGGAAATAGCACGTCTCTGCCATGTAGTGGTAGAGACCGACAAGAACTAGCTAAATTTCTCGGGAGAGGGTGAAAAATGTGAAGAGACTCCGTCAGTTCGGGGGAGGCCCAATTCTACATTGTTGGATGCTTACAGTGGGTCCGCCAGTGGCGGGTCTAGCCGGTCGGTTTGGGAGGGGCAAACCAAACTCGAAACTCGAAAAGCAAAAAAAAAACGTCACGCCTTCAAAGCTGCGCTACAATATCACTTGCCGGTAGAATTTTGGGTATTTGAGGCGAAAAGCAAAAAACGTCACGGGGTGAAAAAGATGGGCTCGAGATCCTTTTCCAGTCCAAGGCCTAATATTTACACTGAACTTACCTGGTTCTGTTTGAAGTTGAGAGTTGAAGCACCAAAATCTTGCTTATACACTAAAAAGGAGTCAGGGGAAAAAAGGAGGTCGATCACTTTGGGGGGAGGGGGGCAAAAACATAGTTTTGCCCCGAGCTTTTCGGTTTGGGGAGGGCAAATGCCTTTTTGCCCCCCCTTGGGTCCGCCACTGGCCGCTGCAGTGTTAGACTGTACCGGCCAGCATGTACGCGGATCCAGGGGGCAGGTGCCTACCCCGATCAAAACCAGGCGCCACCTGAACCGCCCACCGAGGTGGCCGTGCGGTTGCAGTTGGACCAGGCCACCACGACTGAGTTTGGGCCGGTGCAGTGGATCCAGCCAGCGGCGCAGAGTCCGGCGGCAGGCCACTGCGCCGTACTGGCTTCTCATTTGGCTAACCTCGAACTTGCCGAGCTTAAACTCCCCCTCCGCTGAAATATCGCCTCCCAGCCCCCGGCAGGCGAGTGTCGACACCCTGGAGATTTGACTTGGCGTCCCTGATCGGTGGAGAAGGCCAAAAGTGGCGCCGCTCTGGTCCATACAACACCTCCCCCCCGCCACAGCCAGGTCATCCAAGGCCAGCGGCCCCGGATGTGACATGCAACAGGCCAGGTAGCACCTGGCGTCTTGTTTGTTGAATTTTGCCCAGGTCATGGCAGGACCGACTCTTGAGATTGTTAGTTAGTATTCGGGTCTTCGGGCGCCCAACTTGGGATTGGAGCCTCACTAAACCTTCATTGGACTAGTATAGGCGCCCTGACTCCACCATCCCAACAAGTCACTTCTGCAATGGTGGGTGGATTTAAAAGCGAACGTTTAACGTCCCGCAGAGCACAGGGACGACTCAGGTCACCCTCTCACCGATCAGTTTCCAGCCCACCTACGTCGGGTAAATACTAAGACACGAAGCACCTCGGGGGAATTGATCCCAAGCCTTCTCGTATGCACTGCCACTGCAAGCTTCTGAGCAGCAGCGGGACGGAGCCCGGCGCCTTATCATCTCAGCCCATCGGAAGCCGTG
This sequence comes from Lepas anatifera, assembly GCA_034440635.1. Classification (NCBI taxonomy): domain Eukaryota; kingdom Metazoa; phylum Arthropoda; class Thecostraca; family Lepadidae; genus Lepas; species Lepas anatifera. The sequence continues at coordinate 40,785 of JAOTON010002044.1, forward strand.
TTACTGATACTACGGCAGCTGGTGTGTCAAGGGTAGCGAAAACGCCTCCGGGCTTATTGGGTCACAACGGTTAGTTATCGAAGCTTATCTACTATTTAACATACGTGCACGATATCGAAGTTATCGAAAAACTGACTTTGGTGGAGGTGACGCCAAAGGTTGGTGTCGTTGGGTGAGGCCGGGAAGTTGAAAATTAAAATTTGCGTGAAATAGAAAGAGTAGAGAATTTAAAACGCAAATTTTGTCATGTCAAGTGTGTTTCAATATCAAGCATTTTTTTTAGAGGCAGGAGAGCACATTGTGGTAGGGTAGATATAAGCAAAAGGAACAACTACACGGCTGTTGAGGAACAAGCCTCACCTCCAAAGCAGATCGTTGTGGTGTTGCCTGTTACGAGGCCGCTGCTACACTGCCGCCGACTTGGCAGGCGGGTCCGACGTGCACTCCCGTCCAGGCGCGCCTCCAGGCGCCCTACGCTATCCAGCACTGAGCCCGCCGTCATCCTCAGCTGCACACGATTTTGCACGGAGCAGAGGTCAGCAGTCACTCGGACGTGAGCAGGTCAGTAGTCACTCAGACGTGAGCAGGTCCCAGGTCAGCAGTCACTCGGACGTGAGCAGAACACAGGTCAGCAGTCACTCGGTCGTGGCAGATCAGCAGTCACTCGGGCGTGAACAGGTCCCAGGTCAGCAGTCACTCGGACGTCAGCAGAACACAGGTCAGCAGTCACTCGGGCGTGAACAGGTCCCAGGTCAGCAGCCACTCGGACGTGAGCGGAACACAGGTCAGCAGTCACTCGGGCGTGAGCGGAACACAGGTCAGCAGTCACTCGGGCGTGAGCGGAACACAGGTCAGCAGTCAGACCGGCCCGCCGAAAGATCCACAGGCTTATAGCGGCTCAATGCTTAGCTTTAGCCCCATCGGGGGGGCATCGATGGCCTCTTAAGTCTTTTTAGAATAGCAGAAAAACGCTTTGGCGCAGCACCGCGGTTGAGGGGTTTACTTCTCAAACCATAATGTTCTCACCATCCCTGAATTTTGTTGCCCCGGGCCTCACTAGGTCAGGTCACCAGGCGCGGTCAAACAAGGTCACCTCACTTCAACTTTTGAGCTCTACCATAGCTACATTTCTGAGCCAATCGATTTGGAACTTTTTACGTTTGATGACGCTTCCAGGGTCCAAAAAAATATATCCGTGATTTTTCCGTTTGACGACCAAAGGCCAGTTCACCAGGCGACCTCTCCCATACACAACACATGAGGAAAACTGCCTTATACTCTAAAAAGTCACAAAAATTATCGCAAACGCTGTTTTGTCAGAAAATCATTCTTGGTTACCATTCCACGGATTCCAGGGGTGATATTTGTCCTTTGACTTATTTGAGGTCATCACAGGTCACCAGGGGTCAAAAACAGTATTTTGACGATAACTTTTGGCCTAATCAAGCTAGAGCGCTGAATTAAATGTAATCGTGTATGTCTCCTGGTATCAGGTCGTGTTAGGTCAAGATGTGCCCTCTGGAACTGAAACCACTGGCGGGAGGTCATTATGTACAGCATGGAACTCCTGGCATTTTTCCATAAAATTTACTTTACCAGACCTCAATAACTCGGATGGCATGAGAGCTATGCCAAGGTTTCTTAGGCATTGTATCTTTTAGTCGAAATAGCTTCTCGTGACCCAACTTTACCTCTGGAGGTCAAACCGTTGACCTCGGCGCTTAAAAATATAAGTAAACCCATACGGAATTCACACGACCCTTCCAACGGACTTCGCAGATTTGCGCTAACCTCAATATTTTCGTAGTAAGGGGGGCCATCGATGGCCCCCTGTGGGGCGAAGGTGCGCCAGACCCCCGGGGGCACAGATTAAGTTTCTTCATTCATTGATGCCTCAGGTGGGGCCCTTTACATTTTGAACAATAGCGAGAGCTCTGTTGCCTTACGGGTAATGATTAAACAATCCAGCCCCCTGGAAAGCTAGTCTGACTGCGCCCCTGTTCAGCTGCCAGTCTGCTGGCGGGGTGAGTTGGGATGGGCGGTGCAGATTAGGGAAGGGGCTGCTCCGGGAAATCCGTGCAAGGCCCGCAGACTGCCACCCCACGCACCCCCAGCGGCGGTGCCGGGACGATAGCCGTTACTCGCAGGCGTGAATACATCAAATCAACCACTGGTGACGAAGCAGGGGACTTTACTGGCCGATTCTTCTTCAGCTTTCGGTGTTTGGGACGCACCGGCGGTTAAAAGTAGGGCCATTTAGCTTATAGACAGATTCGCATAGCTTTGAGCTCAGTAATTTACTAACAGCTTGAAAACTTGCTCAGAGTACCGCGGTTCCCCAAGGCCACAATACCTTTTACTGCACAGTGAATCCTCCCCAGGCCCCCGTCCAACGAATTTACACATCACGTGTTAAAATCAAGCTAAGCTGAGTACATCACTGCTCAACATCACCGATGATGACTTTTTGTAAGGCGTTCTGTGCACGGCACCTTAGCCTGCCTCTAAAGAACAATATCATCGGCATAATTCTCTCATCTGGCTTGGGGGATAAAGGACGCATAAAGTCGAGTTAATATAGCGTCGGAGGGAATCAGGACATGGCGAGGCGCCCAATCCTGGGTCCATCTGCAATATCGCCACTGACCGAGCCAGAAACACGCACTTTCCGACCAGACCGCCCCGGTCCTGGATTTCCTCTCTCCGGCACGCTCTGAGTCATCCAGTGATAGTGACCCCCCCCATATAACGAGACAATCCGGGCCCCAGCTTTGGGAACCCCCGCAGCCTACCGTCTGGCAGACATTGCCCATCCTGAGACGAGTGGATGCACGTACTACCTGACGTCAGAGGTCGGGCGAGAGTTCCAGAACCTCGCTTCGCCCGGATGGCACGGTGGGCAGTTGCATCAGAGCGGACTGCCAATGCAGGGCAGCTGGAACCCTGTAGAAGCGGTAAAGCACGAAATGGCAGCTCGGAATACGGCGGCCGACTAACTGAAGCGTGTTTCTATGCTGTCGTACTGGGAGGGAGGCGAGACCAGTTAAAAGTGTTTTACAGCAATTATGTTTTAATCAATCACCTCGGAAGAAACGCTGGGATATAGTAGGCTGAATTTGGCAAATCATCAGGCAGAACTCCCAGATTACGAAATATATCAACAATATATGATTCACTCAAGCCGCACCCGGCGAAACATCCGTGATACAATCTTCCTCTACAAAATGGAGCTCATTTGGTTGTAGACATGTTACAAATCACTCTTTCCTTTCTCAAGAGAGGTTAGAAGTTAAAGGGAATGTGACACCTTGATCGAATCCTGGAATTTAGTGTAATTAGGCGTACTTTTAGCCGAAAATAATGAAACCACTCATGAGTCCTCTGAAAAATGTACAATAAGCTCAATATTTTGATTTTTAAAATACTCCTCTAGGAAAAGAAATAAATATCTGCCTGTGAATTATGTCATGATCTCGCTACCACTACCATACCCGAAACGCTTCAAGGGCTTCGATTGGCTGATGCTCATCGTGACGTCAGCATATGTCATCACACCAGCAGCTCACAACAATGGCCGCCTGGCGAGAGGTACATGAGGTACATTTCGGGTAGTTTTTAGATTTTTTCTACGGAAATATCGAGTTCCAAGACAAATGATAAATAGAGTACCGGGTTTTCCTACTTGCTTTACAACTTGGATATCTCAGTTAAAATCACGTTATAAAGGTGCCACATTCCCTTTAAGGAATATTACTCCGAACTTCATTTTCCGGGGAAAATACCAATTGGTATTTTATCTAATACTCACCTAGCTTCAACTTATGCCACCCGCTTGCTGTCACTCTTGGAGTCACACACAGCCCCAAACATTTTTAGTTGCTCTAATCTGCCCTAAACAAAGCAAACCCTCCCGTAATCCTAGATCCCCTAACTCCAAGCAGATGACGTAAGCTGAAGCTAAGGAGTATTGGACATTCATAAAAAGGCAATGTTATCGTGGAACACAAGTGTTGCGCTAACTTCTTTGAGTTATAACCACTTATTTACTTGACGACTTTCCAGTCAAGCGCGTGGCAGCGATCCGTTTCAAGTGAGCTGTTTGTGGAGGAGGGGGGAGCACGGCCTACAAACGGCACATAGGAGAGCTAATTAAAAACTAAGAATTCTTAGGAGAGTGTAATGCCAGTGTTTCATCTACCCACGCAACACAAGTATGAGTGGGAATTGACAAACCAGTTTTCAGCGGGAGAAGGAAAACATCGTAAGAAGGAGCTAGTACCCAGAACACTTGCTTCATTCTCCATAAAGAATAGTTGAAAACGTCTGCGTGCCGGCCGGTTTATAAAGTCAGCAGCGCACAGACCTAACATCATCACCCCACCCAAACCTCACGTCTGAACTACAGCCGGGCTTCAAAAGCATCCACCCAATCAAAAGGGAGCACGTAACTAATCTTGGCAAGTAACGCCAGCGGGCATCCCAGCATGCACTTCCTTTGGCCGGGTGGCAGTCACCGCAATGCCACCGGCGTGTTCATGTTCTCCGGCGGCCGCAGAGCTGCAGCGCCTCCGCGGTGCTACTGCCCCAGACCCTGCTACACTGGCATTCACTTCCCTCGCAGGACCCTCACCACCCGACCAACCCTCTGCGAAGCACGTCTAAAACCCTGCCCCCGCCGTCGGCTCAGCAGCTCAGCGGAGGCAGCCGCCGCTTCACTTCACGGGCCTCACGCACCATTTCCACTGTACAACGTAGCTGCAGGCCACATGCCTTCACCCGGTCCAACTTGTAAGTTCAACTCCTCTGTTTGCGGCATGCTGCCCTGTCCAGGGGCGTCGCCAGGGTTTGTTTCTTGGGGAACCGACTCCGACCCGGCGACATCCGAGAGGGGAGGCCAGGAGAGGTTCACACCTGAAAAACGGTCCAGGGTGCAGGACCACCGCAGTCCAACTACAACCAGTTCTTGGCAACACGATGATGAGAAAGGTCTAAAACAGTCAGCCGAGCGCCCACTGATTCTGGTTCGACGAGCCCTCCCCCACTGGTTCACCACTTGAGGACGCAGCCCCGTTTGTGACGCCTATGCGGACCAGTATTCTACAACCCAGCTCACTGTTGATGTCGACCTCCACATCCGCCACTGCTAGGCAGTTTCAACATCGCTCCACAGTGAGCGCCGACCTTCGAAGCCCCCCGCCCCGCGGCGGCACACCTCCGACAAACGCCGGTAAACAGCGGCGCCGCAGGTGCTGGCGCCTCAGTGCTGGTACGGCGGGTACCCGTACTGGCCCGGCTGGGCGGTGGGCGGGGCGCCCGGCGCCGCCGGCCGGTACTGGTACTGCTGGTGGTGGTAGCCCGGATACTGCTGCGCCGCGCCCGGCTGGTAGTAGGGCGCGTGCGGCGGCCCGGCCGGCGGGTACTGGCCCTGCGGCGGAGCGGCGCCGCCGTGGTGCGGGTAGTGGTAGCCGCTGCCGGGCTGAGCGCCGGGGTGGGCCGCCGGGTGGCCGGGCGGGTAGGAGCCGGCCGGCGCTGCCGGCGCCCCCGGTTGGCCCGGGTGCGGCGGGTAGCCCGGCTGACCGTAGGCCGCGGCCGGCACCGAGTAGGGTGCGGCGGTGCTGGGCGGGTAGCCGCCGCTGCTGGAGGCCGGGTGGGCAGAGCCGCTGCCGGCGGTGGCGTAGTGCTGTCCGCTGCTGGGAGGAGCCGGCCCGCTGCCGCTGCTGTGTACCTGCTGGCTGCTGGTGGGCGGGAAGCCGGCCGGCTGGCTGGAGGCCGCCGGGTAAGGTCCGGCCGCCTGAGACGACGCCGGGTAGGGTGCGGCGGCGCTGTGCGGCGCCGGGTAGGGCGACGGGGACTGACTGCTGGCAGGGTACGGCTGCGGCCCCGACGGGTAATGAGACTGCGACTGCGGCGGCTGGCTGCTGGGAGGGTAGCCGCCCGGCTGAGAGCCCGGCTGGCCCGGGTACGGCTGCGGCTGCGGCTGGTACGGACTCTGGGAGCGCTGCCCGCCCGGCGGATACGGATGACCTCCGGCCGGGGGCGCCATGTGCTGCTGCTGCTGCTGCTGCGGGCTGGGACCGGGCCCCGGCCGCGGCGGCTGCGGGCTGGGCGTGGCCGTGGGACGCGGCTGCGGCGTTGAGACGGGCGGAGCCTGCGGCGAGCCCTGCGGCGGCACCACCGCCGGCTGGGGGGCTCGGCTGCGGTTGCTGCTGCGGACTGCGCACGGGAGGGTGGGGCGAGGTGGCGGCCTGAGGAGGCTGCTGCGCCTGCTGAGCCTGGTGGGCCTGCTGCTGGGCGTGCTGAGCCTGTTGGGCCTGTTGCTGAGCATGTGCTTGCTGCTGAGCATGCTGAGCCTGATTCTGAGCCTGCTGGGCCTGAGCCTGCTGAGCCTGAACCTGCTGGGCCTGGGCATGCTGCTGGGCCTGCTGCTGAGGACCTGACTGCGCCAACTGCTGCTGCTGCTGGGGCGGCGGCGGCGGCTGCTCCTGTTTGACCTGTGGAGCAGGGTGCTGCTGCTGCTGAGGCTGCTGCTGCTGCTGCTGCTGCTGCGGTGGAGGAGCTCCGGCAGTGGGCCGCGGCGGCTCTCTCTGCTCAGGCCGCCCCGGCTGCTGCTGCTGGGGCCCGGAGCCGGGCGCCGGCCCCGGGCTGGCGGTGGGCGCCGGCGGCTGGCCGGGCGGCCCGCCGCTGCCGTACTGGTACCCGGACACCGCCGGCGGGTGCTGCTGGTAGCCGGCCGCCGGGCCGTGCTGGCCGTGCTGGCCGTAGTACTGGCCCGGCTGGGGACCGCCGCCGCCGCCCGGCACCTGAGCCGCCGTCTGGCCCGGCTGACCGGGCGGAGTCTGGCCGTACTGTCCGTACTGGGCTGGCGGGCCCGGCTGCTGCCCCGCCGGGTACTGCTGCCCGGTAGATCCGGCCGTGCCGTAGCCGTACATCTGGTGGCCCTGGTAGCCAGGCTGACCGTAGCCGGGCTGGCCGTAGCCGGTGGACTGTCCGCCGTAGCCGTACCCGGACTGCCGGCCAGAGCGCACGTTACCGACCCGAGCTGTGACGTGGGGACAGTGCCAACGCCCTCCACCGAAACAGGCGGAGGCGAGGCTGCCAGGTTTCATGGCCAAAAGAAGACAACAAGTTGACTAGAAAAAGCCAAATCATTCTGCATTCCGTTTAAATTGAGATTATACTGATTTTCCTAGTTATATTTTTTTAGACGGAATCACTATTTCGGGGCCCTTTTAGCCAAAGTACACCGGGAAAAGTTCGTCTCCACTGTTTTCAGTGGAGGGCGCCGGGAGAAGCCCACTAGGAGGTACAATAATACAACTGTCACGGGATGTGATTACAAATAGTGGTGTAACAAACACTCTCTGTAACTGTGCACTGTTCACTGGGGCATAAACACGCTGACTCTTGAGATGATTCGAAAACTGATGATAATCAATACCCTCCGGGAGCTGAGTATAATTGATTTCCTTGACATCAGAACAGAGCAGGAGTAGGTAAAAATGATGGGGATCTGATCGCTCGGCACTACAGAAGCAAACACGATGCCAGCCAGGTCACGGAGCCGAAACTGAGCAGACTTATGAACTGAGCAGACTTATGAACTGAGCAGACTAATACGGCCAGCTCTCCGCGGCGTCATTCACGAGAGGCGGGTCCTACCTGCTGGGGCGGGTAGCCCTGCTGTCCTTGCATGGGGTAGCCCTGCATCGGACGGTACTGTCCCTGGTGACCTGCAAACACGAGGCACACGCTGCCCAAAAACAGTACCCAACAATCTCTCTTGAGATGCCATTTCCGCCGACCATAATAGTTGTTGGGGTTTAACGACGGACCAACTACCTACGGCGTCGCCAACTCTCACCCTGTTGGGAGGGATTTGGGGGATCAGATCTAATTATTCAGAGGCTCCGCCGGGACTCGAACCCGGGACCGGTGGCTTAGTAGACAGACGCACTATCCACTAAGCCACCCATTCCCCTTCCACCGACTACGACGGTGTCCGAACTGCATGAGTTAAGGCCGCAACAAATGAGATCAGTACAGAACACTCGTATCTTCACGTATAGACAGGCGGGAACAATGTGAGCTGGTAGTGTCGACAGCTTGAATCCATAGATATCGCATCAAAAACTTAATGCTGCGTATGACAGGACTGCATCGATAATACCGTGGTGGTACAATTTGAAGCGCCAGTGAAAATACCCCGGCTGTACACGCACAGCCGACTCTGGGTATCTTGGACTTTACCACTGTATGGCACGCACATACAGTGGTACAAACTGTCATATTAGTTTTCCTCGGTATCAGACAATTAGAATCGGCCATATTCGCCTTCCTCAGTATTAAGCCATTATAATCCGTCATCGTGACTTTCCTCACTCTCTAACAATTGTGTTATTTGATATAAGCAAACCATCTAAAAAGGCTGGACCGAGCCGGGAGCGGCGGCCACTCACGGTTAGGCATCATGCCGGGCTGCTGCGGCGGGTACCCGGCGCCGTACTGGGGCGCCCTCTGTCCGCCGCCGTCGGCGGGCGGCACCCCCGGCTGAGAGCCGGGCGGCTGCGGCGGCTGACAGCACCGGCTCAGGGTCACAGCACAGCTCAGGGTCATAGTACAGTTCAAGGTCATAGTACAGCTCAAGGTCATAGTACAGCTCAGGGTCACAGTACAGCTCAAGGTCATAGTACAGCTCAAGGTCATAGTACAGCTCAGGGTCAAAGCACAGCTCAAGGTCATAGTACAGCTCAGGGTTACAGCGCAGCTCATAGTCAGGAACAACTCAGGGTTAGAACACAGAGAGCAGGTCAGGGTCAGAGCCCAGCTCAGGGTTAGATCACTGCTCAGAGTCAGAGTACAGCCCAAAGTCGGGGAATGGCTCAGGGTACAGCTCAAAGCGAGAGCACAGCTCAGGGTCAAGATAAAGTTCAGGGTCAGAGCACAGATCAGGGTTAGCGAAGGATAGGAATGCACAAAAGAATTCAGCGTCTGAGTGATGATCAGGGTCAGAGCACTCCCACAGGGTTGTGGCCAAGTTTAGAATTGGGTCAAAGTGCAGGTTTATGTAGAGCAAAACTCAGGGCCGCACCATGATTCAGGGTCATCACGGTCAAGGCATGGTCAAAGCACAGGTCAGGGTCAAAATAAAGCTCGGGGTCAGAAAACAGGATTAGAGCATAATTATGTTGTCCAAGCCCAAATACAATGAAATTAACCACTTCGCTTTATTGACCCCAAGTGTCAGTCACGTTCGTCTCCCGGGTAATAGGAAGCCTCAATCGTGTCACAATAAAAATGAAAGATAGCCAGAAAACTAGCCAAATCTGCGACACACAACCAGTCAGTTAATCCCAGTCAGAGATACCTCACACAGGGCCTGACAGCAGACTCTGACTCTGCGGCCTGACAGCAGACGCTGACTCTGACTTTGCGGCCTGACAACAGACTCTGACTCTGCGGCCAGACAGCAGACTCTGACTCTGACTCTGATGTCTGACAGCAGACTCTGGCTCTGCGGCCTGACAACAGACTCTGACTCTGCGGCCTGACAGCAGACTCTGACTCTGATGTCTGACAGCAGACTCTGGCTCTGCGGCCTGACAGCAGACTCTGATTCTGCGGCCTGACAGCAGACTCTGACTCTGACTCTGCGGCCTGACAGCATACTCTGACTCTGCGACCTGACAGCAGACCCTGACTCTGTGGCCTGACAGCAGGCCCCGACACTGCAGTATGACAGCAGACTCATGGACAGCAGACTCTGACTGAGAGCAGACTCGGCGGCCTGACAGTAGAATCACGGCCAGCAGACTGACTCTGCGGCCTGACAGCAGACTCTGACTCTGATGTCTGACAGCAGACTCTGGCTGTGCAGCCTGACAGCAGACTCTGATTCTGCGGCCTGACAGCATACTCTGACTCTGCGACCTGACAGCAGACTCTGACTCTGCGGCCTGACAGCAGGCCCCGACACTGCAGTATGACAGCAGACTCATGGACAGCAGACTCTGACTGAGAGCAGATTCGGCGGCCTGACAGTAGAATCACGGCCAGCAGACTCTGACTCTGCAGCCTGACAGCAGACTCTGACTCTGACTCTGATGTCTGACAGCAGACTCTGGCTCTGCGGCCTGGCAGCAGACTCTGACTCTGCGGCCTGACAGCAGACTCTGACTCTGACTCTGCGGCCTGACAGCATACTCTGACTCTGCGACCTGACAGCAGACTCTGACTCTGTAGCCTGACAGCAGGCCCCGACACTGCAGTATGACAGCAGACTCATGGACAACAGACTCTGACTGGGAGCAGACTCGGTGGCCTGACAGTAGAATCACGGCCAGCAGACTCTGACTCTGCAGCCTGACAGCAGACTCTGAATCTAACTCTGCGGCCTGACAAGAGACCCTGACGCTAACTCTGACAGCCGACTCACGGGCAGCAGACTCTGACTCTGACTCTGACGGCAGACTCACGGGCAGCAGACTCTGGATGTTCTGGCTGGAGTCGGCGATGCTGGCCAGGTACACCAGGTTGCGGTGCAGCGCCTGCTGGAACTGGTGCACCTCCTGCGCCTTGCCCTTGTTCTGGTAGTCCTGGATGGTCTGAATCAGCTGGCTGTTCTCGTCCAGCAGCTGCAGCGGGTCAACGGTCAGCTGGAGCGCCGCGGAGAGTACAACAGAGGCATCCGACACCGGTCCATCCCACACACAGACCACCGCCCGGACCTAGCACATGGGTCTGTGGGTGAGGCACACCCAGGGCTCATGCATGCCCGACCTCGAGAACTCAGCTCAGCCTGCGATTTGTTTGATTCTAAATAAGAAAGAAGTGCTGTTTAAATTTGAGTAATTTGCAACAAGATGAGTAGGGCTTGTTTTGCAATGGTTTAATGGTGATACCGAGGGAATACGAGGCTGCAGTTTTCTCATTAAAGAGAGGGATTCAATTTTCTAAAGTGTTATCTTCTAACAGTGGTTTTTATGGACAAAACAAGTCTGCCAATCTTAAAAACATTCTTCTTCCCACCTTAGCTCTCCGGGAACAAAAACATGGTGTTTTTTATCATGATGACGTCCCTACAACAAGTTTTCCTTGAATACAAAATTTAAACAGCAGGCGAATGCAGCGCAGCATCAGCATTCCATATATAATCCCAATTTTCCTCCGAAATTGAAACCCTCGGGCATGGGTAACATAGAATTAAGGTCAGTAATTGTTGGCACAGAAATATCTCTATCAGCTCTTTGAAGGTTACCGAGATGTAGTAATTGTTGAAGGTTACATAGGTGTATACTATTGTTTAGCCTCTTGGTCAGGAAGTCTCCCACACTCCCTCAGTGCATCTCTTCCTTACTTCCTTCCACCCTCTCTCCCTGCTCCTCCTTAATTCTTTCCATTTTCTTCCTCCCTGCTTCTCTCCCCCTCTCTCTCGTGCGCGCTCTCTCCCCCTTCCCTTCTAAACTCCCTTTCTCCCTTGCCTCCTTCTTTCTTTCTTGCTCTTTATGATAAATTATAGATATTTTTGTGACAACCAGCCTCAAATGTTTTTGTGTGTGTGAAATATTGGTTGATATCTAGGCCAAGATTATATTTATGTAAACTTGACCATAAAAATTGTTCTTATGTCAGTTAAGGAGGCGGGTGCGCCACCTTGAATTTTTGCGGGATAGGGACAGAAGAAATGGTGTTATGGTACATGTGTTATCACCTTCATTTTGATACAAGTAGCATTACCAGCAAGCATCAGTGGTTGTTCGAGGAAAAAAGGTCTTCATGTGAAATTGTTTTTTCTCTTTTGTTTTGCCCTGGCTGCTTATTGGGGGCTGGCGCCGCCGCGGCTTGCCGGCGGCTGGCCGTCCGACCGTGGGTGGGTGACGTCCGCTCTGCGGTTGCGTGGTTTCGTATCCGCCGGTCGCTGTACCGGGACGGCCTCCCGCCGCCCGCCGCGGCGGCCACTCTGCGGCTCCGGGTCTTCGGTCGCCGCGGTCGATTAGCCGCGGCGACCGAATCTTCGCGTTTAATCTTACCTTTATCTTGGTATTTAATAATTCTTTCTAGTATTATTGGTATTTATAGTATTGTTCTAGATTCCCCAGATGTGGGACAGAAAAAGCTTAAGGTATATCTAGTAGCTTTTTTTCAGTTTGTACGTATGAATCTTAGACAGGACGTCGTTGCTCCTTATCAAGCGTTGGTCGTTCGGGGTTGCCTTAACTGCATTTTCAATTCTGATAAAACTGAACACCAAACAAAGCTATATACACACAGCGATACATTGACAGGTGCAAGCCAAGACCTAGAAGATATCTGTCGTGATGTTCTCTAAAATGTTTGAGAATCCTTTTAAAGATATAGTACTTGAAGATACTTCTGATTTAAACCAGCAATTTATTGAAATAACAAATAAATGTGAATACTATGTACCTCCCATTAAAATGAATATATCAAATAGTTTTCAAATTATCCATATAAATGATCAATCAAAAACAAGTTTGATGAAATCAAAACCTTTCTATCACAATCTGGCATAACTTGGTCTATTATTTGCATCGCGGAGACATGGCTGAAAAAAGAAATCGAAAAATATTTTGATATAGATGAATATGAACTATATTCATCGAGTCGGGAAAATAATCAGGGGGAGGAACAGCAATATATGTGAACAAAAAATATACCTCTAGAAGAAGGGCAGATCTCGAGTTTGAACAAATAGAATCCACTTTTGTAGAAGTAGAGAACGCAGGAGATAAACATGGGAAACATTTCGTGGTTGGTGAGGTTTATAAACCTCCAAACCAGGATAGCAATAGCTTTCTGGAACATTTTGAAAAGGTTTTGGACTCAATAAATCCGTGTAAAAATGACTATGTATTGGCAGGGGACTTCAACTATGATTTATTAAAGACTAAAGATGACAAAAACGCACATAAGTTTCTAACCCTGATGTTATCATACAACCTTTTGCCTCTGGTCTCAAGGGCAACTAGCTTTGCATCAAATTCTCATACCTTATTGGATAACTTTTTTGTCAGTAATACAGATCAAGTTGCACATTCAGGTATAATTGTAACTGATATATCTGATCATTTACCTATATATATATAACTTTTTAAAAAAGATTAGTTAATACAAAAACGGCAATTATGATAAAGGCTTTAGACTGGTCCAAAGAAAAAGAAGTTAATGATTATATTGTTTCGGAATTAGCCAATTTTCAAAACATCAATGATCCTGATGAGGCTTGTGAAGTTCTTATTAATACCTATAAAATTGGAATTGATAAATTTTCGAAATCATTTAAACCATGTAGAAGAAAAACTCCAATTAAACCGTGGATTTCTCCAGGGATACTAGCGTCTATAAATTATAAGAACAAACTGTATCATAGGTATATTTCACACAAAAATAGGAAAAAAACAAATAGTGAAAATGATCCTGTGCTGAGACAACATGAAAATAAATATAAACTTTATAGAAACTACCTGACTAAAATTATTAAGGAAAGTAAGAGGAAATACTATATATCTGAGTTTGAAGCTCATAAGGGGGATGGAAAACAAACGTGGAAACTTTTGGATGAAATTATGAATCGAAACACTGTGAAAAGTACATCATATCCCTCTGTGTTTTTTGATAATAGTTCCGGGGAGCACAAAGATGATGACATAGCGAATGGATTTAACGATTTTTTGCTACAATTGGATCAACACTTGAAAAAGACATCCCTGTTTCGAACATAAATCCTATAGAATATCTCGAAGATTACTCACACCCACCATTTACGGCTGAACTTTCAACAAACCAACAACAGATAGAAAATATCATCAAATCACTAAAACAAGTGGGTGGTGGCATTGATGGAATTAGCACAAAGATTCTGCATCGTACATATAAAAGTTGTCTTTGTAATTTGACTTATTTTTTCAACCTATGTCTCAAGAAAGGTATATTCCCAAAGATGTTAAAAGAAGCAGTAGTGGTCCCAATATTTAAATCAGGTGAAAAAGATAGATTTACGAACTATAGACCCATTTCATTGTTACCCATGTTCTCCAAAATTTTGGAACGGGTACTATACCAATATATCTCTGATTATTTGATCGAAAATAACATCTTATATTCATTTCAGTTCGGCTTTAGAAAAAAGCATAGTACGTACATGCCTCTGGTACATCTTTACGAGAGCGTAACAAAATCTTTAGAAAAGGGTAACACATCATGTGGAATTTATTTAGACTTGAAAAAAGCATTCGATACGGTTAGTCTAGGCATACTATTGCAAAAATTAGATCACATTGGTATTAAGGGTAAATTGTATAATATTATTTCTTCATATCTAACTAACAGATTTCAGAGGACTAAAATTAAGGGGGTCATCTCTCATGCAAAACAACTAAGAACGGGAGTACCACAGGGGTCAATACTAGGACCACTATTATTTATTATATACATTAATGATATGTATCGAGTGTCCATTGAAACTAGATTTTACTTATTTGCAGATGATACTGCTATTATAATCTCGGGGGATGATGTGAGAAGTGTACAGTCAAAAATCCATAAAGTTCTTCCAGAAGTGTCAAAATGGTTTCAGTCCAATCGTTTGTCTCTAAATGCTTCAAAATCTCATTATCAGCTTTATTCTAGCGCTAACATTAGAAATTTTGATGTAAGACTAAATGGAATGCAGCTTAAACGTGAAGAAACTGTAAAGTATCTTGGCGTTTATATTGACGAAAAGCTTAAGTGGAATTCGCACATCCTTCATGTGTCTTCGATTATAAGTAGAAATTTAGGAATCATGAGCAGAGCCAAGTATTTCCTATCATCGCACGAACTCACTCATTTGTATAACGCCTTTATATTGCCCCATCTAAATTATTGTGCAATGGTTTGGGGTAGTAATTACGAATCCACTCTCGATAAGATCATCAAATTACAGAAACGTGCTATTGGAATCATCGACAAAAAACCCTATTATTACCACACAAATGAACTGCTTCTAAAATTAAAAATACTTAAATTCCCTGAACTAGTCTCAGAACAAAAAGTTATTATATTGTCGAAAGTATTGGATGGTACAATGCCAGATGTGATATCGTCTCTTTTTCAGAAATACAGAACAACTAATACGAGATTGATTAGACACTTTGAAATACCTCAGGCTACAACAAATTATAGGAAATTTGCTCTGGCATGCTCTGCACCTGAAATTTGGAACAAAACTATATGTCCAACCTTTAAATGTATAACGGAAGTTCCTCTAAACAAACATGTGCTTAAAAAATATATCAGAGAAGTATTCTTTTGCAATTATAGAATTCTTAATAATGAGCCTCGATGACCGGCGCTGATGGTGGTGATGATGTACCGGAGCACAATGTGTGTGGGTGTGGGCGTGCGTGTATGTGAGTGGGATAGTGTGCTTGTAGGTGGGCGAGAGGGAGTACTTGTGGGTGGGAAGGTGGATGTCTGCCGTGCGTGGGTGGGTGACTGCGGTACTCGGTGTGTGTGTGTGTGTGTGTGTGTGTGTGTGTGTGTGTGTGTGTGTGTGTGTGTGTGTGTGTGTGTGTGTGTGTGTGTGTGTGTGTGTGTGTGTGTGTGTGTGTGTGTGTGCGTGCGTGCGTGCGTGCGTGCGTGCGTGCGTGCGTGCGTGCGTGCGTGCGTGCGTGCGTGCGTGCGTGGTGTCTGACTCCCTGCTGCGCTTGCTTGCTAATTTGCCTGCTTGCTTGCTTGCCTATGCCTGCATGTCTGCCCTAATTTGCTTTCTGTCTTCCGAGTTCTCTGGCGAATGTTACTAGGCCTCTATCTTTTCGCCAGAATCTCGGAGGGGCTAACACGAATCTCCAGTTTCGGGTAGTCCCGTTTGGAAAAAGACTAACAATCTAACCGGTAATGAGCTAAATTATTATGCATTTAACCTAAATAGACCTGTATTCCTGCTCCCTGTATATTTACAGGGAGCTACTACTGGCAGTTTTTACTAATAGTATGATATTTATTATGCTTTCTTTAAGTTACTTTCTTTTTCCTAGCAGGGCGTGCCGCGACTTGTAATATTTTGTTCTGGTGGTGTTAACGTAAGGGTACTGTTGTCGTTGGGATCGCGGAGGGGGCACGCCTGGCTACCCGTTTAAATGGATGGCGGACCTTTTCTAGCAATAGAATTGCATGTAAAAAAAATGTGAAACTGATAAATCAAGAAGTACGGCAGACTGACAGTAAAGATGGCTCACTTGCTAAAATGGTATTTTCAATGAGTGGGAGGGCTTATAATTTAGACAAATCAAATTTTTGCAACAAGATGGAAAGGGATTCCTTCAGGGTCTGGATCAAACCCTTGGTGCGTTTCACTTTCAATTGTAAATCAAGCAGAAATTCGGCACAAGGAGCTTGGAGTGAAATGGAATAACCGGTAATGATTGTTCCACACGCTTTACCAAACTGATATTTCAGTTCAAACCCAATTATAAAAGTGAAACACTCCCTTTAAACTCATAAAAACCCGGGTACACCCAGGACCAGATGCACTTTCATCAATTCAGGCTCAACCGCATGTGTATGGGTAGTCCCCACGGCGAATAACTGGTGTATTGGGGAGAACCCAGAGGGGGCTGTTCGCGCTACAAGTCTGTTTGATATTCGACAAGGGTGAGCACGTTTGCTGAAAGGGCGCTAATGTCTATTGAAACACACACACACACACACACACGCACACGCACGCGCACGCGCACGCGCACGCGCACGCGCACGCGCACGCGCACGCGCACGCGCACGCGCACGCGCACGCGCACGCGCACGCACACGCACACGCACACGCACACGCACACGCACACGCACACGCACACGCACACGCACACGCACACGCACACGCACACGCACACGCACACGCACACGCACACGCACGCACACGCACACGCACACGCACACGCACACGCACACGCACACGCACACGCACACGCACACGCACACGCACACGCACACGCACACGCACACGCACACGCACACGCACACGCACACGCACACGCACACGCACACCACACACACACACACACACACACACACACACACACACACACACACACACACACACACACACACACACACACACACACACACACACACACACACACACACACACACACACACACACACCTTACTTTAGGACTGTTGGCGGCAACACTGCCATGTCTTCTGCATAGTAACGGCGTCAATCACTTACATGCTGTGCCTTCATGGCACCATTGTCCATCTTCTGCTTCTACAAAACAGTCTTAGCCATAACAACATATAAAAATTACTTCCAGCATTTTCTCTCATGAATGCCGCGACACCAGTACCTGCACAACGCCATCAGTTGCAACATTCAAAGACAAATTGATTAAAATATTTCAATTACAAAAGCTGTCGCCTATTTTGAGAGAGAGGCACGACAAGCTGGGGTGATGATCTGCCCGTCTCAGTACAGTAGCACTCTCCCTACACTGACGACAGCAGGGCCTCACCTTCTGAATCTGCTGAGCAGTGGGAGGCATGCGGCCCGCGCCTCGCCTTCTGAATCTGCTGAGCAGTGGGAGGCGTGCGGCCCGCGCCTCACCTTCTGAATCTGCTGAGCAGTGGGAGGCGTGCGGCCCGCGCCTCACCTTCTGAATCTGCTGAGCAGTGGGAGGCGTGCGGCCCGCGCCTCACCTTCTGAATCTGCTGAGCAGTGGGAGGCGTGCGGCCCGTGCCTCACCTTCTGAATCTGCTGAGCAGTGGGAGGCGTGCGGCCCGCGCCTCACCTTCTGAATCTGCTGAGCGGTGGGAGGCGTGCGCCCCGCGCCTCACCTTCTGAATCTGCTGAGCGGTGGGAGGCATGCGGCCCGCGCCTCACCTTCTGAATCTGCTGAGCGGTGGGAGGCGTGCGGCCCGCACCTCACCTTCTGAATCTGCTGAGCAGTGGGAGGCGTGCGGCCCGCGCCTCACCTTCTGAATCTGCTGAGCAGTGGGAGGCGTGCGGCCCGCGCCTCACCTTCTGAATCTGCTGAGCAGTGGGAGGCGTGCGGCCCGCGCCTCACCTTCTGAATCTGCTGAGCAGTGGGAGGCGTGCGGCCCGCGCCGCGCTGCGCCTGCTGAGGCGTGGGAGGAGCAAACATCACCGACATACTGCCCTCTCTGTCTTATGCCTGCCAAAACGATACAATCATATCAATTATCGACAGGATGGCATGTCATCACTTATAATTTTTGAGAGGATGGAACTGGTTCAAGTCAAGGCCCTATAATGTTGTGTAAATACGAAACACACCTAACAGAGAAGTAGCATCGGTCTTGACTCAGACAGTTAGGGTTTATATGTGCGCCCCTGTTTGATAACGTGCAACGTGATGCCATAAATCCGGATTCAGTGCTGTCTCCAGTTGTGAGCAGGCGTTCTCAAGCATCTCGCACCAACGTCAACACCGACAGCTTGCCCGACCAGCTAGGCAACCTCTGATTTTCTTTTCTGCACCACCATCGGATGATCAATCAGAGAAGCATGAGGGTGGGTCCCATAAGTCCTATTGCCCAATTAACACCATTTGTGGTGAATAGAGGAATAATTGTGGAATTGTGTCCAATTTCACTGTAATATGCAGCATTGATTGCTCGTTCGCGAAAATTCAGGAGTTAAACATGCAGCATTCAATTTTTGTGTTTTACCGTCACCAGTCCACAGTAAAGGCCTTAGCATCCATGCCAGTCACACCCACCAGAGCAGACCAGCTGAGAGAATGGGGGGGGGGCACTTCTGGGACAAGTCTGGGGATAGAAATAAATCCGAAATATCCAGCCTAACACGTCCGCCTTGCCAGCCTCTCCCCAACTATAAAGATACCAAAATAAGGATAAAAACATTTTATATAGACTGTCTCCAGGCATCAAAACCAGCCACAGTTTGATTCAGTTGATATCAAGATTTAGAAACTGATCATGTAACTGCCGGGCCGCGGCTTGCGGCGCTTTATTTTTTGTATTTGGAGCATGACTAACGGGCACTTAATTTCTGACCGAAACTTCGCCCATCCCCTCCATATTAGCTCGGCACTCCTATTTCCCTCCTCACGCTGACTCGTGTAGTGGTTTCTTGTATCGTGCACCTGCAATAAACGTAGGGAAGTACAATGTTTTGGCTACCCTTAAGCTTCGGGCCAAATATATAATAACAAATGAGGTGTTCAGGATACTGGAAATACAGTGTATCTGACATCCTATTGTTGGTAACACTTATTGAATGCCCCAAAAGTTTAATATACATGCAGCATTAGGATATTCAGAGTCACATAGCTTCTGTCACTTTTTTTTGTTAAAATCAGCTGGTGGCAGAAAACCCCTCCTCTGCCAGTAAGTCCAAGCCTGATCACCAGCCCGCAGGATGTGGCAGGTTTCAACAGGATCTCATTGGGGCAGACCTCCTAATTTGAGGCAACTTTTTTACTTCTTTGGAGCCAGTAAGGACACATTGGGACAAAAACTGACATTTGGGACAGCATCGATCCATTGGGATAGGGGCGACCGGGACCGGTCATCGGGCGGGGTGTCGACGTGGACGTGTATGTGAATGCGTATTCATATATTCACATGTGTTCTGATGATTCCTCTCTGGACTGACAGGAGCGTCTTTGACTCAGGCGTCTCTTTGACTCAGGCCTGACAGGAGCGTCGGCGACGAACGATCGATTGAGTGGAGCCATCTTTTTCTAATTCTATGGTGAGTCTTTTTCTTGACCGATGCCGGATGTTCTGATGCGGAACTGGGCTTATTGCCGATGCTGTGTGGCGACGGCGTATGATGACTTATCAGGTCGCAAGTTCTCATGTGGCAACTTATTACGGAATTCTGCGATCTGAGTGCGGCAGCGCGCCATTGGCCCCTGTTTTGGGGGTGGGGGGTGGGGCTACTCTGAGGCGGGCACGTTGTGAGCCCCTGAGTAGGCGTGCTACGACGCAAAACATTAGGCGTTAGTTTGACCGTGAGCTGCGAACGTCGCTATTATCCGCCTGTTGCCGCCCGGATGCAATCTGTTAACATTAAGTACGATGTCATTAATGTATCGATGTTTACCTTAATCGAGGGCGCCCAATCCAGGCTAAAAACTTCATATGTATAACTATGTTGTGAGACCGCCTGTATAACTTCTGATTTGGTTTATGATGGTTTATATTACCTCTCTATCTAAATGTTAGTTGTTCCCTGCGAAGGACCGACCGGAAATTCGAGCTGATTGGTGCTGCCGTGTGTTGCCGTTGTCCTGTCGCGGCCGGGGCCTGCCGTGGTGGGTGCTGCGGCCTTCGAGTGGGGTTCGGTGTGCCGGGCTGAGTTTTGACGCGCGAGATTACCAGGTTGGGTTCATCATTCTGTTTGACATGTTCGGGATACCCTTCCTTCTGCGCCCGGCTCGAGCGGCGGCCGTCCCGGTGGTGGCACTGGCGATTGGTTCCCGGGAACTCTCGACTTTGCCACCTGCGGGGCGGCCGCTTGCTCCAGCCGGGCGCGGCTCTCTGGGGGCGGATCTTGCATTTACATGCTGGTGGCGCCCCCACAGTGGATTGGTGGCGCCAATGTGTGGCTGCGTGGGCGGATCTTGCATTAGCATGGGGGGTGCCTCCCCCGTGGAGTGGTGGCGCCACCATGTGACTGCATAACCTGGCCTGGCTAGCAGGGCGCTGGCATCTGAGATTGTTTTAACATGCCGTTCCTATAATCTCGCTCGATTCTTATCCACGTTAATTTTAGTGCATACAAGCTTAACCTGTGATCATTTTAGGGCGTACCTACATATAACCGTCCAACTGCAAAAAGGGAAAGTGGATGTCTTATTTAAGGTCAGCCTAGAGTTGCCTTTGTGGTACCCCATCTATTTATGGTGTACATCTTTGCAAATGTATGTATGTATTCAGACAGATACACCAAGAAAAAAATCAAAGAAGGGAAACAAGATTATTGATTAGTAAGCCACTGAAGTGTGTAATTGCCATTAAAACTTTTTATTTTGGAGAAAGCACAATGGGGATACCACATTAGTAAGAATTCCTGCTGAATGTTAAGTTTCAAGGCATATTATAGAAACCAAATGTAAGGGTTTTTCTTAAATTAATTGATAGTTACCTATTTTTAGTTATCTTGCAAAATTTTAGCTTAAAAACGGAATTTTGAGCAAAAATGAGGGGAATACTGACTAGTACTAAAAAATATACCCTATTTGAAAGAAAATTTTGTACCATCCACTAAGTCTATGCCCCATTTGGGCCAGGATTTGAGCTGCCCCAATCAGTGACGGATCTAGGATTTCGTTAAGGGGGGGCCCAGGCTCGGAGGGCGCCGAACCTGGGGGCGCCGAACTTGAGGGGCGCCAATTTCAGTGGCGGATCTAGCCGGTCGGTTTGGGAGGAGCAAACCAAAGTCGAAGAGCAAAAAAAAAAACGTCACTCAGCAAAAAGCTGCGCTACCAATATCATTTGCCCGTAGAATTTTGGGTATTTGAGGCAAAAAGCCAAAAAAAACTTCACGGGGTGAAAAATATGGGCTCGAGATACTTCTTCCTATCCAAGGCTGGCTATACTATGACTTGCTATACTATGGAGGTCTGGCTATACTATAACTGAGAATTATTGATATTTACTCCATGATTCTGATGAAGGGCTATGCCCGAAAATATAATCTTCAGTGTTTTTTACATTTCTGGATTCGAGGGGACAGGCCAGGGAACATCTTATCAACTTATGTTCTGTTTGAAGTTGAGAGTTGGAACACCAAAATCTTGCTTATAAACTAAGAAGGAGTAGGGGAAAAAAGGAGGTCGATCGCTTTGGGGGCGAAAACGCAGTTTTGCCCCGAGCTTTTTCGTTTGGGGAATGCCTTTTTCCCCTCCCCCTTGGATCCGCCACTGGCCAATTTAACACCCAAAAGGCGGCCAGTGTCAATGAAGAACGCGTTTAAAAAAGGATTTGTAAATGCTTATTTTCATTAAAGCTTCCTCTCAGTGAGGATATGTTCACGTTTACCATCAAGCATATTTCGGGCCAGCTAACGACTGGTACCGTGGTAGAAAATGCTGAAAGCACCCACTGACACTAACTGAAGCACGATGAGCAAATAATACAGTTATATTCGGTCATGGTAAAAACTGAGGTGTCGTATCCACCACCTCCACTTATCACAGTTGTCCTGGCTAACGGCTCAATACTGAAATACCCGATTGACGCTAACCTGAGCCTCATAGGCCGCAGAACCTCTGCGAGCCTGGGCCCCTGAGTTTTCGGTGACTTCGATGAAGTTATATCGAGTCCCCTCAGCTGATCTGGGACCGCTTTAGTTAACCAGGCTCTCATACTGAACTTGAAACCTATATGTCGCGCTGAAGCCTATTAAGCTTTTTGGGCCCTTTTATTGATATAGGGCCCCTCAGCCGGTCCTGGGCCCTCTGAGCTAAAAGCTGGAGCTCTGAGCTCTGAGCCCCAAGCTGGATTAGTGTCCCTTAAGCTGGTCGGGGTCCCTGGGTTGGTACCGTTTCGTTTAACTGATATAGATCCCTTCAGCTTGTTTGGGGCCCGTTGTGCGTATCTGGGCACTAGTTTGTCGAGGCACCCAGCTAGTCTGGCCCTATTAGTTTTATGGGCCTTCTGAGCTTCTGCAGGTTCCCCTCAGAGTGTCTGGGCCCCATGAGTTGAAAATTGGACCCCTGGGTTAGTTTTGGGTTCTTGAGCTTATTTAGAAACCGTTTAAATAGGTAGGCACCCCACGCTGGTCTTGAGAATCCTGTGTTGGCGCTGAGGTCAAATGAGCTCGTCGGGGCCCTTATCTGGGGCCCCCTTAACTGGCACGGACCCCTCAGCTGATTTTGGAGACCCAAAATCCCTCCTACCGGATTCCACCCACGCCAGTTTTCCTGACTCCCTGAGGGCCCCTGGGGGCCATTGGGGATTTTTCCCGCGATCAGCGCTAGGGCCCCCTCCCGAGACAAAGCTTACAACATGTCTCTGTGTATATACTCTAGCATCTGCCCAGTGACCCAAAATAGGTTTTGCGCTAGGGTGTCGAGTGGAAAATTCAGCTCCGAATGTATGGCGAGTGAGTGGAAAATTACCCTCAAAATGTACGGCGGAGTAAAAAATTTCCAATTTGGGTACTCAGGTGGTAAACTCTCAGACCCCTTGTTTGAACTGAGGGATGGATATTTCCTTTAATTTTCTCAAAGTAAATATTTTTAAATCGTCCCCAAACAGCATTGTTTGTTCATTACCATGTGAAAAATTTGGGTAAAGCAGGTAAATCTTTACCAGCTGAAACCCCCTGATGCAGTCTCCAAATTTTTTAAGGAGTTGGTGAATTTCCACAAATAAAAAAACTTTTTGGGAGGGCCTCTGAGACCAACCTTCGGGGAAAGAATTCTGGGAGCCACCAAGACTCTTGGGGGGCTTCCCTAGACCAACTCTTGTGCCCCTCCTCTCCTCTCCCACACGACCAGCTTTAAAGGGCCCCTGAGACGAAATATCGGGGCCCCCTTAGACCAACTCTGCAGAGGGGGCCTCCGAGATTGGCAGTGAAAAATGAAAAGGGATTTTTCATGCAATACCTAGTTCAAAAATTAATTATCTAAGCATACACTGCATAGTTTTCCTGTCCGGGACAACGCCCCTCCTATACCTATACCTATAGTTATCGGAATTTTGGAGGCCACTCCTGACCTCAATCACTGCACCTCGCATACACCTATGCTAGGGCCCAGTAGAGCCTTGGTTTACACTTAACTAACCCAGACGAAACTACAAACATTCTATCATGGCAATAAGCTCTTCCAAACTTTTGCTAAAAGTTTCTTTTCTTTACCTGTCAATTCCCCTGCTTCTCTTCACATATATACTCACCTTCTTATGAGTATGCTGCTTTCTATCAATATCTAATCGAAGCTAACAGCCCCCTTTCTGTTGTTTCTTCCTTTCGTCTACAATCAGCCAGGCGCAGCGGGTTGCGACAGCGTCATAGCGACTACTAATTTAAATTTCTGATTGCTTTCCCCTTGCCGGTCGCATGAGTAACATTATTTGCATTTCAAAAATTGCTCTAAATTCATTTTCTAAATCCTTAAAAACTAGAAAATTATACAACTAAAAGCACACTAAGAGAAAGACTAACAATGTTTTGTCAATAACGAATATGAAACCGGCCTTTCAAAAAGCCTAAAGATGCCGCTTTTATTTACTATATGTAAAGACGGCGATTTGGTAAGTCCACGCCGTAGACCAGCCATACAAAAAAGTGCCGATGTTTGAAGGTTAACTGGATGCATTCTTGTTGCCCAAAAAAATTATTTAATGAAAATGTAGAGTTTCAATGTATTCAAGTACCGGACACTTTCAGTTCAACTTAAATATCAGCGTATTTATGCCTAGGGTGTCGTAGGGTGTCGTGAGTGGATTTGGGTGTCACAGGGCGTGGACGCAGCAATGAAGGGCTGATATGGATAAAAATTATTTTCTTCGAAATAAATGATCAATTTTCTACCATACAATCTCAAAAAAATATGTTCCTTAGGATACAAATTTCAAGATATTTGCTTTTAACAACAAGATGACCAAAAATGGTTTTTCACTATTCTCAGTACCAGAAATACAAAAACAACTTTTCAAGGACGTTAGCCTGGAATTCATGTGCACAGATAAACTGCTTTCCAGAAATGTATCTTTCAAAGCGGTCAGCTCATTTTTTTGGCAGCACAAGGCTAGGGTGTCTAATTTTCCACTCACCAATTTTGTGAGTGGTGGAATTTAGTGGCGGTGTTCACCCATTGGAACTTTCTCCGGTGGGGAAGGGGGCACTGAGCGTCTTGCCCGCGCTAGAATTTCGATTCAGTTGTTCCACTGAAATCGGTGGATATAAGGATGCCAGGTATAATTGGCTAGAAAAATAGAAATCGCCAGATTTTCTTGCAGAAAAGCCAAAGAAGCGCATAAGAGCAGAGTTAATTTGGCGATCTTTTAGTCGATTATGCTGCTCTCTTTTTCCTGTGGACGTTGGTAGAGGAGGCAATGGAAATGGCCTTTGTAGTAAGTATTGTTGAGTAAAATTAGATAGTAGTAAGTATTGTTGGAAGTGAGAGGAAAATTCAGCAGAAAATATATAAAAATGAGTGGAAAATTCTGCTTGACTGGGTGTCGTTCTGCACCCAGCACCCCAGGTTTTGGGACACTGCATCTGCCAGAGTTGAGCTAGAATCATTTTTAGGCACACTTCGCTTCCTCTCGTTACGGCGAATCATCAAATAATGCATAATATGACTATACTAGGTCAAAACAAAAAAATGACCTGACCTAAGGCTTTGGTCAAGGTAACCATTTAGCCTAGCATAATCAGCATGCATATGAATCAACTCACAATAGCAGTAAAAAATGGTATCAAAATACGGGTTTTATCAATATTTCCTGCAAAGCAATTAACCAAAGTCTTAAAACCTGCTTAGGAAGCCCCAGATGAACTCTCAGAGGTAACATGTCTAAACTTGCAACATGAACCGATAAAGAGGCCTAGGATACCATGATTTGGGGCATCCGAAGGTATTCCAAGCGGCGTCTGCAGACATAGAGCAATTTTTCGGCAAATTTCCGTTTTACCCCATGCATTTTCAATGGAGAGGTCATGATACGCACCTGTCCCTAGGCCATCGATGGGAAAAATTCCGCAATAAATGTATTAGTACTTTTTGGGCCCATTATATGGTACAAGTTTGAATTCGATAGATTCACCCTTTTCTTACTTACGCCAACTTAAGCATTTTTTGGGGTGAGGTCACTTGACCTGCACTGGTGACCTGACCTGAGATGACGCAACCTTAAATTTTGAGGGAAAGTTGCGGAATTGATCAATGATAAGGTGTGACAAGTACTGTGTCGCTCCGCGCCGACGTTTTTTCGTGCCACTGGAAGACCTCGAGGGGGTGTTCAAGCACCCCCCCAACGGGCCGGAACGGGGCTCGAATACTCTAGAACAGGGCTGAGGCCAAAAGGGAAGGCTCTAAACAATGTCTGCAATTTTTGGGGTCAAGGTCCTTCATGGTCATTGACCTATTACGGCACAACCCAACATATTATGCCTAATGTACGCTATAACTAGCGCTGCGCCCAAGCTTACCAATAACCTTTGATCAAGCCTTGATCATCAAGGCCAGTGACCTTTAAAATTGACCTGTAACCTTGATCTAAACACTGAATAACCTTTACTTTGATATAATAGCATACGTCATAATAGGAATCGTAACATTATGCAACGTCATTTAGGGGCTGTCCAGGAGTACCTGTGCTCATCAGGGACACCTATGCTCTCTGGGGGGGGGCCTTTGCTTCGATGAGGCACCTGTGCCACCCAGGGGCGCCTTACATCCATACATATATATTTGTACACATGGGATAAAACAAAAAACACAGAAATGATATGAGGCATGGCGATACAGCCCAAACTTGGGAGTAATGAAAACGTGAGGGTAAAAACATGAAAAGGTCACCCATGTCAGGGTGACATGGTCCATTCGCTCCCCAATGAACGCAACCTAGCTATCCAGGGGCATCCTTGCTGTTCCGGGGGTGCCTTTGATACCCAGTGCCCAAGGGGAGCTTTTTCTTATACAGGTTCACCATGATATTGAGGGGCGTATTTTTATTCAAGGTAACCTATACTACCCAGTGGCGCCTACCCTATGCAAGGGGCCCTTAGGCTATCCAGGGGGCGGCAATTTGCTATGCATAGGGCGCCCTTATGCTCTCCATGGGCTCCTCATTCAGAGGGTGCCTCTGATATTCAGGGGCGCTTTTCCTATCAACAGGGTACCTGTGCAATCTTGGGGCTATTCTTATCAAGGGACGCTGCTGTTATTCAGGAATACCTACACCACTGTCGAGGGTCGCCTTTGCTACCCAGAGGCGCCTTTACTTCTTAGGAAATTTGGCGCCCGTGCTTTAAGGAGTGCTTCGGCATCGATTGATTGCTCTATTATTGGGCTTAGGTGCACGTGAACCTTGAGCTCATGTAGCGCCCATATTGTTGCTAAGGAACGCTTATGCTATCAAAGGGCGCCTTTACTATCCAGGGCTTCTGTTTTATTCAAGGCAGTCTGTTCTATCCACGGGCATCTGATATTTCGGGGGCGGTGCCTAGGTTATTCAGGAGGCGGTTTTTTTCTCCACAGGGGCGCACTATTGCTTTCCAGGGGCGCCGTTACTGCCCAGGGGTGTCTTTCTATCCAGGGGCGCAATGCTGTCTAGGCGTATTTTTCAATCACAGACATGATTGAAATACATGCCCCTACGTTATCCTGGGGTGCTTTTTGTCTCCGGTGAGGCGCTATTTTTCTCTTCCGGGCACCAGTTTATCCAAGGGCACCTATGCTGTCCAGAGAACCTTTGTTATCTAGGGCTGCCTTCGCTGTTAAGGGGCACCTTTGCTACCCAAAGGGAGCATTTTACTTTCCTGGAGTGCTTATTTCCATCTAAGGGGAACATATGCTATCTTGGAGCGCCTTTAAAAACATGGGGCGCACTTTTCTATCGAGGAACGCCTTTGAACTTGAGGGGGCGCCTCTGCAATCCAGGAGGAGCCCAAAATAGATGGAGAATAAGAATTCTGAAATAAGGCGCTCGAACACTGAAATAAAGTGCCTAGTTATCAGAAAGAGGCGCTCATCTGCTGAGCGGGGAGGACTGCTGGTTGGCGAGGGCAGCGTTCTCGGAAACGGGGCGCACATACTGAAAAAGGCACCCGGTTGCAGCGATGGAGCACTAAGCCTTCAGTTATAGGTTAATGAAATGTGGTTGAAGGCAGCCCATGCTCAAATTGAGCGCTCGAGCCCTGTAACAGAGCACGCGACTGTCAGACAGGTGTGCTAAACCATAGACAGTAGGGCAGCTGAAGATGGAAAGGGACACCTATGATATCCTGGGGGCGCCTGTACTCTCAGGTGAGGCGCTTGTTTTCTTTCTCAGGCGCCTAGTTTATCCATGGCCGCCTATGCTGTCCAGACCATCTATTTCAAGAAGGGTTAACTTTGCTGTCCAGGGTCGCCTTTGCTATCCAAGGGCGCATATGATATCTGTAGGGCGCTTTATGCAGAGGGCGCCTAGGCTGTCCAAGGGCGCCGTCCTAACCAAAGGCCGCCTTTCACTTCCCTGAAGTGCCTATTTCTATGTAAGGAGTGCATATATTATCTAGGAGTGCCCTTGATATACGGAGACGCCTTTTTGTCCAGAGGCGCCTTTGCTCTTGAGGGGCGCTGCTCCAATCCAGGGTAGCTGAAGATGGATAAGGGACATCTATGTTATACAGGGGGGAGCCTGTACTTTCCAATGGGGCGCTCATTTTCCTTCTCAGGCACCTAGTTTATCTAGGGAGCGCATAGGCTATCCAAAGGCGCCTTTGCTTTCGAAGGGGTGCCTTCCTAGGGGTGCCTTTGCTGTGCAGGGGCGCCTTTGCTGTCCAAAGCACTTGTGTTATCCAGGGTTGTCTCTGCTGTCCAGTGGCGCCTTTGCTATCTAAAAGTGCATATGATATCCGTCGGCGCTTTATCCAGTGGGCGCCTAGACTATCAAAGGGCACTTTTTCTATCCAAGGGTTGCATTTATTTTCCTGAAGTGCCTATTTCTATCTAAGGGGCTCCTATTCTGTCCAGGGCACCTATGTTTCCCAGATTTGCCTTTGCTGTCCAGGGACGCCTTTGCTATCCAAGGGCACCTTTCTTAACCAAGGGGCGTATTTTGCTTTCCTGGAGCGCCTATTCCTCTCTAAGGGGCGCATATGTTATCTAGGAGCGCCTTTGATACCAGGAGACGGCTTTTTGTCCAGGGGCGCCTTTGCTCTTGGGGGGCGCTGCTCCAATGCAGGGCAGCTGAAGGTGGATAAGGGACATCTATTTTATACAGAGGGCGCCTGTACTTCCCAGTGGGGCGCTTGTTTTCCTTCTCGGGCTCCTAGTTTATCCAGGGGGCGTCTAGGCTATCCAAAGGCGGCTTTTCTATCGAAGGGGTGCCTTCCTAGGGGCGCCTTTGCTACCCAGGGGCGCCTTTGCTGTCCACGGCACTTGTGTTATCCAGGGTTGTATTTGCTGTCCAGGGGCGCCTTTGCTATCCAAGGGTGCATATGACATCCGTAGGGCGCTTTTTCCAGTGGGCGCCTAGGCTATCAAAGGGCGCCTTTTTCTACCCAAGGTGAGCATTTTATTTTCCTAAAGCGCATATTTCTATCTAAGGGGCGCTTATGCTTCCCAGGGCACCTATGTTACCAAGATTTGCCTTTGCTGCCCAGGGGCGCCTTTCCTAGCCAAGGGCGCATATTGTTTCCGTAGGGCACTTCATCCAGGGTGCGCCTAGGCTATCCAAAGGCGGCTTTTCTATCGAAGGTTTGCCTTCCTAGGGGCGCCTTTGCTACCCAGGGGCGCCTTTTCTGTCCACAGCACTTGTGTTATCCAGGGTTGTCTTTGCTGTCCAGGGGCGCCTTTCCTAGCCAAGGGCGCATATGATATCCGTAGTTCGCTTCATCCAGGGGGCGCCTAGGCTATACAAAGGCGGGTATCTATCAAAGGGGTGCCTTCCTAGGGGCGCCTTTGCTACCCAGGGGCGCCTTTGCTGTCCACAGCACTTAGGGTTGTCTTTGCTGTCCAGGGGCGCCTTTGCTATCCAAGGGTGCATATGACATCCGTAGGGCGCTTTTTCCAGTGGGCGCCTAGGCTATCAAAGGGCGCCTTTTTCTACCCAAGGTGAGCATTTTATTTTCTAAAGCGCCTATTTCTATCTAAGGGGCGCTTATGCTGTCCAGGGCACCTATGTTACCAAGATTTGCCTTTGCAGCCCAGGGGCGCCTTTCCTAGCCAAGGGCGCATATGATATCCGTAGGGCGCTTCATCCAGGGGGCACCTAGGCTATACAAAGGCGGTTTTTCTATCGAAGGGCTGCCGTCCTAGGGGCGCCTTTGCTGTCCACAGCACTTGTGTTATCCAGGGTTGTCTTTGCTGTCTAGGGGCGCCTTTGCTATCCAAGGGTGCATATGACATCCTTAGGCGCTTTTTCCAGTGGGCGCCTAGGCTATCAAAGGGCGCCTTTTTCTACCCAAGGTGAGCATTTTATTTTCCTAAAACGCCTACTTCTATCTAAGGGGCGCTTGTGCTGTCCGGGGTACCTATGTTACCAGGATTTGCCTTTGCTGCCCAGGGGCACCTTTCCTAGCCAAGGGCGCATATGATATCCGTAGTTCGCTTCATCCAGGGGGCGCCTAGGCTATACAAAGGCGGGTATCTATCAAAGGGGTGCCTTCCTAGAGGCGCCTTTGCTACCCAGGGGCGCCTTTGCTGTCCAGGGGCGCCTTTGCTATCCAAGGGTGCATATGACAAATGACATCCGTAGGGCGCTTTTTCCAGTGGGCGCCTAGGCTATCAAATGGCGCCTTTTGCTACCGAAGGTGAGCATTTTATTTTCCTAAAGCGCCTATTTCTATCTAAAGGGCGCTTATGATGTCCAACTCACCTATGTTACCAAGATTTGCCTTTGCTGCCCAGGGGCGCCTTTCCTAGCCAAGGGCGCATATGGTGTCCGTAGGGCGCTTCATCCCGGGGGCGCCTAGGCTACCCAGGGACGCTTCATCCAGGGGGGCCTAGGCTACTCAGGGGTGCATTAGTTCCCCATGGTGCAATCTTGCTATCTAGTTGCGCCTTTTCTTTGCCGGGGCGCTTTTGTTGGCTTTCTAAATTTCATCTTCAACATTTTACTGGGGCGCAAAAGACCAGTAAAGGCGTCTAGTGTTTGGGCAGGGGCGCTTTGTCATGGTTTTAAGGAGTATGTGTTCATTCAAATGGAATAAGTGGTGTCTACCACCTTGGCGCACGAAATGGGTACAGGCGCGCCGCTCATATCGGGCGCCTTCGGCGCCCGATATGAGCTGAGCTTTACTGGGGCGCTTCGGAGCTAAGGGGGGGCCCGGGCCCCTGGGCCCCCCTTGGATCCGTCACTGGCCCCAATCACCTGTCAAGTTATCTGTCACACTTTGCCCACTGAACTGATCAGGGGCTCATGCTCTCAAATAAAATTTGTTCCTATTTTTGTTACTTATATTGTGATTTATCATTTTAGGTCATTATGACAAATGTAACCAATAAGATTGTTAAAACCACACATGAAGAGGAACAACCACTACCTTTGGACAGCTGGGTTCTCTCTGCTAAAAGTGTGTGGTTAGTAGCCACATCGCACACCCTTCCTGAAGATGCGCCCCTGACCGAAAACTGTGATCTGTGCCTGGAAATCTAGAAAAAGCAATTAGTTTTGGATCAAATCCTATGACATCATGCTAGTGACTAATCCTGACTGACTCCAATGGCCTTTAACATAGACCTGCATTATCTTTCAGGGAAAATGCATGTACAGAGCTGGTCATTAATGCTGAGATAGTTCAAACAGTGCATATTCAAATTGTAACTGTTAGAATGAATTCACAAAAGCTTAAGCCCTGAAAATAAACCTTAAAAGATATATAAAATGTTACCCAAAGTCCAACAAATGAGAAAATATTAAATGGGCTCCACAAATTCTAGGTATGTATGTAAAGACAATTAAATATATATTCCTCAATTCCAAATGTATAAAGTAATATCAACTGCCATTATTACCAACTTATTACCGTGGGGGTGGTGTTCCACTGGTGATCTTTTGGTTCTATTCTCCAAAAAAAGCCCAGGACTTGACTGAGAACAACGAACTGAACTGGTTTAATTAAATAATAATAATGATGGATTTGAAATATAAAAACGTGGTAATCGCCCTCAGCAGAGCTTTCCGCCGCCGCCGCCTACGAAGACGGCTCCGAACAAAACGTGAAGTTTTCTCGCGTTTTTTATGAATACGATCAGGATCGGCTACACAAAAATCTCCAAAAACCCTCCGCAAGACTGCCAAAGTATGGCCGATAAGGCCGCGCCGCAGGCGTCCTTTCGAGAGTCTGACCTATTCACATAGGCGGATCCAGGATTTCCAATCGGAGGGGGCACATTCCGGGGGAGGGCTATCCGGACCAGGGGGACACCACTTTTGATCGGAAAAACCTATCAGGTGGGCGCAAAATCCTACCGGTGGGCGCCGATTTTCGCATCCTGGGGGGGATAAGAGCGACATTTAAGGGGGCGCCATCGACTTTTCAGGGGGGCGCCGTGATCATTCCAGGTGGCGCCGAGAGTTGATCAGGGGGCATATGCCTCCTTCCCCCCCCTTGGGTCCACTTATGCCTATTCAACATGGATTGAGAAGGAAGCGGCGGCATCTTACCCAATGGCCCATCATACCGATCGAGCACTAGCACCCCACACTTAACTCTTACCCCAGCGGGGGCCATAGATGCCCTCTAAAGGCATTTTCAGAATAACAGAAAAACGAGGAGGCGCAGCACCGTGGTAGAGGGGCTTACCTCTTACCCCATCATTTTCCCACCATCCCTGAAATGTTTTACCCCGGGCCACACTAGGTCAGATAACCAGGCGAGGTCAACCAAGATCACCTCACTTCAAATTTTGAGCGCTTCTATAGCTACATTTCTAAGTCGATTGATTTGAAAAAATCTACAGTCAATGCGACCTCTAAGGGTTCTATAAAATAGGTATATCCGGTATTTTAAATTTGGTGACCTGAGGTCAGATGCCGAGGTGACCTCTCCCATAGAAAAAGCATGGGCAAACGCTGCCCTATGATCCCACACACAATGATTGCAAATGCTCAGATTGCTCAGAAAAGCATTCTTGGCCACCCTTTCTCGGACTCCGGGGGCGACATTTCACGGGTGCACGGGTTCCAGGATTCATCTGCGGCGGAAAATCGTGGCGCCCATCCATTAGCAGATTAGGGACGAAGCGAAGCAGATGCCCTTCCCCCGTTTGAGTATCGGCGCCCCATCACCAAGCGCCGGCGACCGCGACCCGAAACTAAAGAAACTTGCCAGCTCCATATCGCCCCCAAGATAGTTGCTGGGGCGCGCGCGATTTCATTTGGTTTTTGCTGATAGGATGCGGCGCCCCTCTGATCCAATGGCACCCCTGTACCCAAATCGCCTGTTCTTACCCCTCCATATAGAAAACGCTGGATCCGCCGCCCATGCCCATGCGTTACCAAATGGCTCACGATGCCTACATCCTCCGGTCCGTTCCAATCTGACAGAAATGGAGTGAACGCGAGAACACGCTTCTAAACACCAGCCCTGAACCTAGGCTATCTGCATCAGATTGTTTTGCAGGCGAAGTCCTCTGGATAAACGGACATTGCAATAGTAAATTCATGCAATAAATTGTTTTTATTTTTCCAAACACCCGGACGGGCTCACATCCCACTAAACGAGAATTAGTTTACGGATGATGTAGCGCTCTAACCATAGGAAACCGCTCGCTAAATTACGAATTTTTCGGTTTAAAAAGAGTATTTATCCACATAGCTAAACAGAAAAGACGTAAGAAATGACTGCCAACCCCAGACGCACGTACTTTTACAGAAGGCCCGTGAAGGTCGACGACTCCTTACAGCGACATGTTTTATTCAATTCCAAAGGGAAAAAAGGACAACTTTCGCATCCAGAACCTCTACAATATCCTTAAAAACAGGACTCATGTTAAATACGCAAGTGGCTCTAAAGAAACATATCCTGCCGTGAAGCAAGAAGGTAGACACCTCACAGGAACTATTGCAAAAACGTTTACCATCGGCATATCCAGAAAGGCATCTCCCCTAGGACGTAATCTAAGGGGAACAGAAGGCACAACAAATATGATTTTGTTGCAATGCAAAAAAAGAAACGCACAGGTTGTGGGATGAATTACTCTGCTCCGAGAACGGGAATTGTTGCCTGCACGACGTTGATTTTGTGCCGACTCCAAATTTTCTACACCATTTGACCGTAGATGTCCTGGCATTATTTTACAAGAGCAGAAAAGCAATTAGGTTTGATGGATCACAGAAACTGTACAAGTCATTCCGTACACACAAGCCATTTCGCTGTAGACAAAATCTGGGCTACCGCGGTCTGCAGGTGTCAGTCCTGCCCAGAATGTCACTCCACCGCACTAGGCCTGGCACCATTTGCACACTTCAGAACGGATGGAGCGATTCGTTCGATTCGCCTCTCCCTCAGGATAAAGCTCGACACGTGCTTCGAAACGGCTTTCTTAATGCTGCACTAAGATGACAAATGAAAATTGTAGGGAAAGGTGAAAGTTTGTCTCCGTCGAGAACAGGTAACAAAACTACACATCGGTGCTCACTTATCTCCACGAAAGCGCTTGCCTTTCACGCGTTCCAAGAGACTTTGTGCACTCCGGTCCTACATAGCTTGAAAGTCTGAGGGAAATCTAAGTGACACTAGTTAACCAAGAGTCTACTTGAGTAGCATAGTTACAACAGAATTGCAACTGAAGAGCCTCAGAGGGACATCACACACAGCACTGTTCGCGGCACGGCGGCGCGGCCTCATCAGAGCTAGGCACATCCAGTAGAGTGCACCGTCTGCTTCATCATCATCACCCCAGTCCCACACGCATACATCCTGCCTCGTTCACTCGCTTCCCTCCACCAAGCGCTGTCGTCCCATCCCGATCTCGTTTTAACACCTAAACGTCCTATCGCCATGTCCCTGGCCCAACCGCAGTGCCGTCGTCCACCGGGTGCGGCTCTGCGCATGCGCAGTGACGGGGTCTCGCTGCAGCCACCATTGGCCGAGCCCCCCAGCTCACTGACCAATGGCTACGCGCGTTTTTTGACTGGTGAGTACCGTTGGTAGCAGAGGCGGCAGCAGCCTCTGTAAGCTCTTGTTTCGGGACGACAAGTGGCGCCACTGGCGCCGCCGCCGCGTCCTCCTCGTCGCTGCTGGAGCAGAGATCGATCATGATGGGCTCGGCTGGGATAGCTTTGGGAGCGGGCACGGGCCGCGCTGGTAGCTGCTGTGCAGCACCGGCGCCGTCACGTCGCGCATTAACGCCCGACGGAGCCGCCGGTATCACAGTCACGCCCGTGCCCGCACGTACCAGCTGTACCGCAGGACGCCGACTCACAGCTCCTCCACCCCGCGACCAGCCAAAGCGTGTTCTCGCCGCCTGGAACGGATATCCAGGACGTTTCACAGGCGGCTGCAATCTGGCATACGGCTTTGGTACCACGGTCACAGTTCCAGGCGCAGGTCTGACGATCCTTCCCGTCACTGTCTCCGGGGACGACTACCGTGTCCGGAGCCAAGTCCCCTGACGCGCCGTACTCGGCCGCCACGCCTGGCCACACCCCGGTACCCCGCACTCGCGTCCGTGCCGCCCCGGTTCCCCACACTGGCGTCCGTGCCGGCACCGTCCTTAGTATCTCGCGGAGGACCAGCCGCAGCGCCTACCGACACCGCCCACTGGGGGCTTCCGGTAGCGTTGCTGCGCAGTCGCGGCGGCCCGCCGTTGACAGAGCTGATGTCTGCGGCCGTCTGTGCCCGGCTCGCCGTCAGACCGGCGGCGGCGGCGGAGAGGAAGAGCCGACCCTGCAGGGTGGCGGGCGGCGTCCAGGAGACGGGCGCCGGACCCGGCGGCGGCGTCTTCGTTCTGCAGGCGTCGGCGATCTCGGCCTCGGAGAGGCGGCACAGCCGGACGGAGCACGGTAAGGTGGCAGCGCGCAGCAGGCGGCGGGAGCGTGCCGTAAGACCTGCGACACGCACACGCACAGTCAGCCCAGTCAGCCACGTAGTACTGAACAGGCAGACAGGCCACGCGGTGCTAGGCGCAAAATGCACGGCGATTTCAGTCAAAAGTCACATCGCTCTGTACATTTCGGGCAAGAAAGATACGTACATAACAAAACCTGCCACAGGAAAACTCGTGGGTCTCCTGGCAAGCACAAATTCTGTCCATATCAAATAACTTTGAAGATACCTTCTTCACAATGCCAGACAGACAGGCTTAAAAAACGAGTGTTTACACTCCCTGATACGAATCCTGCAGGACGCAGGAGGGAAGCTCCTTGGATCTGAAGAGAACGCTTGCACAGGGAGGACTACGGTCTCGGTCTCGGTCACGGTCTCGGTCTCGGTCTCGGTCTCTCTCTCTCTCTCTCTCTCTCTCTCTCTCTCTCTCTCTCTCTCTCTCTCTCTCTCTCTCTCTCTCTCTCTCTCTCTCACCCGTCCGTATGGTACACAGCCGCTCCGCCCTCTGGTGGGGTGTGAAGGAGACCAGGTGGGTCCACCGGTGTACCAGACGACCACGCTTCCTCAGCGGACGCCAGGTGACCGGGAAGTTGGGCTGCCGGCCGCTCCTGCCCGCACAAATGCCGCGTCAGCAGGTGAGACGGGGACACCACGTAAGACGGGGGTAGGTGGCGAGATTGGAAACGCGTGTCTCAGCGCCCCCCGGGATGGTACAGAACATTGATGAACTCCCATCTGCCACCGTCGGTATCAGGAGTGTCTAGGGCGGAGGCCGTTGACATCCACCAACTCCGTGCCGGTCATTGGTCCGGCTCCGCCCTATACCTGCACCGGATCGGACGGAACCCCTCCCGGCAGTGCCCCCAGTGTGACGACCCCCGCTGCCCGGCGGGTCGGTGCACGGCCTGCCGGGAGGAAAACGACACCCCAGCCCACGTGCTGCTGCGGTGCCCCGCCCTGATGGCGCTGCGACATCGCCTGACGGGCAGCATATCTATCGACACGGAGGAGGCCCGGCGTGATGACGTCATCGCGGCCCTGGCGGCCGCATACAGGTGGCTCCAGAGCCATCCTGGCTACTCCTCCGCCAGGAGGCAGGAGGGGATAACAACAACAACAACAACAGATTGGAAACGGGTACCGAACACTGAACAGCGATACGACGTGCAGAACTGAACCACCAGTCAAGCTAGTGATGTTTGATGTTTCACGTCACGCCGATTTCATTTCAAACAACGCCAACATCATGGTCTCTGACCTGGTCAGAATCGGAGGTGACCAGTTTTGCCTTTGGATGGCGGCCTAGCCCACCTTTCCACCTCTCTTTGTAGCGCCGTACCTTTTCCTCTCGCCGGTGTCGCAGTACCGCTCTGTCTCCTCCCTGCTCTGGACGACGGACGGCGGGTCGGCAGCGCTGGTGGCCAGCCTGGCGCCCAGCAGAGAGGTGAGGTCGACCGTCGGCGCTCCTCGCAGCGCGCAGATCACCCGCCGCTGCCGCCCACCGCCGGCGCGCTGCTTACTCGGCGACCAGTACGGCTGCCGGACCGGGCAGGGTGAGCGCGGCGGCCACTGGGGACGTGGCTGAGGACAGCTGTCACTGGGGACGGGGCTGAGACAGCTGTCACTGGGGACGGGGCTGTGAAAGCTGTCACTGGGGACAGGGCTGGGGTAGCTGTCACTGGGGACGGGGCTGGGACATTTGTCACTGGGGACGGGGCTGGGGACAGCTGTCACTGGGGACGGGGCTGGTACAGCTGTCACTGGAGACGGGGCCGGGACAGCTGTCACTGGGGACGGGCAACACCACTGAAGGCAGCAGTCACTGTGACCGTTAGGAGGTTATGAAGGCAGCTGCTACGGTGACGCTTTAAGCATTGAGTCAGTATTCGTGGGGAAGGGGAAGTTCGTGACAGTAGAAGAAACAGTTATCCGTCTCGGAACTAAAGCCAGAGAGCCTCCAGTGTAGGTGTCATCGCTTCCTGGGATAATTACGCATTCCTTCCATCAACGCCCCGCAATAGCAGCTATTTTCCAGCCTTTACTAGCGGTCGGGGGCCAGTGCTGACCTGTTTGCCGGTGCCGGCAGCCGGCCTGAGGCCGACGTAGCTGAGGAAGCGCGTCTGGTCGCTTCCGGCTTCCTCCAGCTCCGAGCAGACCGACTCGGTGTCAGAGTCGGCGGCGCCGCCGTCACCACCAGGGCCGCACTGGCGCTCGTGCTCCTGCACAAGGAGCGACTCTCGGACGTCAGTGTCAGGACAGAGGTAGGCGGCACGACCGTCACCACACGGACCGACTCTCGGGCTTCATTCAGTTTGCCAGCGATTCTCCATATACCACGCAACATCTTTATCCTCCACCAATTTTATATCCACGACACACAAGGGTGATCTTAATCATTCTGAGGAAACGACAAAAAACGCCATACCCAAGAAAAGATCCACATGGAATCATCCACTGGTCGGTGCATTGACCTCCACACTGACCTTGACCTGGCTGATGGAGGTGAACTCGGCGCTGCAGTGGTCGCAGAGGTAGATGTCCTGGATGGTGGGCGGCTGGACCATGGCCAGCTGACTGGAGGCGCGCCGGCCGCCGGCGGGGCGTGGCAGCAGGTGGCGCCGCGGTGAGGTGGCCCCCATTGCCGGACGGTCGTACTCCTGAGGCAGTCGCGTGCACCGGTCAGAGATGGCCCCTTATCTTTCCGAGTCGTTCGAAATGCGCAGGAATCTAAAGCCCTAGCTTTTAACGAGGCATTCGAAGTTTTTTTCGAAATATTGGGAAAACTACCGCGCATTTCGAAGCATTGGGAAAACTATTGTGAGTTCAGACTTCTGGTGGGCCATTTCATTGTTTTTTATTTGGGGGGTGGTGCACGTCATTTCCAAAACACGTGCCAAGCCTCTGGCACCATAACTCTGATAAAAGTTCTTAGAAATTCAGATGTAAAACCATTTTATTAGAAACCTTTTCTCTTCGTCAAGGGTTCAAACAGCCGCGAAAACGGCAAACAGGGTACAAACGGCCGCAAGAAGTTTCTGATCAGTGATCGCAGCGCTCACCAGGTTCTCGTTTCTGCAGGTGACGACCAGCTGGTTACTGGCGCGCTCGATTAGCGACGAGGTGCCGTCGAAGTTGTTCTTGAAGATCATGCGGCCGGAGGCGCAGTGGTCCTCCAGATCGGCGCAGAACTGCAGCAGAAACTCGCAGCGGTTGCCGCGGTAGCAGCACCGCACCAGGTCCCGCAGACGCGCCGAGTGACCCTGCCGGAGACGAGGCGGCCCCGCTGAACGTCCGGGCGGAGACAGAGCCGCGCTGACACTCGCGAAATAATTGGGAAATGGATGCAAAGTTCGGCTCTGATTGAATAATATCGTTACCGAACGTCAATTTAATGTTTGAGGGAGTGAGGAGGGGAGGGGGGGGCGCTCAAGAAAAATAACAACGAACAAAGACACCAGTAGCGCACAACATACCGGAAAACACCTAGCTTAACATTCCGTTTCTCTCAGAGATCACCCTATACAAAGCTACACCGCTTCAGGACCGTTATAATACAAGAGCACGGAGGCTGCGCCACTCCTCCTGTGGGCCTAATCGCTGGCGGCCACTCAGCGATGGTGGGAACAAGCGCACGCGGGTGCGGAGCCCTATCCGGGTCGAAACACAGCCTATTCCACTGCAAACTGTGAGTTCTGGAGCGGACGAAATCAAACCGAGTTTTTTTGGTATACTCTTCCACATGTTTATCTCACTCCAAAATGCATTATACAGGAGGCATATTTT
The DNA here is from genome assembly GCA_034440635.1 of Lepas anatifera. Classification (NCBI taxonomy): domain Eukaryota; kingdom Metazoa; phylum Arthropoda; class Thecostraca; family Lepadidae; genus Lepas; species Lepas anatifera. The sequence continues at coordinate 80,263 of JAOTON010002044.1, forward strand.
CTTAAACACTCGCAACACACCAAGTGAGTGTCAGTACTGGTCACCCCGACGCAAGCCGGATAATGACGCAAACAACGCTGTCGTCAGATTGCAAAACTCATTACGCCCTCTCTTTCAGAGAAAATGAGACTGAACTAATTGAACTTTTTTTTTGTCTTTGGGAGATATACCAGCATAAACACCGCCCTAATGTACTCCTCAGTAAAAAAAACAACTAGAGATCGGTTACCGACATATTGAAGAGAGTTCATAGATAATCAATTACCTATGGACATTCTCCGCTGGTGCCGTAGATGCTTTAAAATTCCGCACTCATCATCGCGTCTCCAGACTGACCTTTTCCACCTCGCTCCGGGCCCTGAAGTTGAAGTAGGGCATGGTTCGCGGCCACCAGGGAGGTCGCTTCACCAGGCGCAGCTGGGTTTCGTTCACGCCCAGGGCGCACAACAGCATGAAGCGTACAAAATTCACCAGGCCACGCTGCAGGCGAAACACATCAAACGTCAGGGAAAGGCCCCATAAAAACATTCTTCTAGTGGGATTGCGGGGGTTCGAAAAGGAAAAGCAGGATGTAAGACACTTGATGATAAGTCTGCCGTAGTATTATATGTTTATAATGATATATTTTCTTGGTTTTGGGACGAAACCCGATAAGCTAGGCGATCCCCACCCCACATTAGCAAGTGTAGCGACAGACCAGTACAACAGTGTTGAAACCAAAAACGTGATCCTTCTAAAACACAACTTGCCGATCTTCGACCAGCAACCATTGAGATTTATCCTAAAAAACAACGTTTGACTAACAAGTATATATTCTAGGAGATTGACCCCCAGCGGCCGGTTCCCCAAACAACACACTGGCATGCCAACCACTGGCGGCGGAACTGGGGAGGGGGGCACCGGGGCACGGTGCCCCCTTAAATCAGAAATTTTAACACTAGCCCTAGGGCGTTGGCTGGAATGAAATGAGTTGAAAAGCCCATGGTGGACCCCCTGGAATTCGGACGTTCCGCCGTCACTGGCACGTCAGCGCCACTCTCTTCTATGCAGCAGGGGAGGGACAACGGCAGCTGGTGCCGCCTCACCTCCGGCAGATTGTCGACGTCCATCGGTCGGCCCTCAGGAGAAGATTAGCGGCAACGAGGAGACCATGTAGGGCCGGTCGGAGCTAGAGCCGGCCTCTGCCGCCTCCATCGCCTCCATATCTAGGTCTCACCGGTTTGATCGCTGGAGAAGAGATGCATGGTTAATTAAGCAATTCAGATGGGCACGCAGAAAATTGGCTCCTTTTTACACATATCGGAAGAAATAACTAAACAACTGAGGGAAAGACGACTGCACCGGTCTGCGTCGTTCCTTTTCAAGCTGGTTCTTGATATTACAAATATTTTAAACTTACCATTAGAAATTTTGGATGATAAAATGTATCTAAGTAGCACCATTTTCAACTCAGAGTTTAGCCACTTTCAGACTTTCAGGATTATTCGATTTTAGGATTATTTTAGGATTATCCGATTTCAGGACTAGTCGCATGCAAAACAAATACCGTGAGAAGTGCGTGAGCCTATGCATAGTAGCCGTGGCTGAAACTAATAAAAAATTAATACTCCACGCATATGACATCCATTTTCAATCCTTTATTACACAAGGCTCGGCGGTGGTTCATGGCATAGACCAAATCGGTCACGTACGGACTGCTGGGAAGAAATTCAGGCTGAAAGTCAGGTAGTGTGGGGCGAAATGCACAAAGAAAGCTCGCAAACACAGAACCCTTACTAAAGTTTTGGAACGAATAGTCAGAAATGACAGTTCTTAATGAGCTGGACCCTTTTTTGGGAAACTGGAATCTCATTGACCAGCTCTCACATTGATAGGAAGATCTCACATCTCACAGATAGACTATAGATTACCTCAACAGGGATCGTAAACTCTTCTACATATTCGCACATGATCATTGCACTACGGCCGTGGGCGCTAGAAGCCTTGTAAATACTCAACACACATAGAAGCTGAGCCACTCCACCTCACTGTAGCATTTAAATTTGTCTGACCATTCTGGCGAAATGTTTGTGGTCCCATTCTACGAGTTTACCAACGAACCAACTGGGGCATTCCACGACAAATCGACAAATCGATGGGTTGAAATAGCACACTCATATCTCAGATTTTCATGAAAATTTGGGACTAGGGTTCTCAGTGGCGCTGAAAACGACTGCGGTATTTTCAGTCTCGTCCGGATAATGGTTTTGGAGTTATAGCCTCGGGCAATCCAGCATCGGGCGCGTGCATCGGACTTTTCGCTTGAGTTTTTAGCCATTTAAATTAAAGGTATTCCTTCAAGAGGTTACATGAAAATAATTACAAAATTCTGAACAATACAAATATGTAAGTTTAATTATATTAATTGGCATGAATGTGTATAAAATCTAGTTCCAAATTTTTGCAAAGATAAACATACATATTTCCTATGTTTTTACTGACTTCAAAACAACTTAATGTGAAAGAGAATTGCTTAAACTACATACAACGCCAATAAAAAGAACGGAGACTACAGATAAAAATCAGTAACGAGCACCGCAGACCAAGCCCAACACCGTCGCCGGCCACTCAGCCTGCAGTCGGCACGCCGCATAGACGCGTCCGGTTGGAAGTGGGGTAACGGGGAGGGGAGAACTAAGCAAGACTGCGCTGCGGTGACATTGCGAATGAACTAGATGTGGTGTGGAGGCTACTATTGATAACATAAAAATTTGAGCCGTTCCGAAAAAGGCGGAACGTATTACCGCAACATTCGGAACAATTCCGACACTCTGATGCATTTGCTGGAAAATGTAGTGGGAGGATTATGCGTCAGAAGCCGATTATTACTGTTGTCTTAGGTTTATTTTAGATAGTTTTCTTTTTCTACCCATACCCTAAAAAAGCAGCATATATCCCAGTTCAATTTATATTAGAAAGCACACATCACAAACAAAAAGCCAAATAGCGCCCAAGCCGACAACTGCTTTTCGAACATATAAGATTAAGAAATGCTGCTTTATTTAAGATCTGACCCACGGATCGGAAGAACGACTCCATCACATGGTGCCATTAAACTTCACAGATTCAATTTGAAACTCGAACCTCCTGTCCTTCATCCTTCGAGACCTCATGGACAATCGCGGTCTTCGAATTAACCGGTACGAACTAGTGAATCTTCAATGTTCCTCTTCTCGCGACTGCCTTATCGAAGCGTTTTCTGAGCTCAGTAGCTAATTTGAGTACTTTTTGTTGAAGCATTTTCGGTAGAGATCGAGGCAAGCAATGGAACGCTGCTTTCCGTGTCCCCTTCCAAGCATGGTTGCTGAGATCGTAAGGGGATGGGTAATCCTCCTGCCAGTAAAGGTTGCCCGGGCCCCCATACCAGCGCGTGTTAAAAAGCACACTGGAGGGGAGCCTCGGAGGCCCCCACCTACTTTTTCTAGGTGGCCGGAGAACCCTTCATGGCCAAAAAAACGCTATTTCGCTACTTTTGAGAATATTCAATGGCACGTCGATTTGTCAAATAACCTTGAAAATCGGCCCCAATTTTGTAATTAAAGGCTTTCAAAGTTAAACACTTTATTTTGAGATCGCTGAAATCGCGCGGTTGCACCAATTTGCGTGCATCAAAGACCAACTGGCAACGTTATAGCACCATATAAAACGAGATTATATGTCAAGTTCACCCCTCATGAAGGTCAAGGTCACATTTCAAGTCCATACCAGCATTATCAGTCATTGGTCCGGTGCTTCCGGTCGCATGGCGTTACCCAGTATGACGTATATTATGCTACGACGTCATAGTTAAGATAACTCAATGTAAAGGTCAAGGTCACAGGTCAAATTAAAAGGTCATGGGTAAAGGTCAATGTTCCTTTCCCGTCCAACAGTTGCTATGGTGCTAGTTATGGTGTAATTAAAGGGAATATGTCATATTGTGACGTCATAGGTCAATGACCTTGAATGACCTTAACCCCAAAAATTAAGTTTTCATTTCTTTGGACGTTCTCACTATGACCTTGCTCTATTTTCAGTGCATTCTGAACTTCTTTGAGCTTAATCACGGCATTTCCGGATGAATACCCAGCACGGCTAATACTCGACCTTTATGACCTCGTTTGAACTTGACGATACTGACTTAGGTCAATTAAGATCAGTCATAATATAGATTTTAACAGTTTCCACCCAGTCCTCAACCAGAGTTTTTCTGAGCCTCCTAGTTTCGGAAAACTCAGGGGGCCTACCAGTCCCCCTTCCAGTGCGCGTAAGTGTCGGACGCCTCTCCAGTGCGGGTGTTAAGGAATGGGACATTGATTACAATTTATTGTTTTAAATACATCTTTACCTTCACGTTCGACCAATTCTACCATTGGCACCTTTTTCGTGACCAGAGACGTTTGAAAGTTGCAGCGACGGCGGGCCGCGCTGGCGCACGAACCTCACAGAAGTGGGGATCGGGACGTTTGGGAGCTCAGATCTCGCTTTCTGTTAAAGTCTCCATTCTTTTTATTACTGAATCTTATAGAGAAAAGTATAAAGAGTAATATGAGCCTCAAAAAGTTTAAAATAAGTCATAGGAAAATAGTTTTTTATAAATTTTGAATAATTGAAGAATGTATTATATATTTAAAATTTAATTTTTTAATTATATTTATCATGATCCAGAATTGGTAATTCGTCCTTAAGATACCTAGATCAAGCTTTTATGGCATTTGTAGAAGCATACAGGTAAAATTTCATCTTTAAAAAGACATGCAAGTGGGTATGGTCAAAATGCCTGAGGCTATAATTTTCAAACCGTAAGTCAAGGAGGAAAATTAATACGAAAATCGTCATCAGCTCCATCAATAGCCCCATGACAAAAAATACACCGAAATCTGGGACATGTGGGTGTTTTCGACTTGTCGATTTGTCGTGGAATGCCCCAACTACGAGGTTTATGGCGTCGAGGGGGAAGGGGATCTAACTGAAACCAGGACACCTAATCCCGGCTCTTGGCGGACTTTGCCCCGCGACCCTCGCCATGCAAAGGTTACCGGGTGGAAGGTACCCCAGGCGAGAATACCATGGTACAGGTGAGGTCTGACTTAAGCATTGTACAAGAGCGGCTAGCACAATGATATGTCAAGTGCTTACGTTTCGGGGTAGGATCAACCATTCAGTGGAAATTCCACAAGTCCAGGTGGAAGGTAATAGTCTGTTGACCTCAAATGTATTCAAAGTTGATTGAAAAATGTATGCACTTGAGCTTAACGGACCACATTGGATCCAGTGATATACTAAGTAACAACCAGTATGAATTTCCGACCAAACACTCAACAGAACGAGCTAATCTAAACTCTTTGAGGCATTGTTAGCACCGAAAAGATGCTGGGGAAACGTGTCTTTGGAACATATTTGGATATTAAAAAAGCTTTCGACTCCGTCAACTACTTCACATTCTTTGTTTCCCTCGAAAGATACGGTATCCGTGGTACTCCATGGGACCCCAGGAACAATTCTCTATTGAATCGGTTCCAACAATTTGAACTGAAGTACCCAAAAGTAAATGAAGTGTACACGGAACCAAAATAGATCACTCGCGTTGTCTCTCAGGGTAGTGTATTAGGTACATCATTTTTTTTGCTCTGAGTTAATGACCTCCAGCAACCATCCAGTCTCTTTAGAATAATACATTTCGCCGATGACACTAACCTTCTCCTTCTGGCACGGACATTGAGTGGCTGTATTAGACCCCCAATTATGAACTCGAAAAATGAAGACCTGGTTTATAAACAGCAGACTCTGTCTTAATCTTTCAAAAAATGGCATCCTTCCAGGTTTATACAAGCAGAAGCTTCCAAACCCCCACGAATTTCGATACAAGGCCAAATTTAGCCAGGGTGAAAGCTATTAAATTTCTGGGTGTGTTGGTTGATAAAGGACTGACATCTAAGGACTATAAATATCAAATTCATGTTTCCCAGAAAACATGCCGAGATCGGGCCGACGTCAGCAGATGTTGGGGAGATGTCGGCATCTCGAAAGCGGCACGCCGACGTCGGGCCGAGCTCGGCCCGACGCCGATATATCGGTATGCCCACTGCGACGCTAGGGGTGCCACGGCGGCACAGATCGCTGGCTGATCGCTGATTGGCTGAATCTGAATCTACTGGCGTCCGGCAAGACCACAGTTTCCAAGGCCCCAGCAGTCAGTCTGTCGCGTCCGTCTCAAGGCAACAGTCGTTATTGTGGTCTATCACACATAGGCCTTCGAGCGTGTGTCCTCTGGTCTCCGCCGGTACAGTCAATTTACTTCACTGACGGCTCAACAAGGGGAGGTTTCGGCCACGGGGGAGGTGCAATAACGAGATCGGAGGCGGAGGGCCGCCGCCCCTTGCACCTGGGCGATCCCATCGGGAACAATCACCGGCTCCTTCTGCAGCCAGATGGTAGCGCTGTACGAGGTCTTAAAGGACATAAGCCAAGCACTGAAAAGCATCCAGAGCTACCGAATCTGCACAGACTCCCTATCCCCGCTGCAGAGGCTGCACGACACCCAATGGGGCCCTAAAAAAAACGAAACACTAACGTCAGCCACAGCTACAATAAAGGACCTCACAGATCGGGAGAAGAAGCTTCAGCTGGTGTGGGTTTCCCGGCACGCGGGCGGAGAGGAGAACGAGGTGGTGGGCAGGGCCGCAAACTAGTGACGATCCACGAACCATCTGCCAGACCAGCCGCCGCTCCCGATCGACTTCATGACGGCCAGGACTACCGTCCGTGAGACGTGTCGCCGCTGATGGGCGGAGGCCTACCACGAGGGGTCCCGCCGGACCACGTACATCGACGCATATCCACGGCGCCGGCCACCGAAAAAGAACAAGAACTGGATGCGACGGGAACAGGTGGTGCTGCACCAGCTCCGTGTCAACAGATACCCCCTCCTATCAGACTCCCTCCAAAGGTGGAGGAAGCCAGGGCACAATGGCAGGTGCGTTCACTGCGAAAAGGCTGAGGACAACACATTTCACTGTGAACTGCATCAAATACCAAACAGCAAGCACCAGACACATGGGCCCCGTCCCGGACATAAGCATCTTCCAGGAGGATTCCAAGGCAGCCCCTAGATACATCCAGGCGTCCGGCCTCTTCCGAGAGGTCCGGTAATCGGCGATCGGCTGACACCGCAGGCAACGAAGGAGAAGAAGCTCAAATACGTTCGCCAGATCCAGGAAAATTGCAATTATTTGAATCCTTTACAGGACGAACAGATACCTGCAAGCCCTTTGGGTCCGTCCCTGCGTGTGACAAGGAATATCGTGCAGTTCTTATCGTGACTTGTGAATGAAAGAAAATATGTTCGGTGCGAATGCGGAACAGGAAACAATGTGCTCTACATGAGGTCCAAACTGTCATTCGTTAAAGAGTTATCAGCCTCTTGCATATCCCAAACCTCAGTGTCGGTTAAATCTGTGGTGTGCGAGGGGGTCTTGGGGGGTGGCGGCGATAGCCTGTGTGCACGGGCGATATATTCCATGTCAGGGTAGTCTGGGAAGTGTTTACTACATCCTGTCAATGCCGAATGTAATGTTAACCAATTGCAGATATTTGAAACGCTGTTACCCTCCCTACATCGTTTTGTTCTCATTTGGTTCAGATGATTAGGTACCAGGTGTAAATCGAATTGGAACTGCTGGCGAGTAGCTTTGGCCTAGTGAGGGTGATTACCATGATACTAGATCGTGCTAATGATCGGTTCTAGGCCCACCCAATGAACTATTATTGTAAAAATGTAAATGACAGCTTAATCAACAAGCCTTTGCTATAGATGGGGTGAGGTATGCTGTGACTGCTAACTCTTGTGCACTGCAGTGGAGTAAGGTAAAGCTGCCACTCTAGTCACCTGATGTGCCTTCCCTGGCAACCTCAGTGTGCACTGTGTTAGTGTCCAATGTTAATGTAAGTTAGTTAGTCTCTTTCTGGCTTTCTTGTAATCAAAATATATTGTGCCATGCATCTTATTTGTATTGACTTAGTGCCTCTCTAAGATTTGTTCATAAAAAGATTGTAGCTTTTATGCTTGTGGAGTCAATAAATATTGTAGTGCTGCCCTTCCACCCCTCCCCAAAAAAACAGGAGTGTTTGCCATTTTTAGCCATCTCTTCAGTGACATTGGCTCTTTACAGCCAACCTTCACTAAATGTAGAGGAGGGTGCTTAAGTGGCCCCAAGTTCAGATACTCAACTGGAAGTTCCAATTTTGCTGTAACTCCTTTGAAAGATGAGAAGAATATTAAGCACGTTCCAGCATGATTTATGATTGCTTGTAGCCAAGATGACTTTGGGTGGATGAGCACCCACTTTGTCAGAAAAATATATTAATTAGGTGTTTAACTGTTGTAAATTGCATAGTGAGATAGTACCTCGATGAATTGTGGGTGTGGACATGTGTCACTGTGTGGATATGCATGCTTTTATGTATGGATCTAAAAAAGAGCAGCAAATATCATCAGATGGAACAACCTTACATCTATTGATATATATTCAGGAAATGGGAGTACAAGCTCAACACAGTACTTCAACATAGTGCCTCAGTCCATACATGCATTTCAAGACATAGGATGACACAATGTGAGCATGTACGTTAAAAAATAGGAGAGAAGTAAAAACGCTAGCAAGGCATGAGATGACAGGCAGAGTGAGCAACTCCACAGTTATATTTACCAGACAAGTGGTGCAAAAGGCATTTGAGAGTGGAAAATCCAGGGGGCGGACATGAGATACTTCTCTAGAATTCTGGGGGTTTTGAAGGTTCCATTTCTTGAACTTGAACTTGAACTTGAAGGATACGGACTTAATGAGGCTCTAGGCCTGTAGGTGTCCGGTCTTAGTGAGCTCGTGTAAGTGTGGTTTCACTACCTAATCCGTGTCAGGTATGGTATACCAATAGTCCTCCCAGTGTTTGTCAAGCCTGGTCTTGAATGTGTTGACAGTAGGTGCAGTGACAACATGACTGGGGAGACCATTCCAGTCGTTAACAACCCTAATGCCGAATGCATTGCGACGGATACGAGACTCGGCACGAGGTTTAACCAGTTTGTATTCGTGTCCCCTCGTCCGAGAGTTAGCGTCTCGCTGGAAGAAGCGTTCAGGGTCGAGATCGATGTCGCCAGTGAAATATCTGGAATACGCGGATCATGTCCCCCGTCGCCTTCTGTAGTATAGAGAGGGGAAGTCGAAGATCTTGCAGCCTCTCACTGTACGGCTTATGTCGTATTTCAGGGATCATTCGGGTGGCACGCCGTTGCACTCTCTCGACCTTTTTCTGGTCTTCTCGGTTGAAGGGCCCCCAGAGCAAGTTCCCATATTCAAGATGTGGTCTCACAAGAGTTTTGAA
>JAOTON010002045.1:0-85000 GCA_034440635.1 Lepas anatifera
AAGACGGCGTTTTGGTAAGTCCACGCCGTAGACCAGCCATACAAAGAAGTGCCGATGTTTGAAGGGTAACTGGATGCATTCTTGTTGCCAGGAAAATTCATTTAATGAAAATGTAGAGTTTCAATATATTCAAATACCGGACACTTTCAGTTCAACTAAAATATCAGCGTTTTTATGCCTAGGGTGTCGTAGGGTGTTGTGAGGTGGATTTGGGTGTCACACGGCGTGGACGCAGCAATGAAGGGCTGATACGGATAAAAATGATTTTCTTCGCAATAAATGGTCAATTTTCTACGATACAATTTCAAAAAATATGCTGCTTGGCATACAAATTTCAAGATAATTACTTTTAACAAAAAATATGACCAAAAAATGGTTTTTCACTATTCTCGGTACCAGAAATACAAAAACAACTTTTCAAGGACGTAAGCCTAGAAACCATGTGCACAGATAAACTGCTTTCCAGAAATGTATCTCTCAAAGCGGTCAGTTCATTTCTCTGGCAACACAAGGCTAGGGTGTCTAATTTTCCACTCACGAATTTTGTGAGTGGTGGAATTTAGTGGCGGTGTTCACCCACTGGAACTTTCTCGGAGGGGGGCACTGAGCGTCTTGCCTGCGCCAGAATTTCGATTCTTTTGTTCCACTGAATATGATTGGCCAGAAAATAGAAGTCGCCAGATTTTCTTGCGGAAAAGCGAAAGAGGCGCATAAGAGCCGAGTTAATTTGGCGATCTTCTATTCGATTCTGCTGCTCTCTTTTTCCAGTGGACGTTAGTGAGAGGAGGCAATTGAACTGGCCTTTTGTGTAGTAAGTAGTGTTGAGTATTGTTAACTTTGTGAGTGAATTGTGTCGTTGGTAACTAGAACCATAATTGAAAAGTGAGTGGAGAATTCAGCAAAAAAATAAATAAAAAGTGAGTGGAAAATTATGCTAGACTGGGTGTCGCTCTGCACCCAGCCACCCAGGTTTTGGGACACTGCAAATATGTATGTTTCTCCTTTACGGATCGTGTATGTACGGTTCAATACGTTAGCTAGCTGTCATCAGGCTTGAAAATGTTTTACTCCGTTTAAAGCAGTACTCGTGGCGAAAAAAACATTATGGCATTTTTATAACTGTTTGCTAATTGTGGCCAACCCTGGGAACTGTCGCTTTGTTGGGAGAACAGGGAACTGAGGGCGTGAGTTGTGGGAGGAAGCCTAACCGGAGGTGAGGAAAGTGAAGCTGCGATGGGATACATTTGTTTACTTTATCTGCGGTAAGGGAAGGCGAGATAGGTCGAGGAGGCAGCTTCATTTGGCACTTCACCTTAATGCCAAGTGTTCATACGGTCATTTCTTTTAATTACATTAAGCCAGTGGCTTCGCAATTGGAAGGGGTAGGGGCTGGACCCCACGTTTTGAGAAAATTAACTTTTTTCACCTTTAGCATAGAACCAATAAAAATAATTGTTAAAGGTTGGGTTTAGCCTTTAAATGTGATCTTAATGCTGTGAAATCCTCTATAGCATTATCTATCCTTTTTTAATACAAATATGAAAAAGAGAGTTACCTTGCTCCCTAGAAATATGGGACGGTGTTATTGACTTTGGCGGAGTATAAAGTAACATTGCGACATATCACTTCTTTGGCTGCTGCCACCGAATGGAGCAGGGAAGCACACAGGAAAAATATAAATTGTGATTTTGTATTGAATCTTTTTCTGAACCTCCTCACAGTTTATGCACAAACATATTGATTGTAATCCCAAACTGCGCTGACATTTCACCCTCCCCGTCCCGGCTGTGCTGGGTCGACCGGTCACCGGGCATCGCAGCAGACAGCAGTCGGGCACGCCCGCTAGTGCCTAGCATCGTGGACAGTGGTCTTATTACATTGGAGTGACTCTAGCTACTGGGCTTATATTTCCGTTTGTCACAGACCGTACTTTCTACGTGACCTGATGGGACCCCCACGTAACGGGCACAGCCGGAGACCGTACCGGAGCTGGCTCGGGCGCGTTTTAGTGCGACTGACCGAACTCACTAAGCGAGGTCATCCTAGCAAAAGCCTCGCTACAGTGCGAAGTGGCATTTGTTTTCTAGTTTAGCTTACCGAACTGAGCCCTGCAGAACTAAAGACTAGGTTCCACAAGGCCCGGAACATGAAAGGCACTTGGGGTTTCCATTGTTTTAGGCCGGTAGACTACTGAATAGAGGACGCCTTCGCAACGTCTGCATCACTTTAAGCCGAATGTTCCAAACCGTGTGATGAAGTAACACACACGTGAGATAATGCTAGCGTCAGAACATGTCTGTGCGGCACTGACCGCAATAAAAAATGTTCTTTTAGTCAATATAGAACTGAAGTGTTGTTACAATATCCATTATAATTCAGTTAATTTTCTAAGCATCGCTCATCAATAAATTCAGCGCAATGGTCTCGTATAATAGAAAGAAAGAGTTTGCTTTGTGTCGTAACGACTGACAAAGTAAATTTACACAACAGTCATAAGCACCATTAGGATCCTCTGGCTGAGCACGAAAGAATAACCTATCCTATTATCTAGTGAGATTAAAACACGAAACGGTCCTGGCGTGCTTAGGTCAGGCCAATACTATTATAGCTGATAATGCTTACAGTTCATACTGCAGTGGCAACCCAAACACGATGACGTAAGAATAAGCGTTCTATTACCATTGTGGGGAAAGTTAGCAAATCTAAACCAGTTTCTCCCTATGCGTTTCCAATCGAGAGCCTAGGACCCTGGACAGACCTCAGGTCATCGATATCAAAATTCCGTTACGACACATTGTTTTACTCGGCGGCCTTATTATGTGAGATGAATGTCAGATCGTCAGAACAATTCTTTTCTCACCGCGGCACCTATAAACTTTTTTTGGCGGTCGCTTGGCCTGGACTGGGGACCTGACCTGATATTGCCGGGACCTCATACTGTGTCAGAGGCTACAAAAATGACCAGGTAGCGCGTATACTGGCGGACGCAGAAGGGGGCATAGGGCCATGGCCGCCCCCACGAAATTACGAAATTTTGGCCGATTTTCTTAAACACTATGTTTTTACGATTTCTCCAGAGTTGACCCCCCTTGAACGGCATTCCTGCATCCACCCCTGAGCACGTGTGCCAAGTACGGCGGCGTTGCATGCCTCCGTCTCTCGGAACCAGGCAAAGAATCTTAAGGAAGTTGTAACAGCCCTTCATTCTGGCACGGGTTATGATATGATCATATCAAATACTCAATATTTTTTGACGGCTTTAGGGTAAAACACATGCAGATTTCATATATTTGAATTTCAACAAAATCGAAGTCTTAAAAATTTCATATATTTGAATTTCAAAAAAATCGAAGTCTCTTAAAAAATTTCAAATTTATATTTCTTATTTCAAATATTTATCACCTTTGAAAATTTTCACAAACTATTTTTGGAAATCATTGGTATTCGCCAAGCATCCTCCCTCTAAAACAGTTAACCGATTTCAAATATCTTCGCAACTTTTTGAGGTACAAAGCTTTGAATTTTACCAATCACGGAGTGACGTCACTATTTGACGTCTCTGTTGCAACGAAACTAAAACCCGGAGGTCTATTTCGACCACATATTTGGATTCTAGACTATGAAGAACCCCTATACACCTTATTTCGTAGAGATTTGAGGGGGTGCAGTGTAAAATCACACTTTTACTGGTTGAGTTGGCACGGAATGACCCATAGACTTTGCTGTTTTCCGGCCTCTGTGTATGTGTATGAAGTGATGGCAGGGTGAGTTTTTTTACCTCCACCCCATTGACTCCAGACCATGATAGCTAAAACGTACTGTGAACGAGTACAAAGCTGTGTGTGAATACAAAGTGATACAATCAACTGCTGAACCCACTTCTGCTGTAACTGCAAACGTCTCAGATGTCTGCTGGCAGAGGACCGTGGGTCCACCCCTCGCTACTCAATATGCTTCTGGTGCCATCTATGCTTTCCTCGGTAGAACCAAAACTACAGTAGCATTCTGCAGCCAGTGTCTTTCGGTAATGGTGATCTGTTTGTTTGTGTTGCATTATGTGTTTGTTTGCTTTTTTGTTTGTGTGCAAATGCCATGATGAAAGGCATTAAATATCTTGCAAAAAGAACAGTTTTTCAGGTAAAAAGTCAAGGAATTTTGAGACAAGTTTGCCCACGTCAGTCACAATTGGGCCTGTGGCATCTTTTGGGCCTGTGGCAGTCCTTTTTGGGCCTGTGGCAGCGTTCTGTTCTGTTGCAGATCTGTCCTGGCTACAGTCCTGTTCCGTTCTGCTGCAGTCTTGGCCTATTGTCAGATCTGTTCTGTTCTGCAGCAGTCCTGCTCTGGCCTGTTGTCAGACATGCTCCGGCCTGTTGTCAGACCTGTTCTGTTCTACTCTGCTGCAGTCCTGCTCCGGCCTGTTGTCAGTCCTGTTCTGTTCTGCTGCAGATGTGCTCTGGCCTGTTGTCAGACCTACTCTGTTCTGCTGCAGATGTGCTCTGGCCTGTTGTTAGACCTACTCTGTTCTGCTGCAGATGTGCTCTGGCCTGTTGTTAGACCTGTTGTGCTCTGTTGTCAGACCTGCTGTGGCCTGTTGTCGACCTGCTCTGTTCTGCTCTGCTGCAGTCCTGCTCTGGCCTGTTGTCAGATCTGTTCTGTTCTACTGTAGGCCTGTTCTGCAGCAGTCCTGCTCTGTTGTAGTCATGCTCTGGCCTGTTGTCAGACCTGTTCTGTTCTGCTGCAGACGTGCTCTGGCCTGTTGTCAGACCTGCTCTGGCCTGTTAGTCAGACCTGCTCTGGCCTGTTGTCAGACCTGCTCTGTCCTGCTGCAGACCTGCTCTGTCCTGCTGCAGACCTGCTCTGTCCTGCTGCAGACCTGCCATGACCTTCTCGCCGGCCAACATCCGGAGTATGACGGCGGAGTCGGCCGGCACAGCCTCCGGCGGCGAGCCGGGTCGCGGCAACCTCACCCACTCCCTGCTGCACCAGTTCAACGTCACCAACGCCCGCCGGTGAGCACCAGTCCAAACTCACCAGGTCAGCTCCAGTCCAAACTCACCAGGTCAGCTCCAGTCCAACTCACCAGGTGAGCACCTCCAACCCTTCCGGGAGACCCCCACCCAACCCCCCCGCCCCCCCCCCCCCCCCCGGGACACCAACCCACCAGGTAACCCCCCTCCACCCCACCAGAGCTCCCCCCCTCACTCCCCCCGACCCCCCCCCCCCCCCCCCCTTATCTCCCCTCCCACCCCCCCCACCCTCAACTCACCAATTAACACCATCCAAATCCCCCATAAACTCTCTCAATCTCCAATTAAGCCTAAAACAAACTCACCAGGTGAGCACCAGTCCAAACTCAGCAGGGGAGTGCAGCAGGCTTCATTGGTTTTTATGTGGTGTTTCAGTGGCGCTTCATGGGTGTTTCTGTGCTGTTCAGCGGTGTCTGTGTGGTGTTTCAGCGGTGTCTGTGCGCTGTTCAGCGGTGTCTGTGCGGTGTTGCAGAATAGCGGCTGCTCTAGTGCTGGTGTTCATCAGCTACCACGGTCTGGTGCGGCTTGTCTACGGCACGGACAGCTGTGCCTGGCTGCTGGCACGGGGCGAGTACCACGCCGGGGACGCCTGGCAGGTGAGGGAGAGAGAGAGAGAGAGAGAGAGAGAGAGAGAGAGAGAGAGAGAGAGAGAGAGAGAGAGAGAGAGAAGGAGAGGAGAGAGAGAGAGAGAGAGAGAGAGAGAGAGAGAGAGAGAGAGAGAGAGAGAGAGAGAGAGAGAGAGAGAGAGAGAGAGAGAGAGAGAGAGAGAGAGAGAGAGAGAGAGAGAGAGAGAGAGAGAGAGAGAGAGAGAGAGAGAGAGAGAGAGAGAGAGAGAGAGAGAGAGAGAGAGAGAGAGAGAGAGAGAGAGAGAGAGAGAGAGAGAGAGAGAGAGAGAGAGAGAGAGAGAGCAGAGTGAGCGAGCGTCGGTTGCAGATGCTGTATACCACCACTGCTACACACTCGGCTTACACAGCGCACGGCAGTGAAACTTACGTATTTTCATAAAGAAGCAACGCGAGGAAGTCCCTATCACCATGATCAAATCACAGCCTCGTGAAAAATATTGACGACAGGTGTAAATAGGTGCAGTTTTAATGTTGATGTGTGTTTAGGAGGGAGTGTATGCCCGTGCCTGTGTGTGACGCAGCTGCCTGGCCAGAGGGCTGGATGGCGGGATCCTGTAGCTGTCATTTTTTAAACCTTGAAGCTTGAAGCTAACCTGTTTGAGCAAAAACCACTCTTAAGGTCAATAAAGCTTTGATTCCCAGTATAAACTAAGCCTTCTGAAACCAGGGCTCTGGAGGCCCCCCGCCCATCCTACCCCCGAGAGTGCCAAACTGTCTCCTGATAGGAAAATATCGAAATAGGCTCTCTAAAGCTGAATTTGGCGCTGAAAATAATGATTGAAGGCTGGCAACCTGGAATCCAGGAGGATGTTTAGTTTTGGCCGCATTCAGGCGGAGATTATGTCTGAACTCGATGTCGCCATCAGCCTTGAATCGACTCTAACTCTGACTTTTGATTTGATATACACCACAAACTATAAAGAAGCCCTTAATCATGGGCGGAAAATCTGTTTTTTTTGCAAACGCACCCCTCTTTAGTCCAGCGGAGAACACAGAGGATATCTAACATTAGAAATACCAGCCAGAGTCAGAGTTGACTGCTCACACTGCCCTAAAACAATCCTCAGAATCACAGAGCACTTACCCTTGTGTTATTGCTTGGTAGCGCGTGTCTGCCAAGTAGATGCAGTAGGTACATTTGACAATTTAGGGCTGGCTCCCCTACAAAAGGTATCCTCGAAAAAGAGATGGAGTCCCCGCGAGTTGTTTGAAGAAGTGAAATTGACGCTACAACCCGAGGCATCCTATTCTAAGAGTTGGCGATTTTTACGCGGAGTCCAATTACGCGCCAAAGGTGGTTAGAAGTGTAAAATTTGGCCGCTAGGTGAGACACCCTTAGCCCATCATTGATTTGGAAAATATTTGGGATTCGAGCTTTTAGTACCTAGTACAACGGCATGTGACTACAAGCTAAGCCAGTTAATCTAAACAATCATGGGACAATTTGCTGTAACGAGATGAATCTGCTGATGCTCAAATCTTGGCTCGAATTAGGCACAGTCAGCAGGTAGAACAGACCAACTTAACACTGACCTGTCCCTTTTCACCTGTCGTCACCTCCCGACATAGTTCCGTCCCATAGGGGCCGGCACAGAGAGGGGTCCAAGGTGGAGTGGGGACACTGGGATTGGTGTTGTGTTACCGTGCACCACTTTGTAACCGTGCACCACTGTGTACCGGCAGCCGTACGGGTGTATGGTGCACACCTACTCCGTGTAACCGTGCACCACTGTGTAACCGTGCAACACTGTGTAACCGTGCAACACTGTGTAACCGTGCACCACGTGTCGGCAGCCGTACGGGTGTATGGTGCACACCTACACGGTGCGCGACTCGCGCCGGTGCATGCGTTACCTGCACTTCCTGGGCCAGCGCAACCAGCTGGCCTTCGTGGGCGACTCGCGGATCCGGCAGCTGTACGCCGCCTTCGTCACCCAGTTCGGAGAGACGGTGCCGGCGGCCGAGGGAGAGCACCGCCACAAGGTGGGGCTTCTCACAGCTCTGCTGACGCTGCACCGCAGCACACGCACTGCTGGTACTGTACCGCAGGACACGCACTGCTGGTACTGTACCGCAGGACACGCACTGCTGATATTATACCGCAGGACACGCACTGCTGATACCGTACCGCAGCACACGCACTGCTGATATTGTACCGCAGGACAGGCACTGCTGATACTGTACCGCAGGACACACACTGCTGACACTGTACCGCGAGCACACGCACTGCTGATGCTGTACCGCAGGACAGGCACTGCTGATACCGTACCGCAGGACACGCACTGCTGATATTGTACCGCAGGACAGGTACTGCTGATACTGTACCGCAGGACACACACTGCTGACACTGTACCGCAGCACACGCACTGCTGGTACTGTACCGCAGGACAGGCACTGCTGATACCGTACCGCAGGACAGGCACTGCTGGTACTGTACCGGCAGGACAGGCACTGCTGACAGTGTACCGCAGCACACACACTGCTGGTACTGTACCGCAGGACAGGCACTGCTGATACTGTACCGCAGGACACGCACGCTGATATTGTACCGCAGGACAGGCACTGCTGATACTGTACCGCAGGACACACACGCTGACACTGTACCGCGAGCACACGCACGCTGGTACTGTACCGCAGGACAGGCACTGCTGATACCGTACCGCAGGACAGGCACGCTGATACTGTACCGCAGGACAGGCACTGCTGATACTGTACCGCAGCACACGCACGCTGACACTGTACCGCAGCACACGCACTGCTGATACTGTACCGCAGCACACGCACTGCTGATACCGTACCGCAGGACACGCACTGCTGATACTGTACCGCAGGACAGGCACTGCTGATACTGTACCGCAGGACACGCACTGCTGATACTGTACCGCAGCACACGCACTGCTGGTACTGTACCGCAGGACAGGCACTGCTGATACTGTACCGCAGGACACGCACTGCTGATACTGTACCGCAGGACAGGCACTGCTGATACTGTACCGCAGGACACGCACTGCTGATACTGTACCGCAGCACACGCACTGCTGATACTGTACCGCAGGACATGCAGTGCTGATGCTGTACCGCGGGACAGGCACTGCTGATACTGTACCGCAGGACAGGCACTGCTGATACCGTACCGCAGGACACACACGCTGACACTGTACCGCAGCACACGCACTGCTGGTACTGTACCGCAGGACACACACTGCTGACACTGTACCGCAGGACAGGCACTGCTGATACTGTCCGCAGGACACGCACGCTGATACTGTACCGCAGGACAGGCACGCTGATACTGTACCGCAGGACAGGCACTGCTGATACTGTACCGCAGGACATGCAGTGCTGATGTTGTACCGCGGACAGGCACTGCTGATACTGTACCGCAGGACAGGCACTGCTGATACTGTACCGCAGGACATGCAGTGCTGATGTTGTACCGGGACAGGCACTGCTGATACTGTCGCAGGACAGGCACGCTGATACTGTACCGCAGGACATGCAGTGCTGATGCTGTACCGCAGGACAGGCACTGCTGATACCGTACCGCAGGACACACACGCTGACACTGTACCGCAGCACACGCACTGCTGGTACTGTACCGCAGGACACACACTGCTGACACTGTACCGCAGGACAGGCACTGCTGATACTGTACCGCAGGACACGCACTGCTGATACTGTACCGCAGGACAGGCACTGCTGATACTGTACCGCAGGACACGCGCGCTGATACTGTACCGCAGGACAGGCACTGCTGATACTGTACCGCAGGACACGCACTGCTGATACTGTACCGCAGGACACACACTGCTGGTACTGTACCGCAGGACAGGCACTGCTGATACTGTACCGCAGGACAGGCACGCTGATACTGTACCGCAGGACAGGCACGCTGATACTGTACCGCAGGCAGGCACTGCTGGTACGTACCGCAGGACACGCACTGCTGATACTGTACCGCAGGACAGGCACGCTGATACGTACCGCAGGACAGGCACTGCTGATACTGTACCGCAGGACATGCAGTGCTGATGTTGTACCGAGCACGCACGCTGGTACTGTACCGCAGGACAGGCACGCTGATACTGTACCGCAGGACAGGCACGCTGGTACTGTACCGCAGCCACGCACTGCTGATACCGACCGCAGCACACGACGCTGATACTGTACCGAGGACACACTGCTGACACTGTACCGCAGCACACGCACGCTGGTACTGTACCGCAGGACAGGCACTGCTGATACTGTACCGCAGGCACACACGCTGATACTGTACCGCAGGACATGCAGTGCTGATGCTGTACCGCAGGACAGGCACTGCTGATATTATACCGCAGGACA
Organism: Lepas anatifera; assembly: GCA_034440635.1. Lineage (NCBI taxonomy): Eukaryota > Metazoa > Arthropoda > Thecostraca > Lepadidae > Lepas > Lepas anatifera. The sequence continues at coordinate 9,995 of JAOTON010002045.1, forward strand.
GGCACGCTGACACTGTCCGGCACCGCACGCTGGTACTGTACCGCAGCACACGCACGCTGATACCGTACCGCAGGACGGCACTGCTGATACTGTACCGCAGGACAGGCACGCTGGTACTGTACCGCAGCACACGCACGCTGATACCGTACCGCAGCACACGCACTGCTGATACTGTACCGCAGGACACACTGCTGACACTGTACCGCAGCACACGCACTGCTGGTACTGTACCGCAGGACAGGCACTGCTGATACTGTACCGCAGGACGGCACTGCTGATACCGTACCGCAGGACAGGCACTGCTGATACTGTACCGCAGGACAGGCACTGCTGGTACTGTACCGCAGGACAGGCACTGCTGATACCGTACCGCAGACACGCACTGCTGATACCGTACCGCAGCACGCACGCTGATACTGTACCGCAGGACACACACTGCTGACACTGTACCGCAGCACACGCACTGCTGGTACTGTACCGCAGGACAGGCACTGCTGATACTGTACCGCAGGACAGGCACTGCTGATACTGTACCGCAGGACATGCGGTGCTGATACTGTACCGCAGGACAGGCACTGCTGATACTGTACCGCAGCACACGCACTGCTGGTACTGTACCGCAGGACACACACTGCTGACACTGTACCGCAGCACACGCACTGCTGGTACTGTACCGCAGGACAGGCACTGCTGATACCGTACCGCAGCACACGCACTGCTGATACCGTACCGCAGGACACACACTGCTGACACTGTACCGCAGGACAGGCACTGCTGGTACTGTACCGCAGCACACGCACTGCTGATACCGTACCGCAGCACACGCACTGCTGATACTGTACCGCAGGCACACACTGCTGACACTGTACCGCAGCACACGCACGCTGGTACTGTACCGCAGGACAGGCACGCTGATACTGTACCGCAGGACAGGCACTGCTGATACTGTACCGCAGGACATGCAGTGCTGATACTGTACCGCAGGACAGGCACTGCTGATACTGTACCGCAGCACACGCACTGCTGGTACTGTACCGCAGGACAGGCACTGCTGATACTGTACCGCAGGACACGCACTGCTGATACTGTACCGCAGGACAGGCACTGCTGATACTGTACCGCAGGACACGCACTGCTGATACTGTACCGCAGGACAGGCACTGCTGATACTGTACCGCAGGACAGGCACTGCTGATACTGTACCGCAGGACAGGCACTGCTGATACTGTACCGCAGGACATGCAGTGCTGATGCTGTACCGCGGGACAGGCACTGCTGATACTGTACCGCAGGACAGGCACTGCTGATACTGTACCGCAGGACATGCAGTGCTGATGCTGTACCAGCGGGACAGGCACTGCTGATGCTGTACCGCGGGACAGGCACTGCTGACACTGTACCGCAGCACACGCACTGCTGATACCGTACCACAGGACAGGCACTGCTGATACTGTACCGCAGGACAGGCACTGCTGGTACTGTACCGCAGGACAGGCACTGCTGATACTGTACCGCAGGACATGCAGTGCTGATACTGTACCGCAGGACAGGCACTGCTGGTACTGTACCGCAGCACACGCACTGCTGATACTGTACCGCAGGACAGGCACTGCTGATACTGTACCGCAGCACACGCACTGCTGATACTGCACCGCAGCACACGCACTGCTGATACTGCACCGCAGGACACACACTGCTGACACTGTACCGCAGCACACGCACTGCTGGTACTGTACCGCAGGACAGGCACTGCTGATACTGTACCGCAGGACAGGCACTGCTGATACTGTACCGCAGGACATGCAGTGCTGATACTGTACCGCGGGACACGCCCCTGTGCCGGCAGGACATGGAGTACACGGACGCGCAGCTGGCGCTGTCGGTGCAGTTCCTGTGGCGGCCGGTGGTGGACGAGCGGATGCTGGAGGACGTGATAGGGTGGCGGGAGGGCCCGGCCGGACAGCTGCCCCGCCTCCTGGTCATCGGCAGCGCCACGCACGCCATCAAAACACACAACGGCTCGGCGGCGGCGCTGCGGGCCTACAGCAGGAACGTCACCCGGCTGGGGGTGGTGCTGGACCAGCTGGCCTCGGCCGGCGTCCGCGTGCTCTGGACCGTCCAGGAGCCCGTCTTCTACGATAGACTGGCCACCCAGCGGCGCGCCATCACCAACCAGCAGGTCAGCCACCCGCCGCACTAGCAGACAGGCCATTTGATACCTCACACCAACCAGCAGGTCGGGGGCCACACCAACCTGCAGGTCTGCGTATAGTTGTACTGTATTGGCGAGCCCACTATATACCGGGTTTTCGGGCACCTGTTGTATGAAACAGCCAGAGACGGGTCTATGGGGAGGCGGCAAAAGGGACGGTCGCTCCCCTCCCCTAAGGACCTAAAGACCGCCCTCTGCAGATGCCGGATTCCAAAGCGACACCTCGGGTATGAACATTGTATACTAAACCAAAACGCAAAGAAAACCCCCCATTTGGAGCTGGTCTGTCCCTCCGTGGGCCTCCCCTGATTTTTAATCAGCTGCCCCGGTACACCGTTGGGCGCCCCACTTCAACTTGTCTAAATTTAGCCGGCCTCTTCTGCATGATTATTTGCCCTGTCTCCACTATTGACTGCTCTTCTTACAGGCCTAGGGCGCCCCGCTTCAACGTGGTTTCTCTCACTCACCTCTGGACGTCCTCTGCATTGTGTTTGGGAGCCCTTTCTTTCACGATTGGCGACATCTTTTTCGCCCTTCGCAGGTCTCTGCAACAGGGACTGTCCTCGTGCACCACCGGTCGCTGTCTTTGTGGATCGGCTCCCCTTTTCCATGATTGACCGGCCCTTTTTCAGTTCTAAAGTGACCCGCTGCAGTACGTATCTCCCTCGTCCAGTTTTGACTGTTCTCTAGTGCAGGGCCTCCGTGTCCCTTTTCCTCCATATTCTGCTCTTTTGCAGCCTTGGGACGTCTCACTTTGACGTGCACCGCCCTCGTTCACCCCGGGGGTCCTGTACTTTGAGGTCGGGAGCCTTTATTCCACGATTGGCCACCCCTTTAAGCCTTAGGGCGCCCCACTGCAACATGGACTGGTCTCAGCTTTGAGTGGTAAAAGCTGCTCCGCGTTTATTTAGTATATGCCTTTGGTATCGATGGGTGACATTTCGCTCCGCTGCCACTCAGGATTCCTCAGGGCGCACTCATGCCTACCCAATAGTGGTTCTGTTGTCTTTTGCAATGGGTGCATTCTACGATGCAATATAGTGGCCTGGTAAAAATCATGTTTCTTGTGAAGCAGAGTTTGAGCGCGTTTGTCAATATCCTGGATATTTGTTTCGATAACATTCCGAATCTGCTGATAACTGTTTGTATGCTGGTGACTTTGATCAATTGATTATCTTGCCGAGGTGTTTTTCCGCTGTGCCACTAATGAAAAACTGTGTCTTGGTACTGTTTTTTTTGACGAGGGTACTGTGAGAAATTCTGCCTGTCCCTAGTGCCGCTTTTTTTCTCGGCGCTGTTTTAAACAACATCGCTGCTAAACTAGCGTCGCAAAGACGCTTATCATGATACCAAAGGCCGCCCCAAAATGTTAGTCTGACTGACCCCTGAGGCTTTGCGCCCCTCCCCCCTTAGCGAAATCCTGGATCCGTCAATGAACAAATCAGTCAATGACACAAACACGGCATCGTTTCATTCATTTATTGTAAACACTTTCTCTTGAAGAAGCTTTTTAAGCACAGTCGTAATGAGTATGAGGTGATGGAAATATGGAAGCAAATGGTAAGGACCAGAAGCATTCATTCGGAGCATTATGTCCCGAGATGACGAGGATGGAGACTGGGGTGGGAGGCGTGGGTGAGGGGGGGTAGGTGCGGGTGCCGTGGGTGACGGGCGGCCGTGCGTCGGCAGATTGACCAGTACAACGCGGCGGCGCGGAGCGCTCTGGCTGGTACCCGGGTCCGACTGTGGGAGTCGGCCCGGCTCATTGGCAGCGGCCGGCTCTCGGAGAGCCGCGACGGTCTGCACGCCGGCGCCCGCGCCCAGGGCCACCAGCGGTGCAGCTGCTGATGAACCTGCACTGCAACGACAGGATGAACTACAACGACGGCACCTGCTGCAGGTACGCCAGCGCCCGACCCTCCCTCTGCAGGTATAACCAACACCTGACCCTCCCTCTGCAGGTATAACCAACTCCCGACCCTCCCTTTATAGGTACTACCAACTCCCTACCCTCCCTCTGCAGGTATAACCAACTCCCGACCCTCCCTCTGCAGGTATAACTAACACCTGACCCTCCCTCTGCAGGTATAACCAACTCCCGACCCTCCCTCTGCAGGTATAACCAACTCCCGACCCTCCCTCTGTAGGTACTACCAACTCCCGACCATCCCTCTGCAGGTATAACCAATTCCCGACCCTCCCACTGCAGGTACTACCAACTCCCGACCCTCCCTCTGCAGGTACTACCAACTCCCGACCCTCCCTCTGTAGGTACTACCAACTCCCGACCCTCCCTCTGCAGGTATAACCAACTCCCGACCCTCCCTCTGCAGGTACTACCAACTCCCGACCCTCCCTCTGCAGGTACTACCAACTCTTGACCCTCCCTCTGCAGGTATAACCAACTCCCTACCCTCCCTCTGTAGGTACTACCAACTCCCGACCCTCCCTCTGCAGGTATAACCAACTCCCGACCCTCCCTCTGTAGGTACTACCAACTCCCGACCCTCCCTCTGCAGGTACTACCAACTCCCGACCCTCCCTCTGCAGGTACTACCAACTCCCGACCCTCCCTCTGCAGGTATAACCAACTCCCGACCCTCCCTCTGTAGGTACTACCAACTCCCGACCCTCCCTCTGCAGGTACTACCAACTCCTGACCCTCCCTCTGTAGGTACTACCAACTCCCGACCTCCCTCTGCAGGTACTACCAGCTCCCGACCCTCCCTCCGTAGGGACGCCAGCATCCGACCCTCCCTCTGTATATATGACCAAAACCCGACCCTCCCTCCACCGGCCTGTGTAGTTGCGACCTTCACTCGACTGTGTCGCTTCTCTGTGCTGACTGTGTCGCGGCTGTGTGCTGACTGTGCCGCGGCTGTGTACTGACTGTGTTGCGGCTGTGTGCTGACTGTGCCGCTGCTGTGTGCTGACTGTGTTGCGGCTGTGTGCTGACTGTGCCGCTGCTGTGGGCTGACTGCGTCGCGGCTGTGTGCTGACTGTGAGGCGGCTGTGTGCTGACTGTGTCGCGGCTGTGTGCTGACTTTGCCGCGGCTGTGTGCTGACTGTGTTGCGGCTGTGTGCTGACTGTGTTGCGGCTGTGTGCTGACTGTGCCGCTGCTGTGTGCTGACTGCGTCGCGGCTGTGTGCTGACTGTGAGGCGGCTGTGTGCTGACTGTGTCGCGGCTGTGTGCTGACTGTGTCGCGGCTATTTGCTGACTGTGTTGCGGCTGTGTGCTGACTGTGCCGCTGCTGTGGGCTGACTGTGTCGCGGCTGTGTGCTGACTGTGTCGCGGCTGTGTGCTGACTGTGTCGCGGCTATTTGCTGACTGTGTTGCGGCTGTGTGCTGACTGTGCCGCTGCTGTGGGCTGACTGCGTCGCGGCTGTGTGCTGACTGTGAGGCGGCTGTGTGCTGACTGTGTCGCGGCTGTGTACTGACTGTGTTGCGGCTGTGTGCTGACTTTGCCGCGGCTGTGTGCTGACTGTGTTGCGGCTGTGTGCTGACTGTGTTGCGGCTGTGTGCTGACTGTGCCGCTGCTGTGGGCTGACTGCGTCGCGGCTGTGTGCTGACTGTGAGGCGGCTGTGTGCTGACTGTGTCGCGGCTGTGTGCTGACTGTGTCGCGGCTATTTGCTGACTGTGTTGCGGCTGTGTGCTGACTGTGCCGCTGCTGTGTGCTGACTGTGTCGCTGCTGTGTACTGACTGTGTCGCGGCTGTATGCTGACTTTGCCGCGGCTGTGTGCTGACTGTGCCGTGGCTGTGTGCCGCAGTGACGGTGAGCCGGTGACCCGGCTGCAGTGGGTGACGGCGCTGATGTTCGCCGGCTGTGCGGCGGCCGCCGTTGCCATGGAGACGCTGCGCTGGCTGCGGCGGCGGCGGCTGCGGCGGGCGCGATCGGACCCGGGCCCGGAGCCGGCGCCCAGCTCGGCCTACACGCTGGTGACCACGCTGGCCCGGCTGGGCGTGATCATGGCGTACTTCTTCCTCTGTGATCGCACGACGTTCTTCATGAAGGAGAACCGCTACTTCACGCCGCTCAACTTCTGGCTGCCGCTGGGGTACCTGGTGGTGCTCGGGCTGTTCTTCAACGAGGAAAGTCGCCACGCGAACCTGCTGCACCGGGATCAGACGGAGGAGTGGAAGGGCTGGATGCAGCTGACGATCCTGGTGTACCACATGACGGCCGCGAGCAGCGTGCTGCCGATCTACATGCACATCCGCGTGCTGGTGTCCAGCTACCTCTTCCTCACTGGCTACGGACACTTCATGCTGTTCTGGAAGACGGGCCAGGCCGACCTGGTGCGCTTCTTCAAGGTGGTGTTCCGCATGAACATGTTCACGGTGACGCTGTGCTTCTGCATGAACCGACCGTACCAGTTCTACTACTTCGTGCCGCTGGTAACCTTCTGGTACTGCATGCTGTACCTGCTGCTGGCCATGCCGCCGCGCGTTTGCGCCAAGTCCTCCGAGAACAACCACGTGCAGTACCTCTACCTGGTCGTCAAGTTCATCGTCTTCTTCTCGGTGATCGTGATCCTCTTCATGTCGGAGGTGTTCTTCGAGAAGATCTTCGTGATGCGGCCGTGGAAGGCGCTGTACGTCACTGAGGATGACGACATCCACCAGTGGTGGTTCCGCTGGCAGCTGGACCGCTTCAGCGTCGGCTACGGCATGCTCTTCGCCTTCGGGTACGTGCTGGCGCGTCGCCACCTTCCTCTGGACGACACCTCTCCGGCGAACCTGCTGTCGGGTCAGCTGGCCGTCACCGCGGCAGCCTTGTCCGCCGCCGGCATGGCCGGCTACACCGTCTTCTCCTTCATGTGCTCCAGCAAGCCCGACTGCAACCGCGTGCACCCGTACATCGTCTGCGTGCCCATCGTGTCGTACGTGGTGCTGCGGAACCTGGTGGGCTGTCTGAGGACCAGGTACTCGGCGCTGTTCGCCTGGTTCGGCAGGATCTCACTGGAGCTCTTCATCGGTCAGTACCACATCTGGTTGGCGGCCAACACCTACGGCGTGCTGGTCCTGGTACCGCTGTACCCCGTGCTCAACGTACTCATCACCAGCTTCATTTTCGTCGTGGTCAGTCGCGAGATCCGCGACATCACCGAGGCGCTGGCGCCCCTGCTGGTGCCTAATGACTGGCGGCTCTGTCTGCGCAACCTGGGCCTGTTTCTGTTGGTGCTGGTGCCGATCGGGGTGCAGGATGGCATGTTCTGATTCTGCCTCAGCCCCCCAGTGGGTAGCAGCCTTTGTTAGTGAGGGCACTGTGTCCAACATTCCGTCTGAAGCTGGACTTCGCACTCTGAGCCGGCCGACGGGTCGGACTTAGCCACCTGCCCTGCCTTCGAGGAACGCCCGAAAGCCTGGCTAACCGCGTCAAGGTCTGCCTTTGCCTGAAGCGAAGTGGAGTTTCCCCCACAGGGGACTGTGGAGCCAATCGACTGGCGGCGCGTTCAGTGTGGGCTGGCCGCCACAAACTGTGGGCTGGCCATCAGAAACCGTGCAGGTTGTCTCAGTCGCTGGAGACTCAGTTCCGGCGTCTGCTGTGCATTGGTAGTGTCCGGATGGGGTGTGTGTGTGTGTGAGAGAGGAGGGCGGCGCACCCTCCGGAGGTGGGTGCGGAGTGCGTGGAGTGAGAGGAGGGCGGTCGCTCTCCAGGTGGGAGGAGAGGAGGGCGGTCGCTCTCTGGAGCTGGAGCTGGAGTGAGAGGAGGGTGGTGGGCGCTGTGACGGTGCTCTCTGGAGCTGGAGTGAGAGGAGGGTGGTGGGCGCTGTGACGGTGCGCTCTCTGGAGGTGGGTGTTGGGCTCAGATCTCCCCTGTTCTTCAGCCCGCGCCGCTCTGACCCGTGGCGGCGTGGCGAGGCATTCCCGCGGGCATTACTCAGTTGGTGCTGTGTCTGTGCCAGACTTGGCTGGTTTTGTACTTATTTATGAAGTCGAGAGTTTCGTGCTCTGTCCCCCAGCTCTGGGTTCTATTTGTTAACTTCTGATGTCTCAAGTTGTTACGGAAGGCTGTTTCTCATGTCTGTTGATTGTTTGCTATGTGGAATTTTAGAGAGACGGTGGTTGAATATTTGGCGCGGTTGTTTGGTCGGGAAGGCAGTGCGGGTCGCCAGCAGAGAAGCACAGAATCTTTGCCCAGCTGAAAATACGGGCGGTCACACCAATGTCCCTCGTCAATAGTTGTTTGCATATTGGAGGACTGCCTAGCGCTAATTATATCCGGTACCCGAAGTATGTCATGAATACGGTGCGTCGGTACAAGCGGCCTTTGTTTGTCGGCTACGGACTCTGATGATGACGTGTCCGGCCGACGGACGTTAAATCCGGACGGAGTACACTCGCCAGGGTCGCCTCAGCCGCGAAGGGAAGATGGCCAGCCGGCGCCTGGAGCCCAGCGCCTGCTGGATGGTCGGGGGTAGCGCGGCCGCGCCACCCCCGCGCTCTCCTCTCGGCAGAATCTTGAGCGGTCTCTCAGGGCTGGGCCTCTCAGTTCCGCGCTCTTCGGTGTAGCGGGCTGGAGCTATGTGACCCGTCCATTTTTTTCGTGGCGGTCGAGGCAGCCTTTGGCCGATGAGATATATTATGTATATATATATATATATATATATATATATATATATATATATATATATATATATATGTGTGTGTGTGTGTGTGTGTGTGTGTGTGTGTGTGTGTGTGTGTGTGTGTGTGTGTGTGTGTGTGTGTGTGTGTGTGTGTGTGTGTGTGTGTGTGTGTGTGTGTGTGTGTGTGTGTGTGTGTGTGTGTGTGTGTGTGTGTGTGTGTGTGTGTGTGTGTGTGTGTGTGTGTGTGTGTGTGTGTGTGTGTGTGTGTGTGTGTGTGTGTGTGTGTGTGTGTGTGTGTGTGTGTGTGTGTGTGTGTGTGTGTGTGTGTGTGTGTGTGTGTGTGTGTGTGTGTGTGTGTGTGTGTGTGTGTGTGTGTGTGTGTGTGTGTGTGTGTGTGTGTGTGTGTGTGTGTGTGTGTGTGTGTGTGTGTGTGTGTGTGTGTGTGTGTGTGTGTGTGTGTGTGTGTGTGTGTGTGTGTGTGTGTGTGTGTGTGTGTGTGTGTGTGGGTTTTGGTTGTGTGTGTGGGGGTGGGTGCGTGCGTGCGTGGTGCGTGTGTGTTTCGTTAAAAATGACGGAAAACTTGGCGTTCGTTCTTTTTGAGTTAAGAGACTCAAGCTTGCGAATTAAGCGTCTATCGTCTTGGTCAAATTGTTGCAGAATTGAACTAAAGGCCATTGCATGCCACGTTTCATTGTTACGAACAACATCTTCAGGCATAAGTGATACATATAACACTAAAGTGATACATATATAGTGATAATAATAGCAAAATACAGTTCAAAACACTCATCGTCCCGGATCGAAAATGGTTAAGACCTCTTTGAATCAGCGGTTTAGAAATTTGCATTAAATTACACGAATTCAAACGGAGGGCGCTTATCATTAGAAGATGAATGATGATCAATGAAAATTATTCCAGTACGGCATAATTATCGAAAGATCAGAACATTAAATACTAGCCCGACGTCGTAACCCATAAAAACTCCCTCCCCCAAACACTATCAAATCATAACCTAGGCCCAAGAGGGGCACTGTCAAACACTGATAGCACCGATAATTATGCCGCACTGGATAATTTTCATTGACAATCGTTGATCTTCCAATGATAAGCGCCCTCCGTTTTAATTCGTGTGATTTAATGCAAATTTCTAAACCACTGATTCAAAAAAGTCTTAACCATTTTCGATCCGGGACGATGAGTGTTTTGAACTGTATTTTGCTATTATTATCACTATATATGTATCACTTTAGTGTTATATGTATCACTTATGCCTGAAGATGTTCGTAACAATGAAACGTCGCATGCAATGGCCTTTAGTTCAATTCTGCATCAATTTGACCAAGACGATAGACGCTTAATTCGCAAGCTTGAGTCTCTTAACTCAAAAAGAACGAACACAAGTTGTCCTTCATTTTTAACGAAACATGTATCGAGAAAAACCTGCTCTCAAACTATTTATATATATATATATATATATATATATATATATATATATCAGTGCCTGGCTTTGATCCAGGTTCGCTGCACCACGTGCCTTCTCATCCGCCAGTTCATTCCCCGGTAGTCTGGCGCCCACTGCAGGGTTAATGCGTGGCCCCTGCATGCTGGCGTTGTTAGAGAGCCGCCTCCGCCGGTGGTGAGCAGGGCGCGGCGGATGTCGATTTGTTAGGGAGGCGGCTGCTATGGCGCGGTCTGTGGCATCATCTGTAGCGGCCCCACGGGAGGTCCGCCAGAACCACCACCCGCCCCGCCGTGTCGGCTCGGCCTCGGTCCTGACGGAACCGCAGTCTTGGCCGTTCTAACAGCAGAATCGGCTGGAGGGGTCTTCGGGAAGGTCCCTGACGTGGCGCTGTATTGCGGTAGCATTCAGTTGATGCCGCCGGATATGGAAAGGCGTCACATCGGGTTCTCGTTCTCGGGCTGTGGCGGGATTGGACCGAAGGCAGCCGAGGGGAGCCCCTCTCTCACTGAGTGGACCGTATGCAGCCGAGGGGAGCCCCTCTCACTGAGTGGACCGTATGCAGCCGAGGGGAGCCCCTCTCTCACTGAGTGGACCGTAGGCAGCCGAGGGGAGCCCCCTCTCACTGAGTGGACCGTATGCAGCCGAGGGGAGCCCCCTCTCACTGAGTGGACCGTAGGCAGCCGAGGGGAGCCCCTCTCTCACTGAGTGGACCGTAGGCAGCCGAGGGGAGCCCCCTCTCCCTGAGTGGACCGGAGGCAGCCGGTGACGGCGCAGTGCTCTTGACGCATCCAACCAGGTAGCGGGGAGTTCAGCCGTCACGGCTTCCCAGCTTTTGCCACTGGGTGCTCCTAGGGCAGTGCTCCGCCTCTGCAGTTTGGCTTTTAGGAGCTTTTATACTGGCGGAAGGACTGGGGCATGCCATACTTGATCCCTGGGAGGGTGGGTGCGGCTTTCTTGTCGGAGTTGGGAGCAGGTCACACTCCGTACACGCCTCCACTAGGTCCAGCGTAAAGATGGTGCCCGCCGTACTATACCTGCGGGCCCCCATCTTCCATTCCTCAGCCGACACAAGGAGGCTGTGGAGTTCCCGCTGTACCTAGGCTTCCTCTGCGGTGACTGCCTGTCGGTGGCCCAAATCGCCAGGTCGTCCGTGGAGAGGGAGTTAGGGACGTCCCCTCCCGCGGAGAGGGAGGTAGGGACGTCCCCTGCCGTGGAAGGGAAGGTAGGGACGTCCTCTGCCGCGGAGAGGGAGGCAGGGACGTCCCCTGGCAGGTGGTAGGGCAGGTATTTGGTATAGGTTAGAAAGAGCATTGGCGTGCCGACCGTACCCTCGGCGTCCCCTCTCTTCGGACACCAGGGGTCCAGTCTACTGGACTGAGGGTGGGTCCCAGTCTACTGGACTGGGGGGCGGGCCCCAGTCTACTGGACTGAGGGCGGGCTCCAGTCTACTGGACTGAGGGCGGGGCTCCAGTCTACTGGACTGAGGGCGGGCTCCAGTCTACTGGACAGACAGACAGACAGACATGTATTTTCATCAAGAGACACTACAAAACATAATACATTGTTCGCGATTGGCGCAAAAGCACGAATGCTTATGCGAGGCGCCTCTCGCACGGTTGGTTCCCAACACACCGCACCACCACAGAGGGAATCACCCAGTGCCGCCGCTCAGGTAACAAATGATTGGGTGTGCCGCCCACCCACCGTCACCTCCGCCCGGCCCGGGCGCAGCTATGCAAATCGTTTTGTGTTTCGGATAAATTTAAAGACAGTTGAGGCTACTTTTTTGGAGTTTGATTTGTTTAATGGAGAGCCATGCAGTAGAATATTCAGTTTTGATTGCTTATCCATGTTTGAAAGGTTAATGTTGGTTTTAGAGAGAATTTCGTGAAACATTGTTGCTCTTGCGTGGTTGAATAATTGACAATGGAGCATGAAGTGTGGTGTGTCCTCTTTCGTTTCGCCACAAGCACAGTGGGGAGAGTTGATCGCTTGAACTTCAGATTGGGGTGAATTTAATTTGCTTGTGCCAAGTCGCAGTCTTGTCAATAGACAATTTTCGCTCTTTTGGCCCAATGAGTAATAAAGTGGGGGAGAGGGAGTCCCAAAATGGTGTTTTATTTTGTTTTTGAATGTAGTTTTGGAGGTAATTTCACGAATATTTTGGGGCAGCTGATTCCACGTCTTGACAGAGGTAAGCAAAAATGATCTTTTAAACGCTAGTGTTCTGTGTCGCGGCACTGTTATTTTTTCTGAATATCTTAAGGTTCTAAGCAAGTTTCTTTCTCTTGTTTCAGGGACAACGTTGCGTATGAATTGTGGTACTAATGGGTTATTTAAAAGGTTATGAAAAATACAATTTTGTTTATTTTCCTTCTTGTCTCAAGGGATTCCCACCCAAGGTCTTTTATCAATTTCTCAGTCGGTGTCCGGAGTAAGGTCCCTGTCACTAGTCTAGCGGCTCTATTCTGCAGTCGCTCAAGTCTAAGTTTGTCATGTGCTGTGATATGTCCGTCATAAATTATGTCACAGTAGTCAAAGTGAGGTCTAACGTATGTCGTGTAAATTTGATTTAGAATTGTTCTGGGGAGAAACTGTGCTAAAGGGTAGATAGGGCTCAAAGCTATGTTTACTTTTTTGATTATTTGGTTGACGTGTTCTTTGAATTTTAAGTCGTGAGAAAGAGTAATTCCTAGATGTTTGTGCTTTTGCACCACTGGTACAGGTTCACCACCAAATGTTAGTTTTGGGACTTGTGTTCTACTTTTTAACGAGAAAGTTTGCTGGGTTGTTTTGGTTGGGTTAAAGGTAATGAACCATTTTTGTCCATAACTGTATATTTTGTCAAGGTCTGTCTGAAGAGTGTTCTGAATAGAAAGGAATGAGTCAGTGGTATGAGCCGCGTACAGAGATGTGTCGTCAGCAAAACAAAGTATGTCTTGGGTCGTTTGTTTTGTCAGAGAATTTAGATAGAGGAGGGCAAGGAGGGGGCCAAGAACGGATCCTTGAGGACAGCCTGTATTTAGCAAAAGAGTAGATGAGTAAGAATTTTGCAAGCAAACACGTTGTCTTCTGTCAGTAAGGTAGGAGGCGAGCCAGTCTAAAACTGCAGTCAGTCCGAATTCACGTTTGCATTTTTCTAAGAGTCCTCTATGCCAAATTTTGTCGAAGTAGCGCGAAATGTCCAAATACACTGCAGTGAAATCTTGCCCCTTATCTAGTGATTCATTTAATTTATGTGTCAAATAGAAAAGTTGCATTTGTGTACCATGGCCGGGCCTATACCCGCTCTGTCGATCTGTTAGAAGGCTGTTGTCTGATAAGTGTTTGTATATTTTCCGGAAAACCACCTTTTCAAAGACTTTCGATAAGCAAGAAAGAAGACTGATAGGCCTATAGCAGGAAATGTCGGATGGGGATCCTTTACTTTTGAAAATTGGTTTGACATTGGCGAGTTTCCATTCTGACGGGAAAATACCGAGCTGAAGAGATTTATTGAATAATTTTGTTAACGGGTCTGTGATAAGAATTGCGGTTAGCTTTAAGAAGTTGTTTGGAATTTCGTCAGGTCCTGTTGATTTGTGGGGCTGTAGCTTATTTAGTTCATGTAGCACATCTCGTTCAGAGACCACAAGGGCGTCTATTTCCGGGACAGGGGAGTCAGGGGGCTCAGCAATAAGTATCTCCGGCTCTACGATGTCTAATGTTGATTGCGCTGCAAAATAGGAGTTTAACATGTTTGCTTTCTGCTCGTTGTCGTTGACCATGGTTTCATTTTCGTTCATTAAAGGAGGAATTGATTTAGTGATTATACGGCCAGTAAGTTCTCGCAAAGTAGAATGATATTTGTGTGGGCTGCTTTTATACTGAAGAAGTTGATTTGTTTTTGAGAGTAAATATTGGTTTTTAAATTGTCGTAAGTCGTTGGTGACCCTATTCCGCTGTAACCGCCACCTATGCCACGCAATATTTATTTCAGGATGGTTCCGGTCTTTATACTTGTTTTGAACCTTTTTGGCTTGTTTGAATAACCTATCCCGTTTTCTCATCGCTGATTTCAGAGATTTTGTCACCCATGGTTTATCTTTTGAGTTGATAGTGATAGTTTTTAAAGGAATAGTTGCTGCGGCCGCATTTTTGTAATGTTTTTGTGAACAAGTTCACTGCAGTGTTAATGTCTTTGTCTATTATGTCCTGCCAGTCTGTTGTCGTGAGAATGTTGGTCAGACGTTGCACGTCTAGCTTACTGTAATCCCATATTGTTTTATGGTTTGTCGCCGGGGTAGCTATGCTTTTTTTGATAGAAACAAAAATTGGAAAATGATCGAGCGCAGAAAAAGATGACAGGACACCACCGCTTGAGATAAATTGCTTGTTATCAACAAAACATAGGTCGCGCAAATTTTGAGTGTTTCCCTGCACCCTGGTGGGTTCTTTGAGTGTGTCAGTGGCGAATGGTTTACATTTTTATCTCCTAGATACATATTGCCAGCATTCAGATCCCCCATTACTATTATACATGTTGGGTTGTGCGCTTTTGCCTGTTCAACACTCTCTGTTAAGTACTCAAGAAATAAATCTTTGGCTTCAGCGTTTGAGTTTGGGGGTATGTAAGTGCAACATACGATCAAAATCATATCTTTTAATTTAATTTTTGCCCACACCCACTCTACGTTTCCGAATTCTAGGTCGTGGAGCCTCGTTATCCCAAGAGATGAATGACAGTACAGTAAGATACCTCCTCCTTTCCTGTTTCTATGCCGGGAAAGTGGACTGTGAAATCTACTTAAGTTGTACATAGAGCTGTTAACAGAGTCGTCTAGCTTAGTTTCTACAAGGCCTAAAATCCCTACGTTGTTTTGGTTTACAAATTCATCTAACTCGTCCTTTCTATTTTCTGCCGTGATACTGTTTATATTAATGCTACATATTTTTATATGGTCTTCAATATCAATGACGTCAGAACTCAAAGCACCCGGGCCCGGCGGAAGCAGCGCTGAGGCGGCGGCAGCAGTCGAATCGGATGGGCCGCGCATCTGGACACTCCCAGGCAGGGGCGGGCGGCCGAGCATTGGTGAACAGGCCATGCATGGTCGCTGACACTGGCAACAAGCACACATGATATTACAGTCAAGCTGTGAACACAAAAGAAATGCTGGTAGCCTATTTTTAGAACAAAACTAAGGCATCTAACTATTTTTGCTTATAAAAAAATTGCCTTTGAGTAAATCTTAAACGGCTCAACACTATGATCAGAGGATTGGTGTTTGTCTGGTAGCAGTTAGCAGAGGCACGAATACAATATAACTAAACAGTTCCACACATCATGTCAAGACTGCAATAAGGGTTAACTTGGGAACGTGGCCTAGTTAAGACGTGGGAATGATAAACTTATGTCCAAGGCTTCGGTCGAGAAGTCTACTAAATGTTCAATAACACAAAATCATGTACATAATAATGACACTAAATTTGAATGATCTACACAGGAACTGGTTAACTGACAAAAACGATTTAGCTAATATAGACGAAAGCAACTCCACAAATAGCACGTCTTAAGCTCGGAAGAGTACGAAAATTATATTGAATTCACTAATACACGTAACAAAAGTCCAACAACTTTTGATTATGCAACTCGTCTATTAAACCAAATGCATACGTCTATTGAAACTTCAGCACTGCAGGTTCAGTTCAAAGGCTGGATCAATAATATGAGTGGGGTTTACGCATAATGAGATCTTTTCCGCTGCTATTTTCTCTATCATGAATCATAACTGAAGTTTTTAACAAAAATCACTCAAACAAAAGCGAGCCTTAATGCGGCAGATCCCATGCAGTCTGGTCAATTGGGCAGTATCGATTGAAAGGATCTAGATCAGTCTTAAAGTTCATCACCAACGAAACAATCGATCACTTTCCTGGGTGCCGTCGCTTCCCCAGGGACGGCGGATTGCATTTTCGATAAGTGGTGCAAGATTTTCTGTAGGGGGCGCTTTCCTCCCCAGGGGGCGCCATCATCCCTTGGGGGCGCCTTTGCTATCCGAGGGCGTTCTGCAGAAGCTCTCTGGACTCGGCGTGCGAGGTCACTTGAGGTGGTTTATTTCTAATATTCCGAAAAATAGGTATTTTAGATTTCGCGTAAACTCAGTCGTTTCGGATTGGTATCAGCAACAGAGTGGCATAGCCCAGGATTCTGTGATATGCATAGCCTTGTTTGCAGTTTTGACCAATGATATTGCAGACACTTCCCGTAAACATACGCCATGTGCTTTTCGTTGAAGACTTCACAATATGGGTGACAGCGTCTACTACAGCAGCTGAGCAGAGGCGGCTGCATCTTGGCCTTGACACATTGCAGCAATGAATCACAAGCAATGGACTGAAATTTTCAAGTTCAAAGAAAAAGTGCATGTACTTCTATAACTGACATTGAGACTGAATACCCGATGTTGTAAATTCGCGGAAATCCGATCGACGTTGTGGTAGAAACTAGATATATCGGGCTCACACTCAATAAACTTTCATATGTGCCACACATAGTTCACATATGGAGGATTTCCGCAAAAAAATGTTTTGATACGCTGAAAATACTGAAGGTGTTGACGAGGATGAGATGTGGTGCGGATAGAGAAATGCTTCTCATGCTGTACACGTTATACGTTTATCGCCTATATATACGTTATGCGCACGTTATACGATCATCGTTATACGCTACGCTGTAAGCTTCTTATGCTATATAGATCACTTATTCGTTCGAAGATCGAGTACGGCTGTGTTGTGTATGGGGCCGCTCCTTAGTCCGCTAAAAAGATTATCGATATGTCCATCATCACGATATCAGAATAGTAACAGGGGCGTTCCTAGTTTCACCCATAATAAGCATGCTAGTGGAAATTAATGAAATACCGCTACAAATGCGCAGTAGGATACTCGCTTTGCATTAAGCCATTAAAGGGAATGTGGCACCTTGGTCGAATCCTGGAATTTGGTGCAATTAGGCGTACTTTTAACCGAAAATAATGAAACCACTCACGATTTCTCTGAAAAAATGTACAATAAGCTCAATATTTTGATTTTTAAAATACACCTCTAGAAAAAGAAATATCAGCCTGTGGATTATGTCACGATCTGGCAACCACTACCATACTTGAAACGCTTCAAGGGCGTCGATTGGCTGATGCTCATCGGGACGTCAGTATATGTCGTCACACCAGTAGCTCACAACAATGGCCGCCGGCGACGGGGGCTGATGGGGGCTGGTGTCAGGTAGGTTTTAGCTTTTTTCTACAGAAATATCGAGTTCCAAGACAAATGATATATGGAGTACCGGGTTTTCCGACTTGCTTTACAACTTGGCTATCTGAGTTAAAATCACGTCATGAAGGTGTCACATTCCCTTTAAAGGGAATGTGGCATCTTTAGAACTTGATTTTAACTGAGATAGCCAAGTTGTAAAGCAAGTCGGAAAACCAGGTGCTCTGTATATCATTTGTCTTGGAACTCGATATTTCCGTAGAAAAAAAACTAAAACCTAATCGAAATGTACTTCTCATGTATCTCTGTGGTTGCCAGATCATGACATCATCCACAGGCAGATGTTTATTTCTTTTCCTAGAGGATTATTTTAAAAATCAAAGTATTGAGCTTGCTCTACATTTTTCAGAGAAATCATGAGTGGTTTCATTATTTTCGGCTAAAAGTACGCCTAATTACACAAAATTACAGGATTTTTCCAAGGTGCCACGTTCCCTTTAAAATCAGTCACCAACATGCCCCACATACCAAACTTTTTTTTTGGCGACGCCTGCCTCTGTCAGATAGACAGTGGCTCGCGTGTTGCAACCCGTCACCCGGGAGTGAGTGTCTGTGCCTGGCTGGCACAGGCTGGTATCGACAGCAGCCTCGTAGAACCACGTGAAGCAGCTGTTATTGAACCATAGCTCATCTCGACAGGTAGCACGAACATAGACCTACTCCAACAAAGCAAAAATTTGCCTCCTGAACCGACGCGCCAGTAATTTATGAACTTGCGTGCGGAGCCGTTCGAAATTCATGTTTGTTTCTATCCAGACGGTTGCAAAAAAAGTGACAATGGCACAGGGCGTGCAGTTGTTGGTAACGATGTTGAGAAGTTTTCTAGTTTGCCTTACGAAGGATTCATTTTTACCTCAGAGCTGTATGTCATTTTTTGCTGTTTGGACCAGGTGTCTAAGCTGATGGCGAGGAAGTTTGCGATTTTTACCGATTCGCTGTCTTATCTACAGACATTGAAGCTATTTTATTTCTATAATATGTCATCTCCTTGGCGGGCTATGCTGAAGATGACCTAGATCTTCTGTGTACATTGAGTGCACACAGAAGATAGCAATATTATTAATTAATTATTATTATTGCTTAATTATTCATAAACGTTTATTTTTAATCAAAGCGTACATATTGGAAAGGTACTTAGTAATATGGTGTGGTGAAATGGGGCTTATTGAGGCAGAATCTAAGGATGGTAAAGTTCATGTTTGTGATAAAACATATGAGCGAATCAGACATTCTTTATTTGTTTAGCTTTATGAACATCCATTCTTGACACAGTCTGTGCAATTTTTACCAACCAAAGTGTTATAAATGCTCCTCAGGTGACCGAAGTAACCCACTTACTACGATAGTACACAGAGTGCGTAAGAACTAAAATACACATGGAAATAGGCATGCAAATGCCTACATTTTGCTAAAATATGATGGTTTACTTAATATTTAGAGTAATCTGGCTTCTAAATTCAACCAAATACGTTCCAAATAAACAGGATTTATGGCAAACGACCGTTGGATTTCGGTTTCTTGGCTCTGAACAGAAGAGCTATATCTCCGCGGCGTCAAAACAGGCTTTTTTTAATTTTTACAAATTCAGAATTTCAAATCCAATCCGCGACCCCTATAAATTTTTTAATTTGTATAATTTTGGTACCATTGGACTCAGGAGGTCTCAAGCAATAGGAAAAACCACCGCCACCCAACAATTTGCATGGTCGGTGCAAAATGAGGCACCCTAATGCACAGTGCACGCTCACCTCTTCTCTTAAGTGATGCGTCCTGAACTTGACCTGAAGACGATGGTTGAATGTATAAGTGGGTCAGTGACAAAATATACTCGTTTTATCAATCTGAATGGTCTTTTCACTTCGATCTGAACACTGCACATGATCATTAAGCGCGCAAATCACAGCCAATAAACGAAAAAAGTTATCAATTTATCAAGAGAGTACTTGGACACGTTGAAACTGTTTTCGTTTTATTCTAGTGGGTCCCATTTTTGTCACAAATCACACATGCCTATTCCTGCCATGATTTATTTCAGCATTCAATCACCTGGCTACCAAAATTCTCTTAACACCTCTCGAAATTTCACGCACAAGAGCAATTCTCCCATGCTGATGATTTGAACAATATAGATAAAGGTCGATGGAAAATGCCCACATACTTCATTCTGTGTTTATCTTAACGTTTCAAATTTCCTTATATCTCCTTGAGTCTGCCGTCTGGTTCAAACATTTTTTTAGGATCTATTAATAATTTGGGTTAAAGTCCGGTTTGTATTGCCTACAATGTCAAAGCTTCTCCGCTGAGATAATTTTCTGGGACAGCGCACAGGCCAGGTTCACACTCGCTGCGATAGTTTTCAATGTCCTCTCACCATTATCTTACGAATCTTGGCCACGTGGAAACGCAAAATGATGCTTATCATATTTGGTATTAAAATAAACTTAACCCCTCTTCACAAATAGAAAAATCCCCAGATATGTACCTTTATGTTCAGCTGTTGCATCCATTGGCGGACGCAGGGGGGCCATTCTGGCCATGGCCCCCCCAAAGCGCTGGAGGGGGGGCAAACTATCTTTTGCCGCCCAAACGCCGGGGAAATTTTTGAAAAAGGTGTTTACACTAGGTCTGTAGAGCAAAAAAATCTTGGCTCCCACCTCCCTCCTCCCCACCCGAGAGCGATCATGTACTTGGAGAGGTAGCTTATACTAGGTCTGTCGAGCACTGAAAAAGGGTGTTTACACTAGGTCTGTAAAGCAAAAAAATCTTCGCTCCCACCCATTCCCCCAGGAGGAGAGGCAGACATGGGTTTGGCCCCCCAAAACTCGGGTCTGCGTCCGCCCCTGGTTGCATCTTCCCAAGTGTCTTGCATTTCTTCATGACGTAGTGGCAGTTACAGATTTTCAAGAGGTGCCGAAAAAGTGTGGACTGAACTGTTTAACAATTCATCTTTTCAAATATCACGCCAAATAGCCATCTTGCTTGGCTGGTACAAACTGTTATGGCTGGGGGAGGGAGGGAGGGAGAGAACGTTGTTAAAAATACGATCCACAAACATAACGGCAACCGAAAACCGAATACCATAGGTGCCCTTTGGGTGAAAAGTTGATGGTAAAGTACGCACTCTGAGGCTCCGCTTTCCCCCACTTACTAAAATTCTAGATCCGCCCATACGCGGAACCAGGGGGCAAAGGGGAGGGACAGATGCAGTTTCCCCGATCGATCCTCGGCGCCCCCTGAAAGGTCGATGGCACTCGCCTGAAATGGTGCTTCCCACCCTTCCCCCAGGATGCGAAAATCGGTGTTCACCGATAGGATTTTACGCCCACCTGATAGGTTTTTCCGGTAAAAAGTGGCGCCCCCTGCTCTGGATGGCGCCCCCGGAAAGGTGCCCCCCCTCCGATTGGCAATCCTGGATCTGCCTATGGATCCGTCACTGTTTAAGAGCAAACAATTCACAGGAAAAGCAGGAAAATATCAAATGTTAGCGGGTAGTGGTGCGGCCAAGATAATTGATGATACTAACAAATTTTTAGTTATGTGGATACAATTATTTGGTGGCCACGCGGGATTGGAAGGGCATCCCCGGCTTCCTATGAAATGGGCAGTGTGCTAAAAAATATTTCGTCAAGTCAATATCAAATTATCAACATTTAGTTCTATACAGTGCACTGTTCACTGCAGTGATACAAGATTGCTCTGTCCTTTTTCTGTGGGTTTATGACAACCGGTAGGGGTCGTTTTAGCCTCAAATATGCCTTTTGTGGTATTTATTTGGCCATTTGGTCGCCCCTGTAGCTCAGTTGGTAGAGCGTGGGGCTCCGGCCCGCTGCTGAGAAGCATGCAGTGGCAGTGCATGTCCAGGCTTGGGATCGGTTCCCCTGAGACGCTCCGGCGCTCAATCATTTGCCCGACGTAGGTCGGATGGCAACCGACTGGTGAGAGGGTGACCTGAGCGGGGCGGCCGTCCCTGTGCTTTGTGGGATGTTAAACTTTGGCTTCTAAATTATCTCTTCATTGTGGGAGTTGCTCGTTCGGGTGGTGGGGTCAGGGTCTCCGTCAAGAGTCCCTTGATGACTCTAGTGAGACTCCGACTCCACCAGCCGTACTGGGAAGAACTTGGACAAAATTTATGAAAAAAATATTTTTTAGCACAAAATAAAATTTGACCCTTTTGGCCTTTTTTCAAACCCGGTTTGGCCTTTTTCCGTCGAAAAACTCGCAGTCCTGGGCAGCATCTCTAATCTTTAGAATATGGAATAAAAAATTAGGATACATTTTTTAACACTAGCACGTCTAAATTTTATTAACCCCCTCCAAATAGGGGTTTGATCCACCGAAGACATGATAATGGTCAGCACAAGAAAATCTTCCCCCACTGAGTTTTCCTTAAAAATTCTCTGCTCTGCTCTCCAGGTGGCGCCATTCCTATCCATGGGTGCTTATTCTTTCCAGAGGGGGCGCCTTTTCTCTGGGGGGGCGCCTTTTGCTATCCATGGGTGCCTGTGCTAACTGGAGGGCGCATATGATATCCAGGGGCGCCGTTACTCCTCAATTGGAGGTGCCTTTTCTGTCCAGGGGCGCCTCTGCTGTTTAGGGGTCGCCTTTGCTATCCAGAGGGGCACCTTTACTCAAGGGGGTGGGCGCCTTTTGCTGTCCAGGGCGCAGCTTTGATGTCAGGGGGCGCCATTCATATTTGAAAGTGTATTTTATTTTACACAGAGGGTACTACCTCTTCAGATAGGCGATGTGTCTGATTTTCTCTTGACCGGCCGGGGGCGCCGGCCAAATCCGGGGTGCCACCCAAATCCGTGGGGGCCTCTCTGGACGAGGTCAAAACCAGGTGTGCAAAAATATACTTTTTGTACGCCATCATTTTTTCAAGGTGTGCAACTCCACACCCTGTCCCGCAGACTCCGCCGTCCCTGCCGCCGTTGCTCTCCTAGGGGCGTCTTTTTCTCTCCAGGAGGCACCTCTGCGCTCCAGGGGGCGCCTTTCCTATCCAAGAGCGCCAATACTATCCAGGAGAGTGCCTTTTCCCTGCGGTGGGCGCCTTTTGCTGTCCAGGGGTGCCTGTTCTAACCACGGGGCGCATGTGATATCCAGAGGCGCCGTTTCTCTTCTTCGGAGGTGCCTCGGCTATCCAGGAGGCGCCTACGCTATCCAAGGACGCCTATGCTATCCAGAGGGGCACCTTTGCTCCATGGGGGCGCCTTTTGCTTTCCAGGGCGCAGCTTTGATGTCAATGGGTGCCATTCATATCTGAAAATGTCTTCCTCACAGAGGATCCTACCTCTTCGGGTAGGAGGTGATCAGGCTTGATTTTCTCTGACCGGCCGGGGCGCCGGCCAAATCCGGCAGTGCCGCCCAAATCCGTATCGGGGGGGGCGCCTCTCCGGGCATGGTCAAAACCAGGTGTGCAAAAATATACTTTTGCACACCCTCATTTTTTCATGGTGTGCAACTGCAGACCCTGTCCCGCGGAATCCGCCGTCCCTTCCGCCCCTGCTCTCAAGGGAGCGCCTTTGCTATTCAAGGGAGCTTATGCTTTTCAGAGGGGTGCCTTTGCTCTATGGGGGCGCCTTTTGGTGTACAGGAGTGCCTGTGCTAACCAGAGGGCGCCTATGCTATCCAGGAACGTAGTTATTCCTCTACTGGGGGCGCATTTTTCTATCCAGGGGCGCCTCTTGTTGTCTAGGGGCGCCTTTGCCTTCCAAGGGCGTTTATGCTATCCAGAGGAGTGCCTTTACTCAAGGGGGTGACGCCGTTTGCTTTCCAGGGCGCAGCTTTGATGTCAAGGTGCGCCATTCATATATGAAAATGTCTTTTTCACAGAGGATCCTCCTCTTTGGGTAGGCGGTGATTAGGCTTGATTTTCTGTGACCGGCCGGGGGCGCCGGCCAAATCCGGGGGTGCCACCCAAATCCGTGGGGGGGCGCCACTCCAGACCAGTTCTAAACCAGGTGTGCGGAAGATACTTTTGCACATCAACATTTTTAATGGCGTGCAACTGCAGACCCTGTCCCGCGGAATCCGCCGTCCCTGCCGCCGTTGTTCTCCGGGGGCGTCTTTTTCTCTCCAGGAGGCACCTCTGCTCTCCAGGGGGCGCCTTTCCTACCCAGGGGCGCCTATGTTATCCAGGGGGCGCCAATTCTCTGCAGGGGGTGCCTTTTGCTGTCCAGGGGGCGCATGTGATATCCAGGGGCGCCGTTTCTCTTCTTCGGAGGCACCTCGGCTGTCCAGGAGGTGCCTACGCCATCCAAGGGCGCCTATGCTACCCAGAGGGGTGCCTTTACTCAAGGGGGCGCATTTTCTGCCCAGGGCGCGGCTATGATGTAAGAGGGTGCCATTCATATATGAAAATGTCTATTTTTACAGAGGATCCTACCTCTTCAGGTAGGCGGTAATTAGGCTTGATTTTCTCTGACCGGCCGGGGGCGCCGGCTGAGGCCGGGGGGAGGGGGCGCCTCCCTGACAAAGCCAAAACAAGGGGTGCAAAAAGATACTTTTGCACCACTTGAAAAAAATCGAGTGGTGCAACTGCACCACTTGCACCCTGGAATCCGCCGTCCCTGCGCTTCCCTCTGCCTCCACTTGCTCCACCGCTGCTCCGTCCGGCGCCGGCCCCGCGGACGCGGACTGCCAGGGTGCGGCTCTCGTTGGGGGGCGTGGCGTGACCGCTGCTGGTCCCAGAGGCGCCGCCAGCGCGAGAGCGCGTGGCGGCTGGAGATCCAGCGCTGGATCCTCGTCCGCTGACGCCGCGCGCTGTCCTTGCCGCTGTCCTGCTGCGTCCCCCACCTCGGTGGCCCCGTGCATCCCGCGCGGGAGTGGTGCCAGACGCCTCCGGCGACGTTTGTGTTCCTTGGATTTCGGACACATGCATGTCTTGGATCCCGTAGTCCGTTAGGCCGAGAGAGGGGTGATCACCTACAAGTTTATGAAGGTCTTTGATCCCCCTGATTTTCTTTGTGGGCCCGTCGCTGCTCAGACGAACCTTCATGACTCCCGCATCAGTCCAGGCCCGTGCTAACACACCATCTCTTTTAAGTTGGCGGGCCACAAACATAACGGCACTGTTGTGGCGAGTTAGACAGTCCGACATGTATATGTTTGACATCATATCGGCACGAAAAATCGACTGGCTGTCCACCCGAGCCTCCCGTACCGATTTGCGCTCCTGGTAGAACTCGGCTCTTTTGATGTGCCGAACAAACTTTACGATGATGGGCCGGATTTTGTTCTCGTTTTTCTGCTTGCCAATGCGGTGTATGTTATCTATGTCTGTGTCCTGCAAAGGCACAGCGATAAGCCTACCGATTTCCAGAACCAGGCCTAGGGCATTCTCATCAGGGGACTCTGGAACCCCGCTTATTATAACACAGTTTCTCATGCTATACTGTTCTAGCTCATTAAGTTTCAGGTCCTGCTCATTCATTACCGTTGATTCCATGGCCGCTGACCACCTGCCTAGTGATGCTTACTGCACTTTCAGGGCTTCACTGGAGCGTCCCTCACAGAATCCACCAAGTCGCGGCACTATTCACTGTGTTTACGGTGGGCCGAGCGCGCACTCGGGGAGCCCTCCGCGCGTGGCAACGGCTGGTCA
This sequence comes from Lepas anatifera, assembly GCA_034440635.1. Lineage (NCBI taxonomy): Eukaryota > Metazoa > Arthropoda > Thecostraca > Lepadidae > Lepas > Lepas anatifera. The sequence continues at coordinate 35,157 of JAOTON010002045.1, forward strand.
GGAACTGACTGAGGGCAGGCTCCAGTCTTCTGGACTGAGGGCGGGACCCAGTCTACTGGACTGAGGGCGGGCCCCAGTCTACTGGACTGAGGGCGGGACTCCAGTCTACTGGACTGAGGGCGGGCCCCAGTCTTCTGGACTGAGGGCGGGGCTCCAGTCTACTGGACTGAGGGCGGGATCCAGCCTACTGGACTGAGGGCGGGCTCCAGTCTACTGGACTGAGGGCTGGCTCCAGTCTACTGGACTGAGGGCGGGCCCCAGTCTTCTGGACTGAGGGCGGGGCTCCAGTCTACTGGACTGAGGGCGGGGCTCCAGTCTACTGGACTGGGGGCGGGCTCGAGTTTGCTCTATGCGATCTGCCTTACGATACTTGAGGGGGGGGCGCTGCTCTGCCCCGACGACACTCCAGCTTGGTTGATCAGCGCCTAAATTTCAGGGCATTGATATCCCTCTTCATCGAACAGACTCATTATGTCCCCGATTTATTAAAGAAACCGTGAGGACATCTCTGGCAAATCAAACAAGCGTTTGGAACAGGGGACATGCAGCCGAGTTGTATCGAACTGGTGAGCTGCCACAGGCGCCGCTGCCTCTGACACAGCCGGCGGTGCCTGTGACACAGCTGGAGATGCCTGTGACGGCAGTCTTCGTCACGTAACGCACCGCGGCTTGAGGCCAACAAAAGATTGTCACGGCCCGTGACTGCACGGCCAAGGAACATCACCACGGCGTATTGCGAACCGGCAGATCAGAGGGGCGGTACATGACCCCGCTGTACACGGCCAGTACCGGTGCGGTAAGGTAGAGAGCGGCAGCAGCCGGGAACACGCAGGCCAACTGTCAACACCCGGGGACTCGGCAGGCCTCAGGCGCCAGCACACTCAAGTTACGGTCTTTATGAGACCAACTAGTTGCCATGGAAACCAGTGACGCAGCGGCTGCCAACCTCTCACTAACTGAACATTATCTACAACACAGTGCCTAGCTACACCTTATAAGCGGCAGTCTCCCTAAGCACAACACATTGGTATGGGATAAGCGTCTCCAGCCTAAGCCAAGGGGCTCGCGACCTGAATCCGTTAACTAGCACCTCCGCGGCGGCACGGGACCATTCAATCCAACACTTACGTTTCAACCTCCCTCCTAACAGTCGGAGGCGCCGCCGCCCGGGCCTGGGGCCACCCTCTCCCATCACTTTGGGCCGCGCATCAATTTCTGACAATGGGTTTTTGCACCGAAATCGTAAAACCTCAATTTGAAAGTAGAAGTTATTGATTTTATATTTCCATGACACAGGCGTTTTTGACCAGACAAGAGCGTGTTTCTTCATCTAGAAGGCTGAACGCAGGGAACAGCGGACAGCGCGTGGTCTGACCCCCGCTCAGAATAAACCGTGGCGACGCCCACTGGCGCCAACAATGACAGCTGACCCATTAGAGCCATGCTAAAGCACAACTACGCGGGGGAGGGGGGGCAACGTGGGGCAGCGGCTCCGTTACACCTGCAGCGGCCCGTTACACCTGCAGCGGCCCTTTACACCTGCAGCGGTCCCGTTACACCTGCAGCGGCCCCGTTACACTGCAGCGGCCCCTTTACACCTGCAGCGGCCCCGTTACACCTGCAGCGGTCCCGTTACACCTGCAGCGGCCCCGTTACACCTGCAGCGGTCCCGTTACACCTGCAGCGGCCCCGTTACACTGCAGCGGCCCCTTTACACCTGCAGCGGTCCCGTTACACCTGCAGCGGCCCCGTTACACTGCAGCGGTCCCGTTACACCTGCAGCGGCCCCGTTACACTGCAGCGGTCCCGTTACACCTGCAGCGGTCCCGTTACACCTGCAGCGGCCCCGTTACACCTGCAGCGGCCCCGTTACACTGCAGCGGCCCCTTTACACCTGCAGCGGTCCCGTTACACCTGCAGCGGCCCCGTTACACTGCAGCGGTCCCGTTACACCTGTAGCGGTCCCGTTACACCTGCAGCGGCCCCGTTACACCTGCAGCGGCCCCGTTACACCTGTAGCTGCCCCGTTACACCTGCAGCGGCGCCGTTACATTTCCGGGGCGGTGGTACAGCGCAGCAGACAGATGTGTGACTGGGAAGCAAAGCGCAGGTGAAGGCGAAAATGCGCTAACATTATTATGAGATTATTTTGATCACTAATTAGCCCAGCGTTTCACTTTTACAGCTTCATCCGGGGTTCAAAAAATATAAAATGCGATATAAAAACACATAATTCCCAGGTAAGTAAGGAGGCGGATCCAGGCGAAACGTTTGGGTGGGTAGGGAAGGCGAAACTAAAACAAAATCGTGAAAAAGTTTTTGAAGAAATCGGCTAGAAGTAGGAGGAATTTGACCGTCTTGAGGAGTATGTCCGGATTTCCTCCCCCACTGGATCCGCCCCTGGGTAAGCAACATATTCAATAACAACTCACTTCAAGTAAAGACTAAACAATATATCGCCAGTCTGTATTTGAAGTTTGATGTGACTGGAGGTGTTACCTGTACCATTTGTGCAATTTTATACTGCACTCTTCAGTGCATGCTAGATTTGTGAGCCCATTATTAGTGTTTTAAATAATATCATAATAATTTTAACGTGGTTCGGCCTTTACCTACGCACTGCACAATCTGTGGTTCAGCCAAAACTGGATGTGTCTGAGGCGGATAGAGGCCAGATGGAAGTGAATGCTCCGCTCCTGAGCCGGGCGGCCGTGCGAGTGCCGCTCACTCGATGGAAACGATCGCTGGCCCTTTTGTGAGCGGGTCTACACAGATGAGCCCCGATGTGGCCACATAAACATCCACTATATCCGCCACCGCCGCCTCCCCACCAGCGCTGACGCCCGCCACTGTCAGCTCCCCAGCAGCGCTGACGCCCGCCACTGTCAGCTCCCCAGCAGCGCTGACACCCTCCACTGTCAGCTCCCCGCCAGCGCTGACGCCATGGCGCCGCTGCGCCGGCTCCTCATTGGACATTGGTGACGTCACACTGCGGCAGGCGTCGGGCCCACCAATCCGACGGAGGAGGCGGGCGGCTCAGCTGCCTGGGCCGCGCGGCGCACCAACCACTCCATCTCCCGGCACCTCCGCTCAGTAGCTTGTCAGCAGAGCGAATGGACGATTAGAACTGCGGGCCGGCACCGCTGCCATCCATGACGTCATCGTCCTCGTCATCACTGACGTCACGCCCGTTGATGACGTCACTATCCTCATCGTCGTTGGCGACGCCGAAGTCAGGCTTCCGTGTGGCGTTTTCTGCCGGGAGGAGGGTGAGCGTCACGTCCCATCTAAAAAAGTGGCGTGGCTGGGAGTCTGTACCGGACAGCACCTAAACCAGTGGCGTGGCTGACAGTCTGTACTGGACAACACCTCAACCAGTGGCTGACAGCCTGTACCGGACAACACCTCAACCAGTGGCGTGGCTGATATTCTGTACTGGACAACACCTCAACCAGTGGCTGACAGCCTGTACCGGACAACGCCTCAACCAGTGGCTGACAGCCTGTACCGGACAACACCTCAACCAGTGGCGTGGCTGATATTCTGTACTGGACAACACCTCAACCAGTGGCTGACAGCCTGTACCGGACAACACCTCAACCAGTGGCGTGGCTGACAGTCTGTACCGGACAACACCTCAACCAGTGGCGTGGCTGACAGCCTGTACCGGACAACACCTCAACCAGTGGCTGACAGCCTGTACCGGACAACACCTCAACCAGTGGCTGACAGCCTGTACCGGACAACACCTCAACCAGTGGCGTGGCTGGGAGTCTGTACCGGACAACACCTCAACCAGTGGCGTGGCTGACAGCCTGTACCGGACAACACCTCAACCAGTGGCTGACAGCCTGTACCGGACAACACCTCAACCAGTGGCTGACAGCCTGTACCGGACAACACCTCAACCAGTAGCGTGGCTGACAGCCTGTACCGGACAACACCTCAACCAGTGGCGTGACTAACAGTCTGTACCGGACAACACCTCAACCAGTGGCGTGGCTGGGAGTCTGTACACAGTATGGTACTGCAACCCTCGCCAGCTTCTGGGCCGCGTGAAACTTGGCTTAGGCGACATTCGCTGATATTCGCTGGCTGGTTCAGCGTTGTTGAAAGTGAAGGACAATCTTTGAAGCTATTCACATTTATCGACACTAATGATGAAAAAACATTAGAGGGAACTCCACACAACCTCTGTGAATATCACAATTTTCCAGCACACCTGGGCTCAGATAAATAGCCCGCGACTGTTCCACCCGGACCGTATTTCTACAGGTGCCGCCATTTCTACACAGCCTCACAGCCCCTCTGCTACCAAGCTCCACAGACTCACAGACCCTCTCTCACGAAGCTCCACAGCCTCACAGCCCCTCTCTCACAAAGCTCCACAGACTCACAGCCCCTCTCTCACAAAGCTCCACAGACTCACAGACCCTCTCTCACAAAGCTCCACAGCCTCACAGCCCCTCTCTCACAAAGCTCCACAGACTCACAGCCCCTCTCTCACAAAGCTCCACAGACTCACAGACCCTCTCTCACAAAGCTCCACAGTCTCACAGTCTCTCTCCTACATAATCCCACAGTCTCACTCCCGTGCCCACACAGCCTCACAGCCCCTCTCTCACAAAGCTCCACAGCCTCACAGACCCTCTCTCACAAAGCTCCACAGCCTCACAGCCCCTCTCTCACAAAGCTCCACAGACTCACAGCCCCTCTCTCACAAAGCTCCACAGACTCACAGACCCTCTCTCACAAAGCTCCACAGTCTCACAGTCTCTCTCCTACATAATCCCACAGTCTCACTCCCGTGCCCACACAGCCTCACAGCCCCTCTCTCACAAAGCTCCACAGACTCACAGACCCTCTCTCACAAAGCTCCACAGACTCACAGCCCCTCTCTCACAAAGCTCCACAGACTCACAGACCCTCTCTCACGAAGCTCCACAGCCTCACAGCCCCTCTCTCACAAAGCTCCACAGACTCACAGCCCTCTCTCACAAAGCTCCACAGACTCACAGACCCTCTCTCACAAAGCTCCACAGCCTCACAGCCCCTCTCTCACAAAGCTCCACAGACTCACAGCCCCTCTCTCACAAAGCTCCACAGACTCACAGACCCTCTCTCACAAAGCTCCACAGTCTCACAGTCTCTCTCCTACATAATCCCACAGTCTCACTCCCGTGCCCACACAGCCTCACAGCCCCTCTCTCACAAAGCTCCACAGCCTCACAGACCCTCTCTCACAAAGCTCCACAGCCTCACAGCCCCTCTCTCACAAAGCTCCACAGACTCACAGCCCCTCTCTCACAAAGCTCCACAGACTCACAGACCCTCTCTCACAAAGCTCCACAGTCTCACAGTCTCTCTCCTACATAATCCCACAGTCTCACTCCCGTGCCCACACAGCCTCACAGCCCCTCTCTCACAAAGCTCCACAGACTCACAGACCCTCTCTCACAAAGCTCCACAGACTCACAGACCATCTCTCACAAAGCTCCACAGACTCACAGACCATCTCTCACAAAGCTCCACAGTCTCACAGCCCCTCTCCCACAAAGCTCCACAGTCTCCCTCCCACCCCTACAGTCTGATCTGGGCCGGGCTGTACCCACCGCAGCGGACGCTGTGGCGGCTGGCTCGGCTCTTCTCAGTCTCCCTGCCCAGCCGGTCCACACACCAGCAGACCGCGCCCTGGCACTGGGTCGGACGGTAGAAGCCGTCGCCGTCGCAGGAGGGCCGGTACGCACCTGTGGGTACACGCAGCAGCGCCTCAGACCCGGCCCGGCCCAACCCAGCGCCGGCCAGGTCAGCCTGGTCAATACGGGCCTGGGGGGCGCTGGCGGCTAGCAGCCGCCTCCAGCGCGATCACGTGACCCGCTGCAACGATCGGACCAAGTTCGTTCGGATTTTTGAGCAGTGCTTTTCTCGAGTCGGAGCTTTCAGTCTGTATCACAGAGTTTCGTCAGCAGGGTCGAAGGTACGCCTTATCGATTCGGCCCCGCTGACCAACCTCTGTAATACAGAGCGAAAGCTCCGACCCGAAAAACACTCGGTGGAGAATGTCCGATCGAACTTTATCCGAGCATCCGAACTCCAAAGCATGTCTTTCCAAGAACGCTTACAGTGAGTCATGTGGCGCAGGATGGAGCACGCCCAGAGACAGGATCCCAGAGGTACATGCCCATGGGTAGGATCCCAGAGGCACATGTCCATGGGTAGGATCCCAGAGGTACATGCCCATGGGTAGGATCCCAGAGGTGCATGCCCATGGGTAGGATCCCAGAGGTGCAGATACCCAGAGGCAGGATCTGGTGCTCTGCCCTTCTCCAAGTCTGGTTCCTTCCCCTGGCCTTGGACGGCGTCTGAGGAGCGCGCCTCACCGAGTCGGGCGCTGGCGGCGTTGCGGCGGCTGCTGCAGGGCGGGCTGACGGGGTCGAAACAGCGACACCAGTCCGGCCCGTTCAGCGACTGCTGCCTGCCGCACAACAAGGCCGTCACAGCACTGCCGGCGAGGCAATACCCTGATACATTACCCATGGTGAGGCAATACCCTGACAGAAGGACAACACGTCCACCTTAAAAAAGGTTACCAGCCACGGTCCCGCCCCAGACTCTCCGGATGTGACCTGCAAATTGTTGCGGCGGGGCATTTCCGGGAGCTGAAAGCCACCGCCGTGTGATTACGAACTACTACCACCATCAACCGTTGGAATAACAGTTATCCTAATAATACCGTAAATAATAATAAATAAAATGATAAGGTACCAGCTATAATGAAAACAATAATAATAATACCAGCCTCAGGTCGTTAGCCAACGCAAACGGGGGAGGGTGTCGTTTAAACGCAACCCCTCCGGCTATGCTCGTATACAGGTGGTAGTTAAAACTAGGAATGAAGGCACACCTGATCGGTGGTTTACACGGTTAGTTGGCACGTGCATGAAATTAGCGACGTGTTATTATGCACATTCGGCGATCAATTCCCGCTCGCACTGGAGAGGAGTCTGGCACTAACCCGCACTGGAGAAGAGTCTGGCACTAACCCGCACTGGGAGGAGTCTGGCACTAACCCGCAATGGAGGGAGCGTGGTAGGCCCCCTGAGATCTTAAAAAAAAACAAAAGACGTAGAAAACGCCCATTGGATAGTGTATGGGGGTTATGGTAATCTACATTATTGCCAGCTTTCATTCAACTAGGTCACTATCTTCAAGGTCCAACGAGGTCATAAAGGTCAAATATTGACCGTACTGGGACACTTTTGAGAATTGCCGTAATTACGCGAAAAAAGTCAAGAGTATACTGAAAGCGGGCCAAGGCCATAGAGTTAAGAGCCCAAAAAAACTTATCCTGTAATTTTGAGGCCAATATCATTTATGGTCATTGACCTATGAGGTCAGAATATGGTATATTCCCTCTAATGTACACTATAACATGTGTTATTGTACCCATTGGGCGGGAAATGATAATTGACCTTAGCTCATGACCTTTGACTTAAACTTTTGACCTTAACCTTTACACCGAATTATCTTAACTATAACGTCGTAGCATTATATATTTCATGCTGGGTAACGCTATTTGATCGGAAGAACTGGGTACCGATGACTTTGAAAATGCTGGTATGACCTTGACATGTGACCTTGACCTTTATGTGGGGCTACTTTGACATATTATCTCGTTTATATGACGTTATGACGTCACCACTCGGCCTCCAATGCAGCCGAACTGGTCCGACCTGGCGATCTCAAAATGCTGGTCTGACTTTGAAAGCCTGTAGATAGAAATATTATTGACCGTTTTCCTTTTTCACCAAACGAGCACCGTTGGATTCTCCCGAAGGTGGCTACGTAGCGTTTGCTGGCTATGAGCGGTTCTTCGGCCACCTTGGAAAAACAGGTGGGGGCCTCCGAGGCCCCTTCCAGTGCGAGTGTTAACGGGCCAAAAGCGCTTTAGTACCTAGGTGCTGGGGCCATGCAGAACTTGTGGTCAGAATGTCAGCGAAATTGAGGGACGGGGGGGTCAACGGGTCTATCGCTAAAACTGCAGCGAAATCGGTGGTGTGGCCGTTTGGGAATAATCCGTCGCTGAAATCCAACACCAACAGGTCGTTACGTGTACGCGGGTTGAGTCCGGCACCTTCGGAGTTTGCAGCCCTCCAGGAAGGAGCGCAGACAGCGCTCCGGCTGGTCCTTCTCGATGACGTACAGCTCCCTCTGACTGAGCTGCAGGTCGGCGTCGGTATCCAGGTGCAGGAACATCCACTGCACGGCGGCGGGACACCAGCGAGGCAGGCCGGCGCCGCGGCTGGCGTCCACTGCAGGCAACAGCGAGGTCACCCACACCCACTGCAGACCCCGCACAGCGGGAGGGCACCAGCGAGGTCACCCACACCCACTGCAGACCCCGCACAGCAGCAGGGCACCAGCGAGGTCACCCACACCGACAACAGACCCCGCACAGCGGCGGGGCATGGCGAGCTCACCTCACCCGCCCACACAACAACACTCTCCACCTGACTCGCATGTATCGACACCCGCCCACTTGTCTTTGAATGAGATGACCTTGTCCTGAAATTTAGTGAACAGTATGGACATAAACGAAGCAAACCGGTAACGATCTGGCCAGGGCAAAATGAAGCTAATGCAATTTTAGTAAGAATAAATCCTCAGATATCGACGAGGAATCCCCGGAAACTCTCCCAACAGAGATGGCGACAGTTAGTGAAAACCCTCCCAACGTGGTTGGCGACAACATATGACCCTTGCAGCCAGGGCATCGGTAAGCCTGGGCAGTTTACCAGAAAACAATTTGGGTGGGCTAAGTGTAGGCTGTGGTGGGCTGGACGCACTGCCCCACGCCTGGCCTCTTCAGCTCTACGAGGCTTTAAATCCGTTCCACGGGTGGGCGGGCTGAGCGCCGGCTTCCCGGACGACGCCGGACCAGGCACCGTAATCGGGCATTTGGCCGCCTGGCGGAACCAGTAGCTATTTTAACTGCGAAAGTGACCGGCCAGAGCACGCGTTACCAATGGAATCTACCAATCTACCATCTTTCGAGCTGCGACTCTTGACCAATGGAAAAAGAATTGCGGTAGAGAGCAGGCTGTAAGTCAGCCATCCTGGGCGGACTGAAGTCTGGATCAAGTCTGGGTGTGTGGTTCAGCCCCGCACAAAATTGGCCCGCGCCCGGACTTCAGCCGTACCAATGTTCCGGACATAGCCCACCCGCAGCCGGCGTTGTTTGACTCGGTACCGGACCAAATTCTTTGCTATGTTGATGCGTTGATTGGCCGAAATAAGAAAGTTTCTGGAAAAGAGGCGTCTACCAGAGATGCGTATCCGGCAGGATGAGGGAGCGGAACTCACGGCCGTGTTGTTTGTAGCGGGCGGTGGCGGCGGTGCGGCGAAGGCCGGAGTCTTGCAGGACAGCGAACCACTCCACCAGCCGACCTCCCATCTGGACCAGCTGGTCAGCAGAGCACCCTACCACACGCACGTCTGCTGTCATACGGAGGACCTCCCATCTGGACCAGCTGGTCAGCAGAGCACCCTGCCACACGCACGTGCACTGTCATACGGAGGACCTCCCATCTGGACCAGCTGGTCAGCAGAGCACCCTGCCACGCACGTCTGCTGTCATACGGAGGACCTCCCATCTGGACCAGCTGGTCAGCAGAGCACCCTGCCACACGCACGTCTGCTGTCATACGGAGGTGTGCTAGCATTGCTCGCCCGAGACACTGTCTCAGGCGCCAGCACGGGTCCGCTCTCCTGGGTACTTTTTGTCAATGCTCATAAGAGTGAAATAGAGTTGACTAGTAAGCTAACCTAATCCAATATCTACCCCACATCTATAAACGAGTTGTTATCGACATTTCAGTAGAATTGTAGAACCAGACAGAATGGGAAGAGCAGAAACAGTGCGTTATTTGAAGGAGAGCAGACTTACCGTGGCGGGGCCGGTGGGAGGTGTCTGCCCGCGGGCGCAGTTTGACGCTGTTGAAGCGGTCGCTGAGGCGCTGGTACCTCTCGTACTGAAACCAAACGGGTCAGGTCAACAGGCTCGTACTGAAGCCAAACGGGTCAGGTCATTAGCCTCGTACTGAAACCAAACGGGTCAGGTCAACAGGCTCGTACTGAAGCCAAACGGGCCAGGTCATTAGCCTCGTACTGAAACCAAACGGGCCAGGTCATTAGCCTCGTACTGAAATCAAACGGGTCAGGTCAACATGCTCGTACTGAAACCCAATGGGCCAGGTTAACAAGCTTGTACTGAAGCCAAATGGGTCAGGTCAACAGGTTCTCGTGACAAAGAGATTATGGCACCTTCCGGGTACTTGTTCTTGAGTTACCAGTTCCATCTCCAATGGATTGCGGGAGGGATCTGGTGTACCATTTTTGGACCCTCCACCCTGATCTGAACTTCAGCTGGTGGGCTCGGACACTTGCGACCCGTCGGCACCCTGTTTGACCGCGATAAGTCATTGACATATCCAGGGACGTGTCTTTGTAACGATTAGGGGCGTCCAAATCTGAAACAATGTGAATGACCATAAAAAATAATTTTTAAATGCATTGCGTAAAAGTTATTTCAGGCTCGGCTTTTGGGCTCCAAACCTCACAAAAGACATCACAGCAATTGTCGCTGAGACCCCGACCCCACTTCGCAAACGAGCAACTCCTGTAATGATGGGTTAATTCAGAAGCCAAAGTTTAACGTCCCACAAAGCACAGGGAGGGCTCAGGTCACCCTCTCATCAGTCAGTCGTCAGCCGACCTACGTTGGGTCATAGGAGGATCTATGACCTTGACCTGTGACCTTTGACCTTGAACTTAATGTGAGGTGACCTTGACGTAATCCCGATTATATGGTCTTACTACGTTACCACTCGGTCTACAGTACAGGCGAACTGGTGCGACTACATGATTTTGACGGTCTCCAAAGAAAGGTCTGACTTTGAAAGACTATAAGTCAAAATATTATTGAGTGGTTTTCAAAATTATTTCATTTTTACTTTTTTACTTACAGACATTCAAAGTCACTCATATATTTTGAGAGCGCCACTTGCGCGGTTGCACTATTTCGGCCTGCACTGTACATAGGGTGGTAACGTAATAACGCCATAGAATTCGGATTTTATCTCAATGTCACCTCATATGAAGGCCAAATTTAAGTTCAAATGTGAATTATCAAGGTCATGTCAAAGTCAAAGTCTTGCCACGGTTTTCAAGGTCATTGATCCCAATGTTTTCGTTTAGATGACGTTACTCACTGGGTATGACCTATGTTGTGCAGTTATTCCATAGCTAAAAATTTTCGACGTTAAGGTCAAGGTCACAGGTCAAGGTCTAAGGTCAAATTCAACCATTTATCTAAAACCCAACGGCTGCTATAGTCAGGGTACCAAGGCTTCAGTGCCAGCTGTTATAGTGCACATTATTGGGAAAATATGATATTGTGACGTCATACTTCAATGATCTTGATTGACCCTGACCGAAAAATTTCGGAGCAAATGGTGCGAGACATTCCCTCTTTACCTTGCCTGCTTTAAGTGTATTGCGCTTTTTCTTGCATAATTACTGCATTTCCCAATAAGTCCCCAACACGAGCCAGCTTTGTCTTTTGGGACCTCCTTTGGCTTTGAAGATATGAACATAAGTCAATAAAAAGTTGTAAAATAGAAAAGTCAATAAAAGGTGAATTACTGGTAAATACTGCAAAGCGAAAGCGGATGAAAGATAAATGGGCACAATTTTTTAAGGATTATGTTTTGCATATTTGCATTACGCTAGATGAAAAATAATTCGGTTTTTACTCCTAAATCTTACGGCAAAAGACAACTTCAACAAAACAAAAGCAGATTATAGTCCAGTCAAGTTAGCATTTACATGTCATAAAATTCTAGCCCCCCATAATATACACAATTGTGTTCGCAATTGATAGGGACGTATCATATCCAAAATCCGCAAAAATCTACCGAGCGGATATTTTATAACTAAGCCTACGTGAGATACCTGCCCACCATTTCTTAAGTATTAGCCTTCGCTGCGCAGAAAATCTGGACATTTTTGTGCATGCATTTTTGTATTCGTAAAAAAGGCACTTCGAAATGAAACTGTGCGTGATACGGCGCACCAACCAGCCAGACATCACTGCACGGACGGCAGTCCCAACAGCTCAGTGCGACTGTAAGGGAGGGTCCACCCTCCCTAGCCGTCCCGTCCTTACCGGCAAGTGCCACTAAGCTGTTAGTGTGGCTGAGCCAACCCGATTCGCCTTCGCGGCCTTAGAGGTGTCACTATATAATCTCACATGTGGGATTTTGTACATTTCAGAGCTAACGAGACCAAATCAAATCAGAAGTGTGTAGACATGCCCTGAGCAGACTTTTGAGCTGCAGTGAGAGAGAGTGCATTGTGCGGTGGATGTCGTCATGTGGCCGCCTACCTTGCTGCTGAGGCTGGCTCTGCCTCCGCCGGTGCTGGCGTTCTGACGCGGGCCGCCCGCTGGCCCCGCTCCGCCCTCTGCCACAGTACAGAACACTGGTCAGACGGTGGCCCTGCTCCGCCCTCTGCCACAGTACAGAACACTGGTCAGACTGTGACCCTGCTCCGCCCTCTGCCACAGTACAGAACACTGGTCAGACTGTGGCCCTGCTCCGCCCTCTGCCACAGTACAGAACACTGGTCAGACTGTGGCCCTGCTCCACCCTCTGCCACAGTACAGTACACTGGTCAGACTGTGGCCCTGCTCCCCCTCTGCCACAGTACAGAACACTGGTCAGACTGTGGCCCTGCTCCGCCCTCTGCCAGAGTACAGAACACTGGCCAGACTGTGGCCCTGCTCCGCCCTCTGCCACAGTACAGAACACTGGTCAGACTGTGGCCCTGCTCCGCCCTCTGCCACAGTACAGTACACTGGTCAGACTGTGGCCCTGCTCCGCCCTCTGCCACAGTACAGAACACTGGTCAGACTGTGGCCCTGCTCCGCCCTCTGCCACAGTACAGAACACTGGTCAGACTGTGGCCCTGCTCCGCCCTCTGCCACAGTACAGTACACTGGTCAGACTGTGGCCCTGCTCCGCCCTCTGCCACAGTACAGAACACTGGTCAGACTGTGGCCCTGCTCCGCCCTCTGCCACAGTACAGAACACTGGTCAGACTGTGGCCCTGCTCCGCCCTCTGCCACAGTACAGTACACTGGTCAGACTGTGGCCCTGCTCCGCCCTCTGCCACAGTACAGAACACTGGTCAGACTGTGGCCCTGCTCCGCCCTCTGCCACAGTACAGAACACTGGTCAGACTGTGGCCCTGCTCCGCCCTCTGCCACAGTACAGAACACTGGTCAGACTGTGGCCCTGCTCCGCCCTTTGCCACAGTACAGAACACTGGTCAGACTGTGACCCTGCTCCGCCCTCTGCCACAGTACAGAACACTGGTCAGACTGTGGCCCTGCTCCGCCCTCTGTCACAGTACAGAACACTGGTCAGACTGTGGCCCTGCTCCGCCCTCTGTCACAGTACAGAACACTGGTTAGACTGTGGCCCTGCTCCGCCCTCTGCCACAGTACAGTACACTGGTCAGACTGTGGCCCTGCTCCGCCCTCTGCCACAGTACAGAACACTGGTCAGACTGTGGCCCTGCTCCGCCCTCTGCCACAGTACAGAACACTGGTCAGACTGTGGCCCTGCTCCGCCCTCTGCCACAGTACAGAACACTGGTCAGACTGTGACCCTGCTCCGCCCTCTGTCACAGTACAGAACACTGGTCAGACTGTGGCCCTGCTCCGCCTCTCTGCCACAGTACAGAACACTGGTCAGACTGTGGCCCTGCTCCGCCCTCTGCCACAGTACAGAACACTGATCAGACTGTGGCCCGAGCTACTCATCACCGCGCACGAATCTGTATTGCATTATTTTAAGATGTCAGTTGATTTAAGGATTCTAATCATTTAATCACGTGCGACATAATTTGGGTTTCTCAAATTGAAGGACTTTTCTTAAAATGTGATCTTTTTCCACAAACTACGTTCATTCTCGTAAGCAATGTGTCTGAACACTTAGGCTGGGGGGATCCAGCCGCGCGGTAGACAGCGCGCAGCTGCGCGGGGGCCTAAGATAGCGCGGAGCGACTTTTGGAGGGATCCATCGGCGCGCAGCTAAGTTGTGGCGGAAGTAGTGTCGTAACTCGCCGTCTTACGCGCTAACTTTCCGCGTCTTCTCAACAGCGCGGAAGACAGCGCGGAAGCCTGTATGATTCTTTTAAAGTAAAAAAAGGTATCGGAAATGTCAGTGAATCCAAGTTATATGACTTGCGTTTGACAAAATATGTATTCATAATAATAATCGAGGCCCACAAACTCCCAGCATCTCACTGGGAAATACTCAGAAGAGACACAGGCCGAGAGGAACTTAGATCATTGCAGCTGTGCCAGTGGACCACCAGCCGTAATGCTAACTGTCCTTCAATAAACCTTGTTGTTCGGCCCAGGACGTATCTCCCGTTTCGTACCACTCCCCGTCCCTGAACGGTCTCGTCGAGGCTGGCATGGAACGCCAGCGAGAACGTAGTTCACCCTGAGAACTGTGAGCGTGAGGATTCTTTAATATCTGGTGCTGTTTCAAAGGCAGAATGAAAAGTAAAATGGGGTCAAATTCATAGGCGGATCCAGGATTGCGGGTCGGGGGAGGCAACTTTCCGGGGGGGCGTCATTTGGACCAGGGGGACGCCACATTTAACCGGCAAAACATATCAGGTGGGCGCAAAATCCTCACGGTGGGCGCTGATTTTCGCAATCTGGAGGGGGAGGGATAGGAAGCAGCATTTCAAAAATTTCTGTCACATTTTCCGGTATTTCGAAAAATCAAAGATTATTGATTTTATGAATGACTTTAAGGACATCGATGATGACAAGCGACTTGACGTAAAACAAGTAAAGCGAAAGACAAATGCGAAGGAAGATATAATTAAGGCTTTCAGCCTTGACCCCCGTGTCCAGAAAAGGTCTCCCAAGCACTTGCAGCATCTTTGGCGTGACTTAAAAGCCATTGTAAAAAATACCAGTATTACCATAGGCGTGACAGGCTAAAGACAGGCAGTGGACCCCGCCGTTGCCGATAGATGAATACAGGGGGCAATTTTTCGTTGTGCCCCCTCCTCTAGATCCGCCAGTAAACATGACTTGGCTACGTTTGAGAAAATGTACCTAATAGTGGTTCAATTCGTGAATAAATTTTAAACCGAATTGCGCTGCACTCGCCGAGCCAGGCTTCTTGGAGCCTGCCCGGCTCATCTCTCCCCATTGCTCTGACTAATCCAATGGCACCATAATATGACGAGGCAAGTGGGTTTCGTGAAGCCCGTGTCCTGCCCAGGTAAATTGACGTGAGGTAAGCTTGACATAAAAACGCATTCGGAGTAAGGAGCATTATATCACTTTCACATGTATGTCACCTTTATGTCGAAATCCCACTGATAAATTGTCTTTTACGGCTTAAGTTTTTCCCTTTATCCGATCCCAGCACTTTTATCATCACCTCACCTCCCAGAGCGGGGCCATGTCCTCTTCTCATCCCCTCCCCCCACAGTCGGCCAGGAAATCCGACACCGTTCAGCAGTCAGCAGGCTGTAACCTATAGCGTGAGTTTACTACGGCCAGAAAAGCACCGTATTCTATGGGAATTTTAGCCTTAGCGTCCATCTACTTCGGTCGCCAGCGGTATTCACCGCCGCCTCGGATTGCCCCCGATGTTCCGCGCTAACTTACGCCGGCGCGGAGCTCCGCGCGATCGCTCTCTCCTGAACATCCCTCTAAATCGCTTACGCGCAAACTTCCGCTCAAATCAGCGCGGGCGTAAGGAGAGTGCGAGCGGAAGCTACGCGCAACTGGATCCCCCAGCCTTAGAGTGACAAATGCGTCTTAAAACCTGCAACACAGTTTTATTGGCAGTAATCGAGAGTTCTGATTCAGAATGGGGGCAGAATGGAGCCAACCGTGACAGGGGCAGGACAGGAGAGGGTGACGCGGCCCCTGACTGACCGTGACAGGGGCAGGGCCGGAGAGGGTGACGCGGCCCCTGACTGACCGTGACAGGGGCAGCGCCGGTGGCAGGAGAGGGTTACGCGGCTACGGTGGACGCAGTTGTGCAGTTTCAGCAGGCAGTGGGAGCTGTAGGTACGGTTGTCGGAGCCGCAGACGTAGGCGGAGACGGAGGACACTGGGCACTTCCGACACCGCTGCACCCTGCCGGCACAAACAGAAACTGCTGCACACTGTCCACAAACCACAAACCAGACACCACTGCACTCTGTCCACAAACCACAAACCAGACACCGCTGCACCCTGCCGGCACAAACAGAAACTGCTGCACACTGTCCACAAACCACAAACCAGACACCGCTGCACCCTGCCGGCACAAACAGAAACTGCTGCACACTGTCCACAAACCACAAACCAGACACCGCTGCACCCTGCCGGCACAAACAGAAACTGCTGCACACTGTCCACAAACCACAAACCAAACACCGCTGCACTCTGTCCACAAACCACAAACCAGACACCGCTGCACCCTGCCGGCACAAACAGAAACTGCTGCACACTGTCCACAAACCACAAACCAGACACCGCTGCACCCTGCCGGCACAAACAGAAACTGCTGCACACTGTCCACAAACCACAAACCAGACACCGCTGCACCCTGTCCACAAACCACAAACCAGACACCGCTGCACCCTGTCCACAAACCACAAACCAGACACCGCTGCCCCCTGCCGGCACAAACCAGAAACCGCTGCACCCTGTCCACAAACCACAAACCAGACACCGCTGCACCCTGTCCACAAACCACAAACCAGACACTGCTGCACCCTGTCCACAAACCACAAACCAGACACCGCTGCACCCTGTCCACAAACCACAAACCAGACACCGCTGCACCCTGTCCACAAACCACAAACCAGACACCGCTGCACCCTGTCCACAAACCACAAACCAGACACCGCTGCCCCCTGCCGGCACAAACCAGAAACCGCTGCACCCTGTCCACAAACCACAAACCAGAAACCGCTGCACCCTGTCCACAAACCACAAACCAGACACCGCTGCACCCTGTCCACAAACCAGAAACCGCTGCACCCTGTCCACAAACCACAAACCAGAAACCGCTGCACCCTGTCCACAAACCACAAACCAGACACCGCTGCACCCTGTCCACAAACCACAAACCAGACACCGCTGCACCCTGTCCACAAACCACAAACCAGACACCGCTGCACTCTGTCCACAAACCACAAACCAGACACCGCTGCACCCTGTCCACAAACCACAAACCAGACACTGCTGCAGCCTGCAAACACAAACCATAAGCCAGACACCGCTGCATCCTGTCCACAAGCCAGACACCGCTAAGTGACACAGCTATCTGGACATGGCTACCAAATGGTACAACACTGGAGGAGTGGTCAGTACTGGGTGACGCCGGAAAACACATGCCCCTCAACCTCAACGATGTCCCTCGGAAATGGATGTCCCTGGTAAAATCATCACCTCAGGAGCATTCGAAACTCCCGGCTACGCACTAGCGTAACCACGATTAAAAAATGTTAGGGTTAAACAAGCAACAGTTAAGCGTGGACAGCAGTCTGTCAGCGGAGACAAATAGGATCTAAGCTTGCCTTGAAATTCGACGGGCAGGATTTCTACTCTGACGGTAAACTTACAATTCTTTGTTCGTCTCCATGATCTCCAAACTCTTGGAGTCCTTTTCGCTGACAGAATCACCATCATCGTCATACTCATATCCGTCTTCCTCGTCTCCGTCCTTGGGCCTGCCGTCGTCCAGGTCGATCTCCTCATCATCATCCTCGTCATCATCATCGTCTGTGTCCTGGTCACTGATCCAGGGCTGCGGCTTGATGAGGTGCTCGTCCTCCGCCAGCTGACGACTGACAATCCGTTCCCTACCGAACCACAACCCGCATGACAATCCGTTCCCTGCCTAACCACAACCCGCATGACAATCCGTTCCCTACCGAAGCTTAACTCGCATGACAATCCGTTCCCTACCGAAGTACAACCCGCATGACAATCCGTTCCCTGTTGAACCAAAACCCGTATGAAAGAAACTCCAGAAGGACCCTGCCAGGGGCCCCTAGATCAACACTCGGGGGCACCCTGAAGACTAATTCTCGGGATGACCCTGCGACTGACTCTCGGGGTATCCAATTCGCTCTCAGGGTTCCCAGGGATGGACTCTTGGGGAGCCCTGAGACCGACTCCCGGAAGTCCTCTGAAACTAACTCTAGGACTCCTCCTGAGACCAACATTCGGGGACATCCCTGAGGCTGAATCCCCGGGGCCCTCTGAGATTAACTTTCAGACACTCCCTGGGACTGCCTCTCGAGGGCTCAGAAATTACCTCTCAGGGGGGCCCCTGAGATCAATACTTATCAGCACCAATGAGACTAACTCACGCCCCCCCCAGACTTGCTCTCGTGGGTCCCTGAGACTGACTCAAGTGGCCCCTTAGATCAGGACTAAGAGGTCCCCCTGAAAACAACTCCGGGCTCCCGAGATTAGCTATCAGGGCCCTTGGGAGTAACTCTGAGCCCAGAGACCACCGTGGGCCCAGAGACCACCAATTGGGTGCAGGCACCTCGAGACTAAGCCTCGGATCCCCAGATTAGCTCTCAGAGGCCCCTGAGCCTGACTAGGTGGCCCTAAACAGAGAATCCTTTGCAGTGCTTAAGATTAGATCAAAGGTGTCCATGGACCCAAGGACTCCCCTTGGCTACGCCACTGTCCCCAGCCCCCCCCAGAACAGTGGAGGCGCGCTCCTATATGGATATAGAGGGCGAAGGGCACCTTGCATGGACAACGAACACCTATAAAATGTTTAACTATCCGAAACAATCCCGATTGTAGCTGTATTGGTAAAATTCTTAAGCTCTGTAAGCAGTAGGAAAAATATAGCAGTGGGCCAAAGAAGAAGAGAGTTTTGGTTTTAGGGTGCACAGACTTACGAACAGTCGGAGGAGTTTTGGTTTTAGGGTGCACAGACTTACGAATAGTCGGAGGAGTTTTGGTTTTGGAATGCATAGATTTAACGACAGTCGGAGGAGTTTTGATTCTAGAGTGCACAGATTTACCGACAGTTGGAAGTGAAGTATTTTCTGTTTCTCTCACTTTTTATCAGTAATGAGGCTCCAGCAATAGCACCAGGACGATAGTAAGAAGCAACTGAATGTAACCCCACCCATGGACATCGAATGAGGGACAGGGAAACCTCCCTCCAACTGGCAAACCAGAGAGGGGCGTCCCCCAAATTCTGCGACTTGACCGCTTCATTTTATCATCTGTGTGAAGCTACGCAAATGTTATCAATTCCAGTGGTAATAAGGTGAATGGGCCGCGTTTTTTTAAGCAGCCAATATGTTAACACTTCGCCCCCCCCACCACCCTACCCTCCCCAGACATCGGCAGTCCAAGGTCCATTCCCCAACACAATTTTGTGACGACACCCCTGGCACTACCCTCAGCACTAGTCTGCCACAAAATGTTGACATGGGGTGAGTGGGAGGGGTTGGGGGTGGGGAGGGGACGGCAGCGGTGGTGCAGGCGGCGGCGGGTCGCGCGGTATTGATCGAGGGCAGTGACGGCACCCAGGCGCCAACCAGTCGCCGGGCACTGTCTGCTCCAGCACATCCCGGTCTACTGAGGAGCGACAGTGCACCCCAACTCACACTGTCTGCTGAGGAGCGACAGTCCACCCCAACTCACACTGTCTGCTGAGGAGCGACAGTCCACCCCAACTCACACTGTCTGCTAAGGAGCGACCGTGTCCCCCAACTCACACTGTCTGCTGAGGAGTGACAGTGTACCCCAACTCACACTGTCTGCTGAGGAGCGACAGTGTCCCCCAACTCACACTGTCTGCTCCAGCACATCCCGGTCTGCTGAGGAGCGACAGTGTCCCCCAACTCACACTGTCTGCTGAGGAGCGACAGTGCACCCCAACTCACACTGTCTGCTGAGGAGCGTTAGTGTCCCCCAACTCACACTGTCTGCTGAGGAGCCACAGTGCACCCCAACTCACACTGTCTGCTGAGGGGCCACAGTGCACCCCATCTCACACTGTCTGCTGAGGAGCGACAGTGTCCCCCAACTCACACTGTCTGCTCCAGCACACCCCGGTCTGCCGAGGAGCGACAGTGCACCCCAACTCACACTGTCTGCTGAGGAGCGACAGTGCACCCCAACTCACACTGTCTGCTGAGGAGCGACAGTGTCCCCAACTCACACTGTCTGCTGAGGAGCGACAGTGCACCCAACTCACACTGTCTGCTGAAAAGCGACAGTGCACCCTAACTCACACTGTCTGCTAAGGAGCGACAGTGTCCCCCAACTCACACTGTCTGCTGAGGAGCGACAGTGTCCCCCAACTCACACTGTCTGCTCCAGCACACCCCGGTCTGCCGAGGAGCGACAGTGCACCCCAACTCACACTGTCTGCTAAGGAGCGACAGTGTCCCCCAACTCACACTGTCTGCTGAGGAGCGACAGTGTCCCCCAACTCACACTGTCTGCTGAGGAGCGACAGTGTCCCCCAACTCACACTGTCTGCTGAGGAGCGACAGTGCACTCCAACTCACACTGTCTGCTGAGGAGCGACAGTGCACCCCAACTCACACTGTCTGCTGAGGAGCGACAGTGCACCCCAACTCACACTGTCTGCTGAGGAGCGACAGTGTCCCCCAACTCACACTGTCTGCTGAGGAGCGACAGTGCACCCCAACTCACACTGTCTGCTGAGGAGCGACAGTGCACCCCAACTCACACTGTCTGCTGAGGAGCGACAGTGCACCCCAACTCACACTGTCTGCTGAGGAGCGACAGTGCACCCCAACCCACACTGTCTGCTGAGGAGCGACAGTCCACCCCAACTCACACTGTCTGCTGAGGAGCGACAGCGTCCCCCAACTCACACTGTCTGCTGAGGAGCGTTAGTGTCCCCCAACTCACACTGTCTGCTGAGGAGCCACAGTGCACCCCAACTCACACTGTCTGCTGAGGAGCGACAGTGCACCCCAACTCGCACTGTCTGCTGAGGAGCGACAGTGCACCCCAACTCACACTGTCTGCTGAGGAGCGACAGTCCACCCCAACTCACACTGTCTGCTGAGGAGCGACAGTGTCCCCCAACTCACACTGTCTGCTGAGGAGCCACAGTGCACCCCAACTCACACTGTCTGCTGAGGAGCGACAGTGCACCCCAACTCACACTGTCTGCTCCAGCACATCCCGGTCTGCCGAGGAGCGTCGTTTTGTTCCGGGGAGAACGTCTCGGCTCTGTTGAAATCCTGTCAGTCTTAAGTTTATAGCTGGTCCAACGGTTATCTCCAGCATCAAGATACAGTGTAGCTAAGCACCTCGTCCTGAGGTGGCCGACGCCGCTGCGTCTGGATGCGATGGCACCGCATGCGCCCACCAGAGTCCTTCTGCGGCAATCTGCTGCTCTTTATAGTCAGCTGAGGCACCCTGTCGCATACCAAGACTCTTGGGAGGAGTCGGGGTGCATAATCCGGAGGCCACTGCTATTCCCTGTATGCTAATTGACCACCCCCCTCCGTAATGCCTCCGCTTCGTCAGCAGGGGCAGAGGCGAGGCTGGGTGCTCCGGACAAGGAGTACGCACGTGAACCGCGATTGGAGTCTAAATGACCGTTGGCTGCGAAAGCCTCCGTTGTAAATGTGCCACCGGGAGAAAATGCCGTTTGACCCTGAACCCGGGTGCAACAGGGCACAGGGCCACATACAGAGACTCCGCCAGGGGACACAGGATCCCCTGGATGTATGTATCCCGTGAGAGAAAGAGAGAGAGGAGGAGAGGAGGAGGGATAAAGAGAGAGAGAGAGAGAGAGATTAGTAAACGCTAGAGTCAGAGTGGAATACTAAATTTAGATGGTTAGGTTAATACCTCTTACCTCATCCCCAAAGGCGTTTACCCCGTATACGCGGTAAATCACCTCTTTGCAATCTCTTAAGAAGTAGCACAAAGGCTGGCTTTAAGTGAAGCTATAGGCTTTCAATGAGCAACCTTGTACAATGTGATATCTGACGAAATATATTGATTCTCTCGAAGAGCGTGCGTCTTATCCTGCTCTCCTCTACTTGGCTCCCAATCAGTACCAGAGTGCTCTGACCGCTGGTTAGTACACATCCGTGGTGGATTTGACCCTCAGGTGAAGGTAGCATACGCCAATAGAACCATAGGCATGGAGCGGTGGATCACCTACAGCAGCGGAGGCAGAAGGTAAGGGGATGTCGTGCCCCATCAATGCTCCATAACAAAAGCCCACAGCTTTTGAAACGATTACCTCTGTTGGGTATGCTCCTGTATGCCAAAAGGTCACATTAGCTGCTACCAGCTGCTAAAATGTTGGCTCTGCTGTGCATGCGCCCTTGAGCTGGAAGTGCCTCTACACTACTGAATTTGTCAACTCAATTCTTGGGCCGAGTGTGTTTTCCCGACTCCTGGATTTCGTATACTCGTTCTACATGCATCCTTAGTCCGAAAATATAGGCCGCCGAAATCAGTACTTTGGTCGTGCCTAACTTCTATCTCTATTTTAATGCCTGTGCCATTGTGACAAAAGCGCTCCTTGACCACTAAATGCAATGGACATGAGCCATCTGTGTTTATTCCAGGCTCCTAGTGACACCATATGCCCTAAATGGAAGCTAGGGGCACGATGCCAACACTCAGAACTTGTAAAGGGAGCCGGAACACCTAGTCCGGAGGAGGTAGCGGCTCCCTTTGTGACAGTTGTTTAGTCTTTGTAGTCCTCTGGGACACCACCACACCCGAGAAGGGAGTTGGCACCTAGTTGCAACTGTTGTCCCTTCCCTGGCAATAATATATCCTTTACTGGAATGCGAGACACTTTTTCATCAGTCAGGGCAGTTGGAGGGTCAAGGGATATATTGGGTAACGGGCGGTGAGACTTGATCTGGAGATGGCTTTAATTCTCGCTACGGCGGTTCTGTGCTCCTCGTGGCCAGGCGGGAAACATCTCCGCGGGCAAATTAGCTCCTGAAGGATGTGGGGTTATTCGGTCGGAAGTAAGCTGTGTTTTCCCCTGTATAAATTATGTATCACCCCCATCTAACCGCGTAACTTGTCCAACCCAATGCTCTTAAATGAAAAATTAACACATATACTATCGTGGCTCCCTCTGAGCCAATCATGTGCTTCTTGCAGCCAGCCGGGACTCCCTGAGTAGGGAACACAGGTCAAACTGTGTGAATTGTGGCCTCTTCCATGGCAAGTTTAGGTCCCTTCTGGACATCAGATGCCCGCTGCACAAGAAGTCGTTATGAATGTGATGAGGCGCGAGCTCGCCCTCCCTGGGCGGACCTACCTCCGCCACTGCTCGGCCGCGCGACAGTGACCTGAGGCAGTGACCTGAGGCAGTGACCTGAGGCAGTGACCTGAGGCAGTGGCGTGAGGCAGTGACCTGAGGCAGTGGCCTGAGGCAGTGACCTGAGGCAGTTGCGTGAGGCAGTGACCTGAGGCAGTGGCGTGAGGCAGTGACCTGAGGCAGTGGCGTGAGGCAGTGACCTGAGGAAGTGACCTGAGGCAGTGACCTGAGGCAGTGGCATGAGGCAGTGACCTGAGGCAGTGACCTGAGGCAGTGACCTGAGGCAGTGACCTGAGGCAATGGCGTGAGGCAATGGCGTGAGGCAGTGACCTGAGGCAGTGACCTGAGGCAGTGGCGTGAGGCAGTGACCTGAGGAAGTGACCTGAGGCAGTGACCTGAGGCAGTGACGTGAGGCAGTGACCTGAGGCAGTGACCTGAGGCAGTGACCTGAGGCAGTGGCGTGAGGCAGTGGCCTGAGGCAGTGACCTGAGGCAGTGGCGTGAGGCAGTGACCTGTGACGGTGGCGTAAGACAGTGGCGTGAGGCAGTGACCTGAGGCAGTGGCCTGAGGCAGTGACCTGAGGCAGTGACCTGAGGCAGTGGCGTGAGGCAGTGACCTGTGACGGTGGCGTAAGACAGTGGCGTGAGGCAGTGACCTGAGGCAGTGGCCTGAGGCAGTGACCTGAGGCAGTGACCTGAGGCAGTGACCTGAGGCAGTGACCTGAGGCAGTGGCGTGAGGCGGCGGCTGAGCGGGCGGGACGGACTGGCGGGGGCAGGCGTGGAGTAATCGAGTGGCCAGGGACGCGCGTTGACCTGGACGGGGGCCTGGGACGTGTCTCAGTGCTGGTTTAGTGTAAGAATATGGATGCTACGTCTAACAAATACACTTTTCGAGTGCAGCTCGCCTTAGCTGGCACAAAGTGGCCAGCTGCTCAGGCTCGGCTGTGTGTGCTGGGGCTGTAGGCCGCCTCAGCTGTCAGGCCAGATAACACGCCTGTCTAGGTTCCGATGATTTGTCTGATGTTTACTGATAATTTGGCTGCATCCATGGGTTACTGACCCGTCCTAATAATTTACCAGGACCAGCCGTATTTGGGTCACTTTTATGCTACATTGGTAAATTTTTGTGACATGTGTTATTCCTATTTTAGCTGAGCTGCTCCTTCTCTCAGTGCTTGGATTAGATTTGCCTCGAACCAAATGTGTCCAAAACTGTATATGAATTAAGACATAAAATCGTTTTTGGTCGCCTTAAAAAGTTCCCTTGTTCCTCCCAGGGTGCCCTTTGAAAGTAATGTGGCCCCCGTGATGAAGTTGCTGAAGTTGTGGCTACGCCGCTGGTGTCGTGCTAAATACGCAATTAGAGGCTTGTTAGAGGCAATACTGACTGACTGGGCTTTCTTTTAGCTCTGCTCTGCTAACACTGACCTGTTGGTTTTGAGTTCTGCTCTGCTTATAATGACCGGTTGGTTTTGAGCTCTGCTCTGCTAACACTGACCGGTTGGTTTTGAGCTCTGCTCTGCTAACACTGACCGGTTGGTTTTGAGCTCTGCTCTGCGGACACTGACCGGTTGGTTTTGAGCTCTGCTCTGCTAACACTGACCGGTTGGTTTTGAGCTCTGCTCTGCTAACACTGACCGGTTGGTTTTGAGCTCTGCTCTGCTAACACTGACCGGTTGGTTTTGAGCTCTGCTCTGCTAACACTGACCAGTTGGTTTTGAGCTCTGCTCTGCTAACACTGACCGGTTGGTTTTGAGATCTGCTCTGCTTATACTGACCGGTTGGTTTTGAGCTCTGCTCTGCTAACACTGACCGGTTGGTTTTGAGCTCTGCTCTACTAACACTGACCGGTTGGTTTTGAGTTCTGCTCTGCTTACATTGACCGGCTGGTTTTGAGCTCTGCTCTGCTAACACTGACCGGTTGGTTTTGAGTTCTGCTCTACATTTGGCACCAGTTGGTTTTGAGCTCTGCTCTGCTAACACTGACCGGTTGGTTTTGAGATCTGCTCTGCTTATACTGACCGGTTGGTTTTGAGCTCTACTCTGCTAACACTGACCGGTTGGTTTTGAGATCTGCTCTGCTTATACTGACCGGTTGGTTTTGAGCTCTGCTCTGCTAACACTGACCGGTTGGTTTTGAGCTCTGCTCTGCTAACACTGACCAGTTGGTTTTGAGCTCTGCTCTGCTAACACTGACCGGTTGGTTTTGAGATCTGCTCTGCTTATACTGACCGGTTGGTTTTGAGCTCTGCTCTGCTAACACTGACCGGTTGGTTTTGAGCTCTGCTCTACTAACACTGACCGGTTGGTTTTGAGTTCTGCTCTGCTTACATTGACCGGCTGGTTTTGAGCTCTGCTCTGCTAACACTGACCGGTTGGTTTTGAGTTCTGCTCTACATTTGGCACCAGTTGGTTTTGAGCTCTGCTCTGCTAACACTGACCGGTTGGTTTTGAGATCTGCTCTGCTTATACTGACCGGTTGGTTTTGAGCTCTACTCTGCTAACACTGACCGGTTGGTTTTGAGCTCTGCTCTGCTAACACTGACCGGTTAGTTTTGAATTCTGCTCTGCTAACACTGAACGGTTGGTTTTGAGTTCTGCTCTGCTTACATTGACTGGTTGGTTTTGAGCTCTGCTTTGCTAACACTGACCGGTTGGTTTTGAGCTCTGCTCTGCTAACACTGACCGGTTGGTTTTGAGCTCTGCTCTGCGGACACTGACCGGTTGGTTTTGAGCTCTGCTCTGCTAACACTGACCGGTTGGTTTTGAGCTCTGCTCTGCTGACACTGACCGGTTGGTTTTGAGCTCTGCTCTGCTAACACTGACCGGTTGGTTTTGAGCTCTGCTCTGCGGACACTGACCGGTTTGGTTTTGAGCTCTGCTCTGCTAACACTGACCGGTTGGTTTTGAGCTCTGCTCTGCGGACACTGACCGGTTGGTTTTGAGCTCTGCTCTGCTGACACTGACCGGTTGGTTTTGAGCTCTGCTAACACTGACCGGTTGGTTTTGAGCTCTGCTCTGCGGACACTGACCGGTTTGGTTTTGAGCTCTGCTCTGCTAACACTGACCGGTTGGTTTTGAGCTCTGCTCTGCGGACACTGACCGGTTGGTTTTGAGCTCTGCTCTGCTGACACTGACCGGTTGGTTTTGAGCTCTGCTAACACTGACCGGTTGGTTTTGAGCTCTGCTCTGCGGACACTGACCGGTTTGGTTTTGAGCTCTGCTCTGCTAACACTGACCGGTTGGTTTTGAGCTCTGCTCTGCGGACACTGACCGGTTGGTTTTGAGCTCTGCTCTGCTGACACTGACCGGTTGGTTTTGAGCTCTGCTAACACTGACCGGTTGGTTTTGAGCTCTGCTCTGCTTACACTGACCGGTTGGTTTTGAGCTCTGCTCTGCTAACACTGACCGGTTGGTTTTGAGCTCGGCTCTGCTGACACTGACCGGTTGGTTTTGAGCTCTGCTCTGCTGACACTGACCGGTTGGTTTTGAGCTCTGCTGACACTGACCGGTTGGTTTTGAGCTCTGCTCTGCTGACACTGACCGGTTGGTTTTGAGCTCTGCTCTGCTGACACTGACCGGTTGGTTTTGAGCTCTGCTCTGCTGACGCAGACGGCCGTGAAGGAGTCCTCCAGCAGGCACATCTCGTTGTCGCGGCACTGCAGCGCAGAGCAGAGTTCACCTGCCGGCATTGAACGGCACTGCACACACCGGATGCACTGAAACACTGCCGGTGCTGGAACACTGCTTAAAAGTATCGCGGTACTGTCGGCACACAAGGGGTCACATCGGGATACCGTGGGCACGCACAGGGGCACTGTCGAAACACGCTGGGTCAGATTATATTATCGTGGGCACACACAGGGGCACTGCGCGCTTGGAATGGCCCACGGAAGAACGTGCCGATTTTAGTATTTTTTTCCAGATGTACACTTCAGTCAAAACGTGGGGACACCGAAACGAGAAACTGAACAAAATAAGCGTATTGCTGGCCTGGAGTCAATCACAGTACCTTACCCCTTGCCATTAAAAAGGGGGTGGCTGCAACACCCTGAAGCTGTTGAATATAGCCCGGAAAAGACTGCAGTGGGACCAATGACGCTATGCACACCTTATAGGGCATTAATTTTGACATTAAGAAATATTTCCGGGTCAAAACAGGTCGCCGAGCTTTGACGTTATTTCCTGAGGCATATGAGGCAGATTCCCGACATTTTAGGCGCTTTACTGCGTTGCCTCGGACGCAGCTTAGATGTAAGAAATGCTATAACCTCAGTTGACCTCTACAAGCCTGCTTGACTTTACGTCATAGGCGGAATCAGGGCAAGAGGACACTTGCGCCCTGATGGACCCTCGGTGCCCCCCCTGCCCCTGAAATGTGCCACCCATGCAGATAGGTTTCCCATGCGGCTATCGGCGCTCATGTGGTATAAATTGGCGGTCATGTCGAATAGCTTGGCTACCCAGAAGTGGCGTCCCCCCGGTCCATATGGCACCCCCTTCCATCCATGTGGTTCTTTCGAATCTGAACTTCTGGATATTCTAAATTCTCTTTCCTCCAATATGGTCATCGATGGCCTACGCTGACCTATATTAGAGTCTTGTCAATGATATCCTAAACAGTATAGTTTTTTTGGGAAGACAAAATGATGAAAAACTTTCTCGGTTTGCTTCACGGCTTTGGTGAAAGAAATGGCAGCAAGTTTTAACACGCGTATTGACGGGGTCTGAGCCACCTTAGTCCCTCGGTTTAACCAAAAGTGTTTTCTGGGTTTTAAAGTATGCCCTAATCTTGGATTTTGCGCACACTCTTCTCAGCTGCTCTGATGTTCCTTCTGGATAGGGTATTACCAGGGTCTGCTTCCAAACTGCAGTAGTGGTAGCTTGGGTTTCTGCAGTTTCATGGTTAAGTTCAATGTGTCTCCTGACGTTCTTAATTTGGGAGCTCACGGACTCTTGTAGATAGTTATTATCATCCAGCACAGAACTTATGGTTTTTATCTCTCTCGCGTGTCATCGCGTCTCTCGCAAACGACGAAGGCCCACTGGGCTAGTATTTGCGCGATCGTTCTTTTGTCTCCCTGCGGGTGGTGACTCAGGTGACCCGCAGTAGTTGACTCAGGTAGTTACCCACAGTAGATGACTCAGGTAGTTACTCATAGTGGTTGACTCGTGCCGCCTTGCGTCGCTGCTGAGGCGGTGGTCATTCGAGCTCTCTTAACATGGCTAAAACACTGGGGCTGTTCCTCGTAACGAACTGCGCAGCTCTACGTTGAACTGCTTGGATTCTCTTGATGTGAATATGTTGATGGGGATCACACGCGGAACTAGCATACTCCAAGCGAGGGCGCACGTATGCTTTGTGTGCAGTTCCCTCCACCTTGCGCGAGCTGATTTTCAAGTTCCTGCTGAGGAGTCTTGCTCGAGTCTTGCTCGCTTTAGAACAAATATTATCGATGCGTTCTCTCCAGGTTAGGTCCTCACTGAGGGTGGCTCCCAGGTTTTCTTACTTGTTTATGGTGTTTCCAGGTGTTTGATGTCAATGTAACTTGTGTTATTAATTTATTCACTGAAGAAGAGGTTCTGACATTTAAAGGCAGATACGCAA
This sequence comes from Lepas anatifera, assembly GCA_034440635.1. Lineage (NCBI taxonomy): Eukaryota > Metazoa > Arthropoda > Thecostraca > Lepadidae > Lepas > Lepas anatifera. The sequence goes on from JAOTON010002045.1 coordinate 64,179, forward strand.
AAAAGTATTATTGTGGTTTCTTGCTATTTGAAAAATCCTGATTGCGAAACTGTCAATTATTTTTGTATCTTCGGCAAAATTTTGGGAGGCCACTCACTTATTATCGAAATAGGTTAACAGTTCCGATAAAATGCTGAAACCTTCACCCATCACTTACTTTTCGAAAACTATTTAAAGATGAAAAGTAATGTTTTTTGTAATGAAAATGTCTGTTCTCCTGTATTTGTATTTGAATTAATTTTACACAGCCTTTAAAAAATACAAAATGAATTAGTTTGCCCTAGAAACGGAAAAAAACATAATTACTCAAGTCTTCAGCCGTTTCGTACCTCGGGTCTTGAGTCGTTTTCTGCTTCAGTCCCAGAATGACAAAACTTTTGCGTCAGAAAGGTCACGCGACTCCCCTATGAGGTGGCTGTTCGTTCTGATTGGTCAATTGTAATTTCTTACAAGTCCTATATTTTTGTTTTAATATTATTTTTGCTGTACCTTTTTTTAAAATAGCTTTTTATTGAATAGTTTTAAACTTTCGAGTCACTGCTTAGGAAAAATGGGACCGGTTTTTTAGAGAATTTGATAGCCTTAGCCGGGGGTACGTCATTTACATCGATAAGAGGTGTACCGGTAAGGTCGTCTAGAAATGTTGACTTTGAGAGCAATTTTAAGGCATTTGCGGGCTGAATTCGCAAAAATGAGAATAGGACTTCTGAAACCACTTTTTGTGACCTTTTGATCTAGCCAAAAAATTTTTCGCGTATCTCCCTTTAAACATTTGACTATTTTACTCATCATAAATAGTATTCAATATTCATTTAAACTCCGCATTCTGTTTGGCTTTTTGTGGTAAAAGCCTTAACACTTTTGCCAGTGTCACCTGGCATGATGTTCGCAAGACAAGGTTTAAGGTTATGTTTCTACAAGGTACAATCACGACTGTGCTGTTCAATTAACACAAAACGGGGACTTCGTGTGCCAATTATCGAATACCAGTGGTCTAGAGTGTTTAATATTTTGTTTTAATTGTGAAACATGGCATTATAATTATACCCATGGGCGAAAGAGATTAGGAATATGATGGAATATGATAATATGATCGGAGAGATTATTCAATATGGTGAATGCGCTAAGAAGTCCGTTGAAATACCAGGCATTTTCCCACCGAGTTCTTCGGGGTAACGCCCTCCCCTTTCTCAAAAGCGCAATCCAACAGGCTTCAGTGGTCGGTGAGCGCTTTAACCCTCAGGAGGGCGACTAGTCGGTTGCTGTCGATCCCGACTTATATTTTTGCGCGATGCTACCCAACATAAAATACCGTTTTTTGTATCGATGAGCAATTGAGGCGGCGTTGTCAAAGCAAGCTATTTCCTTACTCTGTAGGCTTCTTTTCTTTTCTAATTCATATAAGTTGAACACCTCACAAAAACACTTATTGTGATTATCCCATTGATTTCTGTATGTTTGAATTATTACAATTTGCATTCAAGTCTGCCAGCAACTCAGAGTACAAATTAAGTAAGAAAACTTACGAAATATTCTGTGGAAATCCATTTGATAAGATATTGTAATAAAATAATTGCCCCTCCCCCTCCCCCAATCTCCCAGCACAGACTGAGCCACTGAGTCTTGCACCTCCTCCCGGACACTGAACCCTATCTATAACACAGAACCGTCCAGATTTGGTTCATTAATGCTGCGGTACCGTTGCACCGACAACACTTCTCAATTTGTCTATACTTTGACTTGAATACACAGCCTTGAAAAGAAGTGAGGTGCCCGGTTGGGCGGCCGATTAATGACACTGTTCATTTTTTACAATCGTATTCTCTTGGACGTCCATTGGATAGTTCTGAGCAATTATGTGTCATTAAATGCTTCCAGCCTTCAAACAGCCATCCCTTAGACGAATGGAAAAGGTCTGATTTTTTATATTGCAGTATATTTTGATATCATTGTAAGTCGTGGTCGGAGTGATCTTCTGGTGTGTGGACATGCCCTACTGACTAATCCTATGGCACTGATTTCTAGACTTCTAGTCTTAGTCAAAACCTGGGCTTAATTTTTCAAAGTGTTGTGATTAACTAGCATGATGGATTGCAATGTTCTCAGCTGTAAGTGATACCTAATCTCTTTCTCCTGGGTCAATTGGTAATGTTATAGGTCATGGGTCAAACATTTATGAATGGTGAAATCTGTTTAAAAAATATTCTATTGCTGGTACAATTGGATGCTTTCTAGAAAAAAACTATCATAATCCAGCATTGAAAAATTCGGACATGAAGTCCGGGAATATTTTAAGAAATTGGGGCTGGTTGGCATTCCGTTGAAAAGGGCATACCTTTCCAGCAAAACGACACTTCCACGTCACCGAAAGGGCTAATAAAAGAAGCAGCTTGTTTGGCACCATGCATTGGGTTTTTGTTTCAACCAATGTCACACTTCAGAAATAGACAGAAGCAAATCTACCATTTAAGTTTCCTAAATCGTCGAGGTGTAATCGTATTAGTGTATGTACGGGATTCTCTAAGACGGAAGCCTCCGTGGGACATGTACAGCGTAATCATGCTCTATGTTTCCGTCGATCCCAGTTACACAGTACCTGTGTTATGCTACGTTTGGCGGGGTAAAAAACTCGTTTTTTACATTTTGAGGCTACCACCCGGCATTCCTCGGTTGTCCGCTTTGACGTTTTATCAGCCCTGATCATAGCTTACGGGTTTCTGAAACTCAGACCGGACGACAGACTGAAATGTGGAGGAAGACAGAATCAAACTATGTGACAGGGAAGCTACTAGTGCAGCGCAGTGCCACAATTGGAGAGTGGATGGAGTGGAAACGGGAAGCATGAGGCCCGGACTGACCTTAAGCGCACCCCACTGGGGTCCTTCCTCCGTCTGTCCTGATCGCAAAAGCGAAGAGGTCAGCTGTGAAATGTTTATAGTTTCGTCACGACTAAGTTTACTGCTTGCTGAAAAAGGCACAATAAAGTGAAATTTAAGTGTTTTAAGAAAACATCAATAGTGGGCTATTGTAAATACTAAAAGTTTATGGTGACTGAAAGTGTCTTTGTGATTAAACTCGTTTGAATGCATTTTATTTTTGGACAACAAATAATTAAACTGGGAGATAAGAATACGTACTATTCTATCACCGCATCGTTGGTTATTACATTCTATACCGCATTCCGTACATCACCGCATTGGCTGCTGGGAAAGCCAAACGCTGTTTGGTCTGCTTTCCTGGCGGGTCTGCGATTAGCCCCGAACCAAGCGGTGGGAGTATTTCAAATAGGTGCACCGGCAGCCGGCAGTTACTCACTCTGAGGGTCCCAAATCCAGGTCTTCACCGCAGGCGCCTCCTTCCGCTGCTTCTGTAAGGATAGCTGCTGTTAGACCTCCGCACATAGCTCCTGCGTTCGAATTATGGGCCAATGTTAGACCTCCGCACGCAGCTGGAGCATTCCGCGACAAATTGATCATGCCACAACACCCTAGAGCTCTGACCTTTATGAAAATTTGTCCTGGGGTTGGTCCAGGGCGCAGATTACGCTGTACAATTCTTAGCTTCGTCCGTCTTGTGGTTTCGGATTTAATGCTTCAGGCAGTTTTTGGACCTGGTGAAAACTTCATTTCTTTACTCTACATCGTTTATCCATAATCTCAGCCCCTACATCATCTTGAATTACAGGAAGAGTGTCATGCTGCCATGTCCTGTTGTTTGTGCTTTTGTCTTGTTGTTTGCCTGCTTGCTTGTGCGAATGTATAGTTTTCTATAGTTTGTCTTGCTCTTCTTCTTAACCCTGTAGATTATTCCTGCTACCTTTATAATAATATTTTAATGGTACATTCATACGATGTGTCTATCCAATGTTTGTTTTTGCTCTCATTTTGTTAATTTTTTTCGATATTGCCATAAGTGTCTTCTTCACTATTTTCATTCAATAGCTTACCTGAACGTTGTTGTTCTACAAATCAGAACCGTTGTTTGAAAACCTCGTGATTTGTGCTGTTAAAATTAGAATGTTTTAAGTGTTCCTCTCCTTACCATTCCAACAACAATTTAGCTGACAAAGGTTTATAAAATATGCCGAAAGCGCTTCGAAAATAATTTTCACCGAGTGGAGAAAGAAAGCCCTTCATTTTCACAGTACTCCTAGTCTACTTATCATGTCATTCGGATTACCTTTCATCTGGTTGCAGCGTTAGCAGCAATTTGATTGGTCTAAATCCAAAGCACCTGCTACTCATGAAAAACTGCACGCTAGCAAGCGAACCATTTTCTGGTGCTTGGTGAGATACGTAAGTTTACACCAAGTTTCTTTATTGTGACAGTAACACATTTCACATATTTGCCTAGATTTTGTTGTTAATAGTTTTTGCAAACCTGTAGTTTAACTCATCACAGCCTGGGGCGGGTGGTGTTCAGACACCCCCGAACGGGGCGAGGGTTAATTCTGAAAAGATTCGAATCTAGCTTTGCCCGTCCAGTTGTTACTCTACGTGCACAAAAAGTCAGAAATGAATGCAGTTTTGGATTTTTCTGTATTCGCCGGATGTAATTATATTGTTTTAGAAGTTTTACGTAGCCATACGTGCAAAAACATTCAGTCCCACATGGATCGTCTTTTACCCCTCTAAGCAGCTTTAAAACGAAGGAAACCAAAAGTGAGCAATCTGTATTCTACTCAGTACCTTTTTTAGGCATTATCTATCACTAACAATCGGCAAGTATCGAGCCCGCCAATTACTACACCATATTCCTATATTTTTTTACATCGATGACCTAGGATCAGGTACTGATCGTGACCTCCTCATTAGAAATGCTTGGGGAAAACGGAAATTTTCCGAAAATTTCTCTGTTTCTGTAGATGTCAAAAAAAAAAAAAAAAAAAAAAAAAAAAAAAATTATTTTCGGGCGTCGTCCGTAATCTTTGTTTACTTTTTTCTGAGAAATGAGTAAGGAGAGGGGCAAAATACACACCCCCTTCCTACCCAGCGGGGTACGTCATGCCAGGGACCCCAGTGGGGCGCGTTTTAAGGATGGTGACGAACAGGCTATTCCAGGGTATAACTGTCATGGCAGTGAGGCTAAAGTGGGAAGATGAAGGAATATAAATGTTTCGTTATTGCTCTTCCTACTCCGCTGTCAAGGCTTACGTTCCTCGTTTCTCATTCGTATTCCATAAGACTGGGTCGTAAAGCATGGTGAAATGTTCAGAGGAACGTCCTGAAGAATTCAGCGTATGACTGCTGGAGCTACTGCTCTCTGGGGATATTAAATTAACAGATAAAGGTGTTTGGCCCTGCCGCGGTCGGACAATATAAACTGGGTGACCGAACTATGAAACTAAAGTATACAAAAAATTTTAAAGGGCTTATATTTCACATAGGCGTCGCCACCGGCAAAAAGTGAAGGTTCCAAATAATTTATCACCTCTGCGAATACGAAATAATACTTCTAGGACCCAAAACTCGCCGAATTCTAACTACTTGCCTCCACGTTTTTATCAGTATTATCCTCATCATTAGCATGTTTGGCGTTTTAGGGCGCGCCGACTGCTGAGGTCGTTTTGCGCCTCCTAACAGCAATGAAGGAAAAGAGAAGAGTGAAAATGACGGAAATCCCGTCCAGCAGCGGCTTCGTCATCAACAAGACCAAAAAGGTACATTACATAACAAGTGGGTGTTCAATAGTAATTAGGGCTTGATCTCGATCTCACAGGCAAGTCAAGATATTCTACACAAGAAACCTACATTACTTCGAAGGAGAGCAGGTTACATTTAAGCCAAAACGCTATCCAGATAATTAATTATGCTTGTGATCTTAACAGACAGATGTTCCACCAGGAGCGAATTTAGCGTGGAATACCCGCGCAGGTACCGAATTCTCTTATATCAAATTCCCGACATTCCACCAGGACATGTTTCGTGATGCGTCTATCACCACGACTCAGGTAATTGTTTGGGACGAGGCTTACTAAAAGACAGGCATGCGTAGCAAGGGCGTCTCCCATTGGCAATATACAGAGCGTGACCCCGTCCTTTCTGCAGCCCACGCTGCTGCCGCGGGACGACCACGATCTTAACCGGGGCTTTGGCCTCCTGAGATCCATGCTCCTAGGGTCACCGAGCCTCCTTATTTCAATGTTTATGATAGTATTCGTCCACGCCCAGTGGCTGATACGGGGGGCTAGGGAGGATCAAGCCCCTCCCACCCCCCCCGAAATGTGAGAGTGATAGGTGTCAGATGGTGTCAGACGACCACCTCCATGCTCCTTTGGATCCGCCCTCATCCATTGGCCAAATAGATGACTTCGATATATCCCGTGACTTCGATAATAATACTCCATAGACATAAATTTGCACAACTTCTTAGTTGGTAAAGAACTCGATAATCATAACCGATCAACGTTTTTAGGACCAAACTGCGAACCATTCAAGTTCGGAATCTACGGATTTTAGGATCTTCCCTTATCGCTTGTTGATTAGACGTTTCGTAGTATAGATTATAAGGGCTACATGCACACATCCATAACAACTACACTGGACCTTACCCAGTCGTCCTCTTCAAACAGGAAGTCGCCATCGTATTTTTGTGTTTGCTTCCCTCCGTCAGCACACACAGCGCCAGAATCACCGCCAGTGCCGTGTGGGCCAACATTTCAGCCCAACTCCCGGTTCCAACTCACTACTACCAGCTCTGACCACTCGATACTGCGGCAGTGGAGGAGGCCGCGCCGGCTGCCTCTACCCCAACACCCATCGACCGCCAGCCCGGCGGCCGAGGTGTCGCTGTGCGCACGCGCAGTGGCGTCGTCTTCTGCTTCCGGCCGGCATCCCAGTCACTGTCTCACAAGATGACTGTCTCAGGCCTGACACTCAGGAGCGGGGTGGGGTGGAAAGCCCAGCTCACCGATGTTTCTGATAGAGGGAATCCCACGAAGCTCCCCCCCCATTATATTGAAAACTGGACAAGATAAGTATTCATAAATATTCATTTTTATACATGCTCATGCACCACCAATTATTGGAAAGACGTTTTTGTGCACATCGTAAATATTAAAGGGAACGTGGCACCATAGGCGGGTCGAGTATTGCCCATTGAGGGGGAAGGACACATGGCAAGGGCGTGAATGTTTAAAGATGACTGCGGGGGGAGGGGTTAACTTTGAAAAGCACATCAATTTTTTATTCGTTTTTGTCGTGAATGAGTAACAGGTGAACTAATCACAGCTCATGTCTTAAAAGCCAAGACACACATTAAAAAAATAGATAAAGGTAAAATCGGGTGTGAGTCCTAGCACCAGTGGTGCTCTTAAAGCCCGTGAGTATAAAGAGAACACAATAATAGCGCAGTATACAGGAAGTGGGAGATGACCAATTAGAGTAGCATTGCGTACATAAATTGATGAAAAGGTATGATGTTCTAATAAATAGTGAGCGGGGTCTGAATATACTAAATATATGTCGCCTACATAAAACTGCATACAGTGGGCCGGTTTGGGAGGGGCAAACCAAAGTCGAAAAAACGTCACGCGGTGAAAAATTGTGCTACAATAATAAAACTTGACGGTAAAATTTGGGATATTTCAAGCAAAAAGCAAAAGTAAAGAAAAGTCACGGGGTGAAACAATATGGGCTCAAGATACTTGTTTTCCTATCCAAGACCTAATATTTACACTGAACTTAACTGGTTTTATTTAAGTTGAGAGTTGAAGCACTAAGATCTTACTTATATACAAAAAAGAAGTCGGAGCAAGGAAGTCGACTGCTTTGGGGGGAACAGTTTTTCTACGAGCTTTTCCGCAGGGATGGCGGATTCCAGGGGGAAAGGGGTGCAGTTGCACCCCTTGAAATTTTCAAAGGGGTGTAAAAGCATCTTTTTGCACCCCTTGTTTATGCTTGGTCCAGGGCGGCGCCCCTCCCTCGGATGCTGCCGGCGCCACTAGCCGGTCAGAGAAAATCAAGCCTCATCACCGCTTACCTAAAGAGGTAGGATCCTTAGTGAGAAATAAAGTAATTTTCAGATATGAATGGCGCTCCCTGACAGCAAAGCCACCCCTGGACAGCAAAAAGCGCCCTCTCCCCCTGAGTAAAGGCGCCCTTCTGGATAGAATAAGCGCTCATGGATAGCGTAGGCGCATCCTGGACAGCAGAGGCGCCTCCGAAGAAGAGCAACGGTGCCCCTGGATATCATATGCGCCCCCTGATTAGCACAGGCACCCCTGGACAGCAAAAGGCGCCCCCGCAGAGAAAAGACGCCCCCTCTGAATAGCATAGCCGCCCTTGGATAGAAAAGGTACCCGCTGGAGAGCAGAGGTGCCTCCTGAAGAGCAAAGGACATCCCCCGGAGTCCAACGGCGGTAGGGTCGGCGGATTCCGGGGGGGGCAGAGTGTGCGGTTGCACACCTTAAAAAATGATGGTGGGCAAAAGTATCTTTTGCACACCTGGTTTGAACTTGGTCCGGGAGGCGCCCCCAAGGATTTGGGAATCACCCCCCCTCGGATTTGGCCGGTGCCTCTAGCCGGTCAAGAGAAAATCCGATTTAAACACCGCCTACCTGAAGAGGTAATACCCTCTGAGTAAAATAAAATACACTTTCAAATATAAATCGCGCTTCCTAACATCAAACCCGCCACATGGACGACAAACATATACCCGCCAGGAGAGAAAAGGCACCTTCTCTAGATAGTCTAGGCGCACTTTGATACAAAAGGTGGCCCCTAGACAGCAGAGGCGCCCCTGGATAGCAAAAGGTGCCCTCCGCCGAGAAAAGACTCCCTCTCTGAATAGCATAGCCGCCCTTGGATAGGAAAGGCGCCTACTGGAGAGCAGAGGTGCCTCCTGTAGAGCAAAACACATCCCCCGGAGCGCAACGGCGGTAGGGACGGCGGAATCCGGGGGGCAGAGTGTGCGGTTGCACACCTGAAAAAATGATGGTGTGCAAAAGTATCTTTTCGCACACCTGGTTTTGAACCCCCCACCGGATTTGGGTGGTAACCCCCGAATTTTTCCGGTGCCCCCAGCCAGTCAAGAGAAAACCCGATTTTAAACACTGACTACTTGAAGAGGTAGTACCCTTCGAGTAAAATAGAATATACTTCTCTGCTGCTGCTGCTGCTGCTGCTGCTGCGACCGATGTGGGATAAACCAGTCGATGGCTCTCGCTAGTGAATACTGGCCTGACCGAGCATGGGCACTGGGCAGCAGTATATCGCCATATGACTCTCTCAGACACAGGCTCACGATAGCAAGATAGGAGAGATATGAACATTTCTGGACCCTGTATTAAAGGTTCCTTGTTTTTGAAATCATGCTGAAAGGCTTTTGTAAAGTCAGTACAAGCATACAAATTTTCGATTTTATCTTTCGCATAAACATCTAGGCGGCATAATGCATGCAAACACTTAACACGCGCACTGGAGGGGGCCTCAGAGGACCCCCACCTGTTTTTCCAAGGTGGCCGGAGAACCGCCCGTAGCCGAAAAACGATACTTGGCCAAATTTAACAGAATTTAATAGCGCGTCGATTGGTGAAGAACTTTTTGAAAATTGGCCGAAATTTTTTTGACTTATAGGCTTTCAAAGTCAGACCTGCATTTTGAGATCGCCGTAAATGCGCGGTCGGACCAGTTAGCTTCCATTGGAGACCGAGTGGTGACGTCATAATTCCATATAACCGGGATTATATGTCAAGGTCACTTCACATGAAAGTCAAGGTCAAGGTCAAAGGTCACAGGTCAAGGTCATATCTGCACTTTCAAGGTCACTGACCACTGTGCGTCCGGCTGAATGACGTTACCTGGTCTGACATATACTATGCTATGACGTCATCGATAGGGTACCCTAATACAAAGGTCAAGGTCAAAGGTCAAGATCGAAGGTCATTTGCAAAGGTCAATCCTCATTTCCCGCCAAACAGTGGCTATAGTATTAGTCGAAGTGCACATTATAAGTAGTATACTATATTGTGACCTTAAAGATCAATGACCTTGAATGACCTTGACCCAAAAGTTGTGGGGAAGCCTCTTTGAGACCTCTTCTTTATGAACCTTGTCCGCCTTTAGCTTATTTCCGCCATTTTTCCACAGAATCACATCATTTACCAATCGATCCCCAGCATGGCCTATATTTGACCTTTACGACCTCGTTTGACCTTAAAGATACTGAGCTAGGTCAATGAAAATTGGTCATCATGTAAATCACCATAGCCCCCACCCACCTGCCAAGTGGCGTTTTTCTACACCTCTTAGTTTCCGAGATCTTAGGGGGCCTACCAGGCCCCCTCTCCAGTGCGCGTTAGTGTCGGACCTCCCTCCAGTGCGGGTGTGAAGTTGTCAGCCTCTACTTTTTCAGCTTGGTATTTCTTGGAAAAGAGAAAAACTTCCAATAGTTTGTACAACTGTGATGAGAAAATTTCGGAACAAAGCAAAACTCATGACGCTTGTTCTGATAAATAACAGGTAAAAGGCCAGGAGATTGGACCAGTAGCTTAAAGGAACATTAAACATTCCAAAGAGCTTCTGCAGAACGCTATTGGAAAGCACAGGCACCCCCCTGAGGCGGAAGGCGCCCCTCCCGAAAATGTTGCACACCTTCTCGAAAATGGAATCCGCCGTCTCTGCTTTTCCGTTCGGAAGGGGAAATGCCTTTTGCCCCCCTCTGGATTCGCCTCTGAGTGCATATAGGTACATGGTATGAAACACGCCAAATTAAACTGAAAACGTGCGCAAATTATCATGGCATCAGTTTAATCCTGGCCCACCGGGGACCATCGATGCCCCTAAGGTTTTCCGGGATAGCAGAAAAATGCGGAAACGCAGGACCACGGTTGAGGGCTATATCTCTCACCCCATCATTTTCCCACCATCCCTGAAACTTTTACCCCGGGTCACCCAAGGTAAGGTCACCAGGTGAGGTCAACCAAGGTCACCTCACTTCAAATTTTGAGCTCTATAAGAGCTACGTTTCTCAGTCGATCAATTTGAAACTTCCTATACTTCATGACACCGCCAGGGTCTACAAGGTGTATATCCGGGATTTTTCGATTTCGTGACCTAAGGTTAGGTCACGAGGTGACCTGTCCCATTGAAAAAGCATGGGAAAAAGCTGTCTTATGATCTAAAAGCCACAAAAACGATTGAAAATGCTCGGCTGGCTCAGAAAAGCGTTGTTGGACACCCTTTCATGGATTCCAGGGGCCATGTTTTCCCTTTGACCTCTCCGATGTCATCCAAGGTCACCAGGGTCAAAAACAGTATTTTGGCAATAACTTTTGACCTAATCAAGCTAAAGCGCTGTATCAAACACTATCGTGTATATCTCATCATTTGCTTTCGTTTGATATACGGCAAGGTTACTTTATGACCGTTGGTGACCTCAGGTCATATGAGGTCACGACGTGACCTCTGGAGGTCAAACCACTGGTGGGGGTTCATTACGTTCCACATAGCAGAAAAATTTCTGGCATTTTCCTATCTAATGTAGTTTACCAAATCTCAATAGCTCTAATGGCATAAGAGTTATGCTCAATTTTCTTAAGCATTGCACATTGGAGTGAAAATAGCCTATGGTGACCTAGCTTGACCCCTGGAGGTCAAACCATTGATCTGAGCGCTTACACATGTGAAGTAATTTCTTACTGAATTAAATGTAGTTTACCAAATCTCAATAACTCTAATGGCATAAGAGTTATGCTCAATTTTCTTAAGCATTGCACATTGGAGTGAAAATAGCCTATCGTGACCTAACTTGACCCCTGGAGGTCAAACCATTGACCTGAGCGCTTACAGATGTGAAGTAATTTCTTACTGAATTTACGCGAGCCTTCTAATTCACTTTGCAGATTTGCGCTAACCCCCATATTTTCGGAGTTAGAGGGGGGCCATTGATGCCCCGGTGGGGCGAAGGTGGGGCCGGACCCCCAGTGGGGCGCGGGTTAACATGATAACATACCTGAGACTTAAACTGGCTTTACGTATGTATGTATGTATGTACGAACGTGAGCTCATACGCTACCATCATTGCATCAGATTTTGTCGACGGTGGGGTGCACGGTTTGTCCCGCCACGTGCGGAGCGGACCCGTGTCGTTTTGTTTGTCCCGCCACGTGCCGGAGCGGACCCATGTCGTTTTGTTTGTCCCGCCACGTGCCGGAGCGGACTCATGTCGTTTTGTTTGTCCGCCACGTGCCGGAGCGGACCCATGTCGTTTTGCCGGCGGCAATAAATGAACTCTGTCTAGGCTGAGCACGTGCTGGAATACAGCGGATCTTCGGTTCTAAGGGGGCGACTAATTTTTTCTATATCAAAATAGCTTTCGGGCAGTTTCTCAAATATTCATCGTCGATGGTGTCTATTTTCATAATATATGAACGCTGCTGATAGCTTAGGTAAGGGTACCCTTCGTCACCAGCACGAGCAGAAAACGGATCAAATAGTTGCTACCATCAAACGAGTGAATTCGCCTATTTCAATTATGAAGCATTTTTGTAAAATTTAGTTTCACCACAGAATTTGAAATCGGGACGTTTGCACTTTTGGAGATGACACTCTCGCATTAGTTATTGCTACACGGGGGTGCCAAGGTGGTTGCACTTGTGCCATGCGACCGCCTAGGACCTGTGTTCTGCAGAACAGAGGAGTGATGAGAATGTTTGGCTTAACCCTTGCCCCACCGGGGGCCATCGATGGCCCCCTAAGGTTTTTTCAAGATAGCAGAAAAACGACGAAACACAGCACCGTGGTTGAGGGCTCTATCTCTCACCTCATCATTTTCTCACCATCCCTGAAAATTTTTACCCCGGGTCACCCAAGGTCAGGTCACCAGACGAGGTCAACCAAGGTCACCTCACTTCACCTTTAGAGCTCTGTAAGAGCTACATTTCAAAGTCGATCGATTTGAAACTTCCTACACTTCATGACCCTTCCAGGGTCTATAACGTGTATATTTGGGATTTTTCGATTTCGTGACCTGAAGTCAGGTCACGAGGCGACCTCTCCCATTGGAAAAGCATGGGAAAAAGCTGTCTCATTATCTAAAAGCCACAAAAATGATTGAAAATACTCAGACTGCTCAGAACAGCGTTTTTGGACACCATTTCACGGATTCCAGGGGTCATATTTGCCCTTTGACCTTTCCAAGGTCATCCAAGGTCACCAGGGGTCACAAACAGTATTTTGACAATAAATTTTGACCTAATTAAGCTAGAGCGCTGAAACAAACACCATCGTGTTTGTCTTGTCACTGGCTTTCATTTAATATACGGCAAGGTCACTTTCTGACCTTTCGTGACCTCAGGTCATATTAGGTCACGAGGTGACCTCTGGAGGTCAAACCACTGGCGGGAGGTCTTTACGTTCCACATAGCGGAAAAAGGTCTGGCAATTTACTATCAAATGTACTTAACCAGATCTCAATAGCTCTAATGGCATAGGAGTTATGTCCAGTTTTCTTAAGCATTGCATATTTGAGTGAAAATAGCCTATCGTGACCTTTTTTTACCTCTGGAGGTCAAACCATTGACCTGAGTGCTTAAACATGCAAAGTAATTTCTTACTGAATTTACGCGAGCCTTCTAATGCACTTTGCAGATTTTCGCTAACGCCCATATTTTCGGAGTTAGAGGGGGCCATCGATGGCCCCGGTGGGGCAAAGGTGGCGCCGGACCCCCGGTGGGGCGCGGGTTAACCCTATTTCCAACAGGGGGTGTGACAGATTCTGCCCACTCCTCAGGTTTTTCATGGTATCTCCAAAACTGTTTGAGATAGGCTCTTGAAATTTTGCGAATTTGTTTAGAAGTGAATAGCAAGTGTTCCCTAAAAATGTTTAACATATGTGCCATATATATATATATAGATAGATAGATATATATATATATATATATATATATATATATATATATATATATATATATATATATATATATATATATATATATATATATGCCAGAGGTGGAGCTATGGCTCGCTAATTTGGGGGTTTTATCCAGAAGCCGAGCATTGTCGCCTGCGTTGCGTTTGTCCTACACTAAAGCTGTCTGTTACGAATTGACGGCAGTTTTAATGTTTGAATGCTTTTGTCTGAGATTTCGGATGACAGTTGATGTGTATTTGTATATAATTTTGGCAATAGGCGGTTCGAGGAGCTCAAAATGCGGGGTTTGCAATGCAATCTATCCGAACTCTTAACCATGCATTGATCCCATATGTGTATTCTATGATGGTAGGAAGCCATAGGCATGCTCAGGTACCATAATTACGGGGGTTTACTAACTCTGAAGCGTATTTTAGCGTTGTGTTTGCATTGAACGGGGCAAAGCATCATATATATGCTTTTAGTTCTACCACCAAATGGACACAAGTCATCCATAGGCTGATTCAGGAGTGTTCCCCGGGTCGGGCAGGGGTGGGAAAAGGCGGGGTAATTTGAAAAGTAGCCATACCTGAAAGGCTGGGTAGCTTGTGTCTTACCCCACTATTTTGGCTTCCTGAATCTGTCTCTGACATATGTTGTGGCACTTGAGCACTTTGCTTGGCATCAGAGATATCACACTGTACCTGGCATGTGTATTTCTGCAAAAAAACGACATGAAACATTCACATAATTACCCCCAAATTGCTGGCCCTGAAACCGCCTTTGAATTTTGAATTTTACCTAAATGAAAGATATGACCATTTCCAAGAAATTCCTTGTCAACCCATACTATTTTCGTGAAAACCAGGCCTAAGGGAAAAGAGTTACGGATAATCTAAGAAAATGCAGAAACGTATTTATTTATTTATTAGATATCGTGAGACATATCCATACGTTGGACGACTATTCCACATCTCGAGTAAAGCGATAAAACATCGAAATTGGGGGGCACAATCACGACATGCAGCTCAGTTCTCACAAAAACATATAACAATGTAAAAAGAAGACATTAAAAACAACAGCTAAAAAAGGTAAAACATTCAACACTTCCTTCAACACTTTCAACACATTTTCTATATTTTGAACCCCTACCCTCAATTTTAAACATTTTGAAATGTACTTTTTATGAGGGAGTTTAGCGCAAGAGGAATCGATTGCAATCTGAATTTATAGAATGGGCCGAATAGATTTCGAGACCTTAGGGGGCAGAATCTGCCCCCTGCTGGAAATAGGGGTAGCCAGGAGCTCGTTGGAAGTAGGGTTAAGGGGAAAACCAGATGCTGCAGCGACAGAAAATGCTTCACTTTTGGATGCTGGGCTCATTTAGACGTTCGACAATATTTGTATATCTACCAGGGTCATATGACGTCGCCAACAATTTCCCTGTTGGAGAGGTTTCTACCGACCAGATTGCTCCTTGTTTAGGGAATTCCCGGGTCTTGAACCCGGGTCGGTCTCGTGGAAAGCGAGAGTGCTAACCACTACAATACCGCCCCGCCTAAATCCTTACGATGAAACAGATATTCTCAGACATGAAGCTCTGACAAGGTTAAAATAAGGCAGCTGTTACCTGCCAGACACAAAGTTTGCTCTGCGGTACAGCATAGCTACAGGATATGTAGTGCGGCACAGCATAGCTACAGAATATGTAGTGCGGCACAGCATAGCTATAGGATATGTAGTGCGGCACAGCATAGCTACAGAATACGTAGTGCGGCACCGCATAGCTACAGGATATATAGTGCGGCACAGCATAGCTACAGGATATGTAGTGCGGCACAGCATAGCTACAGAATACGTAGTACGGCACCGCATAGCTACAGGATATATAGTGCGGCACAGCATAGCTACAGGATATGTAGTGCGGCATAGCATAGCTACAGGGTTCCATCCTACCTCTTTGGAACTTTTTTTCTAGTCTATGTAACCTGTCCCATGTTTTGTCTTGTCTTCCTTTAGATACTGCCTCAAGACTGTGCACTCTGCAATTCATTATGCTCTCAACCTTGATATCGTGTCCATGGGTGTAATCTATGTAGCTAGGAGCGGATACAAGGCAACTGTCCTTACCAGTTCCTGGACACCTGTAAATTTCGTTCGAAACTGATCATTCACCCTTTCCCATAAGCGCAGCTTCTTGCTTTCTATCTCTTTTTTTCTTTTTATCGACTGTCTGCCGTTCGCCCTTCAGTTGGAAGTATGATAAAATTAAAAAAGATTAGGGTGGAACATAATGAGTTAAAATGTGGGTTTTTATTTCTTTGGTGAACATAATTGCGAACAAATGGTGCAGTTCAAACAAATTTTGTATCACTCGCATTGAGGTATGTATACGTTCCTGTCGTACGTGTAGGAACAATAAGGGTGTTTTCCGCATGCAGTGCTCTGTTTCTAAAACGGTGTTAGTGTCCTGATGTGTTGGTCAACTGACCCTTTTAAAGCCAGTATCACAACCCTCTTTTTTAGTGTTTGTTCGCTGCTGATAATTGAGAGAAAATAAATAAATATGTACATTTTCGCATGTTAAGTTAAGAAATAGTGTGGTGCTGCGTGCTTATTTTGATGTCTATTGTTTCCTTGCTAGTTGCCTCATTACAGTCTGTCCCAATTCTGCTTGCCTTGAAAACACGTAGTTTCCATGGTAAAAATGTGATCCTGATTAAAACTTAAAAGAAGAAAAAAACACAAACCGGCTACACGGCTTTTGATTGGCCCTTAAATTAAAAAAACTTGAAAAATTAAACAAAAATATGTAGTGCGGCACAGCATAGCTACAGGATATGTAGTGCGGCACAGCATAGCTACAGGATATGTAGCGCGGCACGGCATAGCTACAGGATATGTAGTGCGGCACAGCATAGCTACAGGATATGTAGATCGGCACAGCATAGCTACAGGATATGTAGTGCGGCACAGCATATTATCTAATTTATTATATTAGATTAATTAAATATTAATTAATTAAATTAAATTAAATTGATTAAGTTAAGTAATCAAATTAAATTGATTAAATTAATTAATTAATTAAATATAAATTAATTAATTATAATATTGGTTTCCAAATTCGGGTTTGCGTGGACATTTCAGGCAACTTTTTTGGACATTGGTGGACACCGGGGATTAGGTGGACATTTCTTGTCCACCTAAACAAAAGGCAGCTATCCACGTTTGTATTTGTATTTGTATTTATTCAGTATATATGAGCAACAGGATTATCCCACTTACAGCTCAAGTCAATGGATAAAACAATACGTGAATATTTACAAGAGATGATGAACTGATAGTCACATATACAGTTACAACCGCAGAAACATTAAATTCAAATAAACATGTAAATATTAAAAGAAAAACATGATGCTTTAAAACAGTGAAATCCTAAAACCATGGGTTCACTAAAACGGATGATCCCTAAGATATTTAATGACGGAGGATTTAAACGATGAGAAACTAGAGATAAAAGGGTCGATGGTAGGATACGTGCTGACATGATGATTAAAAGCGCGAACTGCACGGATGAACAATCCACATCTCACGGTCTCTACTCTCCCAAAAGGAATGTGTAGCGGCTGGTTTTGTCCCTCCCTGGTCCGACGCTGAGGCACATGCAACGGTAGGTGCCCAAGCAGGAAGGCGGAGTCCGTTCTGTGGATGATAATTTTGTAGACGAACAGATTGTCGCTTTTTAGTCGCCTTTTTGAAAGTGAAGTAATTTTGAAACTACCAAGTAGATCATTGTAGGAGAGTGATAAATTTTGTTGAGGCACGTGAGTGTGGGCAGCCAACCACATCAGAAATTTGTGTTGAATTTTTTCCAGTCGATCTAAGTGCGTTTTTTGCGGCTCCACCCCAGATTACGCTACCGTATTCTAAGATGGAGCGAACGTTGCCAAAGAAGGCTGCAAGAATAGGAGCAGGTTTCAGTCGTCCCGCCGTTCGGCTAGTCTGGAGTGAGCGCATGAGCAAACCTAGCATGCTATTCGCTTTGCTGACGGTATGGTTGATATGAGCCTGAAACGTCAATTTTGTGTCTAGCCAAACGCCTAGGTCTCAATTTCTTGAACATGTTCCAGGTCGTTGTTACGAATTTTGTACCTAGCCAGAATTGTTTTTTTGTTCAGGGTGATCCTAAATGATTGACATTTGATGGGATTTAGCTTTACTTTCCAGGTTTCTGACCACTGAATGAGGTGATCCAGGTCTTTCTGGAGAAATTCTGCATCTCTTGTGCAGGTAATTTTGTTGAAAAGCTTCACATCGTCAGCGAACATCAAAATTTGGGTTTGGATGGTGTCGGGAAGATCATTTAGGAAGAGCACGAACAGTAGAGGTGATAACAAACTGCCTTCCGGAGTTCCAGAGCGCACTTCAGTCCAATTTGAACATTTCCCGTTAATGATCACACGTTGTTTTCGATCGCAAAGATAAGATGAGAGCCAACGAAGCGCTTGTCCTGAAATGCTGTACGAATTCTGGATTTTGTGGAGGAGCAATTTATGGTTGACGCTCTGGAAAGCGGAAGAGTAATCAAGATACAAAATGTCTAATTGATGGCCTGAAGATATTGAGTCCCACGCCGTTTTTAGAAGGGTTGCCAAATTCGTTTCGCAGGATCGGCGAGGGACAAAACCGTGCTGTTTCTCTGTGAGAACAGGTTGCACATGCGCAAGAAGCGTTTGGAATACGCATCTTTCCATGACTTTGCCGAACAGCGGAAGGAGTGAAACACTGCGATAATTTTCAGGAGAATTTCGTGAACCTTTCTTAAATACTGGGCCAATGTTGGCTTCCGCCCACCTGCTCGGGAAGACCCCCGCATTCACGGACTTCCGGAAAAGAATTGTTAGAGGACATGCGAGCTCATCTCGGCACTCTTTTATGACCCGAGCGCTAATGTTGTCCGGACCGCAGGCCTTGTGCACCTGCAGATTCTCCAAAATATCCCGGACCTGGGCTTCAGAGACTTCAAAGCCCGTCAAATTTGGAAGATTATAATCGGGAGGTTCTGGGTAGTGAATCACTTCCGGAGAAGTAAACTTGCTGGCAAATATTTGATTCAAAAGATCAGCTTTTTCCTTGTCTGAATTGATCCGGCGGTTTCCGTCCGAAAGAGTGGGAATTTGCCCCTTTGCTCCCTTGATGCTCTTTAAGAAAGTCCAAAACCTTTTCGGATTCGTTTTGAAGTTCCCAATCAGTCCCTGAAGGTGTTTGTAGTATCGGTCTTCTGAAATTGATTTGAAATTTTGACGTTTTTCCTCAAAGTTTCTAATCGTGTCTGCTGTCCTGTTACGCTTTACTCGTTTAAAAGCGGTTTCCTTTTCCTTAAGTGCGCGTCTTACATCAGCGTCGAACCAGGGTGGATATCGACGGCGCAGCGTGACAGTGGGGATGTGATCGCGGATAGCTGCGTTCAAAACATCATAAAACACACCCACGGCTTCATTTACCCCACCATCTAACAATGCGTCCCATGGCATGAGCTGTAGGCTCCGTCTCATGTTTTCGAAGTCAGCTCTTTTGTAATTGAGCGCTGTAGTTCTGTTGACAGTAGGGGGCCGGCATTGAACAGATTGAAAAGTTGCACAGATTTCCGCATGGTCCGAACAGAAAATTCCACTACGCACATGTGACTCCACTAACGACGAGTTCGATAGAACTAAATCCAAAAAGTTTTCCCCTCTTGTCGGTTCCAAAACAGTTTGGTACAATCCTCCTACATCACACATCTCTAATAAAAGCGACCCTCGTCTGGACAAACGGTCATAGATAGGCACGGCAGCATGAGATTCGGGAGTTACTGCCTATTTGATCTCGGGAGTGTTAAAGTCCCCTATAATTAGCATTGGCTTTTCGGGAAACGATTTACAATTTGGGAGAGCCTATCCAGAGTTTGTGAAAAGACATCGATATCGCCGGGAGGGCAATACACCACACATACTAACGACTTTGGTTCACTGGAAATGGTTTCTGGGGATGCTTATTCATATACCAAGAGATGGCGTTAGGGTGGACATCAAAATACGTCCCCCGAAACAGCCGGAATTTCCATCAAAAATTTTTTGACGGAATTTAGTACCAATTGGTGCCACCACGTGGCGATGCAATCGAAAAATCAGCTGACGGTGCGCGCGCGCGCCGCACGAGCGCAGCGTTCTTGAATGTGGGAAAATGTTGTTTCAGTCGTTGTATGGCATCTGAAGCAGGGGCGGAACCAGGATTTTGCTAGGGGGCATAGGCAGATCCAGGGTCACCGATTGGGGGGGAGGGGTGGCACATTGCTGTGGAGGACCAAGGATCCGTCCTATGGGGTGCCATTTTCGACCGGCAAACTCTATCAGGTGTCCGCCAAATTCTACCCCAGGGCGCCGATTTTAGCATCCTCGGGGGGGGTAGTGGAAAACGACATTTCAGGGGCGCTATCGATCCTTCAAAGGAGCGCCGTGACTATTTTAAGGCGTGCCAAGGCTTGATCGGGAGGAGCACCTCCCCCTTTGCCCCTGTGGATCCGCCTATGGGGGGGCAAAGACTCGGGGAGCGGCCAGTTGACCAGCTGAGGGTGGCCCTTGGAGTTTTATAGAGGGTGCTTTTGTGACACTAATTTTCCTGTTGCCGATGTCATTTCAAACAGCGCTGACAAAAAAGCCAGGGAAGGGCAGAGTTTCTGATGTTGTTTCTGTTGAAACAAATCCTAAGGATACAGGGCGTCCTTCTATGGACTACTTTTGGCAATTGAACTCGCGCAAGGACGGCCACTGGTTATTTTCAGGACCACTTTCTCTCCCCAATTCGGCCGATCTGCGCCGATTGAATAGTGATACATCCACAATATTATATGTGAGGGAGAATTTGTTGGACTTTATGATCCATTTGTAGGGGACGCAAGCAAAATCATGTTGGGAAATTTCCTGCCGAGC